>JADRCH010000241.1:3306193-3367390 GCA_019843965.1 Rhynchomys soricoides
GTGTGTGTGTGTGTGTGAGTGTGTAAGCCAGAGGTTGCCTTCAGGTGTCTTTCCCAAACATCTTCCACTTCACCTTTTGAGACCCGGTTCATTCCTGAACCTGGGTTTGGCTAGACCAACTGGCCAGCAAGACTCAGAGATCCCCCTGTCTCTGTTACTAGAATCAGGGTTACAGGAACACCCTTACAACAATAACGATCATGCTTGCTAGTTGAACTCTGGTCCTTATGCTTGCCTGGTGAGCACTTCACGGACTGAGACATCTCCTTAGTCCTTGAGTTTGTGTTAATAAGTGTCTAGCACTATTTTTTTTTTAAAAAGATAAGTTCTAAAGCAAATGTCCCCAATTCAAGTATATTGCACATGACTGAAGAGATTTAAATAACAATTTAATGATACTTTTTAAAAAAGGTGTTTTGCTTTTGTCAACTCTGGAAGGACAATGCAGGACACACATTCTTATTTGGTGAAGTAAACTCTGTCAACAATAGCGTGACCTCGCTGTACAGGTTCACACATCAACATGGATGCCAAGTTTTGTTTCAAAGCTTTGAGTTCTTGAGGCAGTGCATACAACAATACCACTGGTGGTGTGGGAAAAACTAACGGTGGTTATCAGATCTCAAAGGCCACAGATAAGAAAAACTGCTCTTTGTTTAGTACTTAGTTGGGGAGAAATATTGATCTTAAACTTTGTATATTTGTGTGAATAGTGCTTGGCCTTCAAAGGCACCTTCCATCTAGAAAGCTTGGGGACCTTTTCCCTAGGACATGACAATGTCTTGTCACCATTTTCTATTTGACAAGGATACTGCTGATACCACTGTCAGGACATAAAAACTTATACCAGAAGTACAAATGCAGCAAATTTGTCATCCGCAAAGGACCATGGAATTATCTGTGGTTTTCCCAAAACGTCTCTGTGATACTCACTGAACTTCACTAGAGAACGTTTTCCCCAAATTGATTGCTTCTTCGTAGGAGAAGCAATTCATATTTTTTCCCCTAAGCACACTGGGAATTGTGCAATTTATATTGATATACTTTCAGTTTCTGGAATTCCATAAACAAGGTGAACAAAGATGCTGTTTCTGTGAGCAGTGCTGAGCATGCAGCAGCGGAGTTCGGAGACTGTAAGCGTGGAGCTGGCACAGAATACTAGTGGAAATGCAGGCGTGCTTTTTCCTCTAGAAATGAAGCTTTAGGTGAAGCGGGATGATTAAGCCATCGCTGGGACAATTACGAAATACAAGGTTGTTGTTGTTAAATACGAGCACCTATACAACATCACAGCTGACACGTACGAGTTGAGGGGGTTGTGACTGGAGTCTAATCAAAGACGTTCTGAGAACCTTGGCCACTACAGATGAGGCGAAAGAAGATGGCCTTGGCTCCAGAGGTGTTCATATTGGACTAGTTAGGGCAGTGTTAGGACCCAGAATTTACAGTCAAAGCTATAGGAAATTAAAGTATAGAGATCTGTGATGGGGGATTATTCTTATTTTCAGAGGTTGCGGAGGGCATTTTTTTAAATCTGATAGAGTTTTTTGTAAAAAGGTGTAATTAATTAGTTAGCAATTTAAATCTCTCTCTCTCTCTCTCTCTCTCTCTCTCTCTCTCTCTTTCTCTCTCCGTGTATGTGTGTGTGTGTGTGTGTGTGTGTGTGTGTGTGTGTCTGTCTGTATATGTTGGGCTGTGCATGTAAGTGCAATCCCCGAAGAGGCCAGAAGAGGTTGTGAACCATTTGACTTTGCTTGTGTGCTGGGTGAAGTTGTGTCCTATGGAAGAGCAAGCAGTACATGTTCTTACCCACTGGGCACCTCTCTGGCTTCCCTCCTACCGCCTTTAAAAGGTTTATTTTATTACTTCTATTTTGTATGTGACTTTGGATGAAGGTCTTCATCCTCAGATATCAGAGGTGCCAGATCATCCTGGAGCTGAGTTACAAGTGGTTGTGAACCACCTACTGTGGGTGCGAGGCATTGAACTCAGGTCCTTCGCAACAGCAGTGTGTGCTCTAACCACTGAACCATCTCCTCAAGCACAACGTTTCTTCCTAGAAGCATCCATCCATCCATCCATCCATCCAGGTAAAAGACCGCAGTGATTTCTCCTCCTCTTTGGCTCAGCTGCACTAACCCCCAGCTTACTTATTGTTCTAACATTTGTAGAGATGTTTGTCACATCACATCATCAGCATGGCTCTAGCTGCTGTAAGTTCATATAAATAAGAGGTCCATTTTATCTTTTAAAGAAGATTGATAAATAGAAAGACTTAAAAACAAAACACTAAGATCCCGGGGGTCAGTAATATGATTTGGTGGCTAAGGAGAACTTCTGCCATGTTTGGTAATCCAAATCATTCCCAGGACTCACATGATGGAAAGAGAAAACATATTCCTGCAAGCCAGGTTGTTCTCTGCTTTTCACACATGTGCCATGGTGTGAACAGGCCCCGCCCCCTCCACATATATATGTAATATATATA
Source organism: Rhynchomys soricoides (assembly GCA_019843965.1). Lineage (NCBI taxonomy): Eukaryota > Metazoa > Chordata > Mammalia > Rodentia > Muridae > Rhynchomys > Rhynchomys soricoides. The sequence continues at coordinate 3,308,682 of JADRCH010000241.1, forward strand.
ATTAAGATAAAAAACATTTATTTTCTAGATACTCTGCCTAGTCAAAGGACCCAATACCAGGCAACGCAGTAGTTTCCTACTGGCTCTGACTGTCACACTCTGATGGGTTGGACGGACAGATTGAAATGAATAAAATATGGCAGTAGGGCTGGAGTGATGGCTCAGCAGTGTAGAACACCAGCTGCTCTTCTAGAAGATTGAGGTTTGCTTCCCAGCACCCTCATGGCTGCTAACAATCACCTGTGACTCCAGTTCTAGGCGATCTGAGCCCTTCTGGCCTCCATGGGTAATAGGCACAGATAAGGTGCACACACACATACAGGCAAAACACCATATGCATGAAATTAAAATGTAAATCTTAATAAAATGAAATATGGTAGCATGACTAGAATAATCTACCTGGATCACACTAAGGAATAACCCAAGGGTAGAGGTCTGTGTTCAGTTGCTTGGCAGGTGCAGGGCTCTTCTCTCCTGTATCATCTGCAGGGGGACTTCACCCCAGGCTTTTACAGAACACCATGAAGCTTTGTCCTGGCAATAATTCAACATGGATGAAGTAAACACAAGTGCACAGTGACAATGATGGCCTCAGGGCCAAATCTCATGCAGTGTCAAGCAGGCATCTTTTGGATTCCCAGAAGTGATTTTTGATTAGATGGTCTCCTGCTAGTACCACAGCCAGGGCAATCCTTATCTGGACCCTTCTGCTATTGTGCTGTCCTCAAACAAAGATAGGAAACGTTTAAGTAAGCGGGGTAGGTTGTCGCCTCAAAGGAATTTTAATGTCATTGTTCTCCCTTGGCTTCCTTGAGAGCTGCTCACACAGCTGTCCTCGTGTGTTTGGCAGAAGCAGATTTAATTTCCTAAGCCATCTTTACTGAAGTCTTTTCTTTAAATCCAAGCATTGCATGTGACATGGACATATCTGTGTGAACTATGTACATGCATGGTATTGCACTGAGCTTGCTTTACTGCATTAGCGAGGCAAGCTTCGAGAATCACTTCACTTAGTACTTCGTGAGCTGACAGGAGGCTTCTCAGGTGTCAGCTGGAACATGGTGACAAGCCCAGATGGAGGAAATGTTTATGCTTTTGGGTTCAAGACAGGCAGACACTCAGCATCCTGGGACCAGCTGCTGTTCAGAGCAGCCAATTTACTCACTGGTCACGTTATAGTGAATTGAGCTAATGCAGAGACTGGCATCCATCCCCATTAGTAGTGATTCCCACTCTGACAGAAACCTCTGGAATTTCCAAATGTAAGGAACACCCTTGTGAAAATATCTCTCTCTCTGCAATCCCACCTACAACGCTGGGCTGGGAAGAGGCGAAGCCACTTCTGGCACCCTCCTTTTGAAATCTAATGCCCACCTTTCGCTTTTTATAGGAACCACTGGAATTTAGCTTCACGGTTCATTTGGAATCCTATGTTCCCATCTTTCTCCATTACAAGGGCAAGTTCATTGAATTAAAGTCCTGTGTATGCTGGAGGCCTTTATTACAGCAGAAGTAAGTGGGTAAAATGAGTTATGCTGCCTATATTCTCCTTAAACATTCTGCTCATGTGCCTTCTCCCACTTGAGTTGATCATTTCTACAAAGTCCTAAGTGCAATTATGTAAACATTTGCCTGTGCATCAGCTGTGAGTGGCAATAGCGTTGAGCACTGAGAAGAAACTCAGCAGAGATGAAATTAATTTGTGTGGAATGTCTGTAGCATGGAAGTAGATACAGATTGTACTGGCTGGTTTTGTGTGTCAACTTGACACAAGCTGGAGTTATCACAGAGAAAGGAGCTTCCTAGTTGAGAAAATGCCTCCATGAGATCCGGCAGTAAGGCATTTTCTCAATTAGTGATCAAGGGGGAGAGCCCCTTGTGAGTGGTACTATCTGTGGGCTGGTAATCTTGGGTTCTATAAGAAAGCAAGCTGAGCAAGCAAGAGAAGCTAGCAAGCCAGTAAGCAGCATCCCTCCATGGCCTCTGCATCAGCTCCTGCTCCTTGACCTGCTTGAGTTCAGTCCTGATTTCCTTTCGTGACGAACAGCAATTTGAAGTGTAAGCTGAATAAACCCTTTCCTCCCCAACTTGCATCTTGGTCATGATGTTTGTGCAGGAATAGAAACCCTGACTAAAACACATGGAATGAAAGATGAGCAGAAAAGGCTGCAGAAAGGGTTAAATGGGATATGTGTGTGCATGTGTGTGCACGTGTATGTGTGTATGTGTGCATGTGTGTATATGTGTGTGTGTTAGTGTATTCATGTATGTGTATATGTGTGTATGTGACTGTATGTGTGTGTACATTTGTATGTGTGTATGCATGTGTGTTTATGCATGTATGTGTATGCATTTGTGTGTGTGTATGTGTGAGTGTATGTCTCTGTATGTGCATATATGTGTGTGTATGTGTGTATATGTGTGAATGTATATGTGGGTGTATGTGGTTGTGTGTGTGTGTGTGTATGTGTGAGTGTATGACTGTATGTGTGTGTATCTATATGTATGTATATGTGTTTGTGTGTGTGTGCTAAACACCATTTTTTGTGGGTAGTGTGGGTTGTTTTGCTCAGCCCTGGATTTGGGTTCAGTTCAGATTAGATTAATTAGATGCAGTAGTAATATTTTGCTAAATCTTGAATGGGAGAAGGAGAGAGATTTCCTAGGCACCAAAGTCTTGGTTTAGAAGAGATGAAGCCAGGCCTGTTTCCTTGGCAAACAGGCTGTCCTTGTACTGAGCCAGAAAAAAAGAGAATGTAGTGACAGTCCCATGAAGAACTTGAGGGTTGTTGGGCTTTCATTGGTCTCCAGAGACCCTTGCAGATTGCCGTGAAGTTCCCACGTATCTTACCTAGGATGGAAAACCCTCAACTAGGTGGACCTTGCATTGCCTATCAGGGAGACAAAAACTCCAAAAGAAGAGAAAAAGAAAACATTATATATACATGTACATACATTTTGCCATTCGGTATGTTTTGGTCGCTGGAGTGATCTTCTTCTCCAAGAGGGATTCATAAATTGAGAAAGGGGATACTGGAAACCGAGCATCCAAGACCTGAGGAAGGAAATCAACAAAGTCAAGTGCTACTACATAAGAGTGATTCCAGGCAAGTACCAAGCCGGCAAAGCAAATGGACACGTTGCCTGGGGGGTGCTGTTTTCTTTTTTCCTTTAAACAATTTTTAAAATTTATATTTATTTCATAGGACCCAAGAGAACTCTGCTGCTTTGTATTGTGATGAAGCAGAAAGTCCTGCTCCATTTGAAGAGTGAAAGGCAGAAGTCAGGAGAAAGCAGGCAGAGAAAGCTCTGGCTTGGCGGGGAAGTGAGCTCTGCTCTTTGGCTAATCTATCACAAAGGCATGTTTCAAGATGGCAGCATTGGTGAGAGGCAAACCAGCCTGTGGGGTATGTGGGATGCACGTGTAGAGGATGGAGCCTTTGGAACCATGTCAGGGAACATTTTATTGAAGATAATACAATTCTCACCCGAACATGAACTTTGCAGTTTATGGAAATTCCCCTAGCAATGTTGGGATGACATTGGGCCTCAAATACACCTTGATGTTTGTTTTAGAGGCTAGTAAGATGATTTAGTGGGTAAAAACACTTACTATGCAAGACTGGGGACCTGAGTTTGATTCCCAGAACCCAGATAAAGGTTGGATAGAACCAATCTGGAAGAGCAATCTATGTTTTTAACCACAGAGACCCATTTCCTATAGTGAGGTTGCCCTCTGCAGTTTATATAGCCCTCGAAATCAACTGGGGACTAAGTGTTCAAACACAAGGCCCTGTGGGGCACATTTCACATTCAAACCAGGCCTCCAGGGTGTGCCTTCATAGTGTAGAAACTTGTTTAGGACTCCCATGTTCAAGGACAGCAGACATACAAATCTGTACAAACTGCACCTAGAAAGACCCACACATTGTAGTAAAACACCAAACAAAACACAACACAGCAATCAGAGGCCCCAGAAACAGCTCTTGTTTTGCCAATTGCCTCTAACATGTCCAGTCTTGGGAAGATGTCACCAAGACAGCCATGGAGAGATACTCCTGAGGACCAACTGCTTCCTTGCAGAGTAATAAATAATGTGACTGTTTTGGTAGACAGTACTGTTGTGGCTTTACTTAGAAGTCACGACAGTGGGGGCTGGGGCACTTGGAATCCATCTGGTTGAAGTGTCAGGGTCGAGAGAATGCTTGAGTCTAGGACAGCGATCCTTCTTTACCATCCGGAAGCTCTGCGTATGCTCCTGCTCACAGCTCTCTGTGATAGACTAGACAGCTCAGCAAGGCTCACTCCTGCGCCAGTGTCTTTCAGGCTTCTGTCCACGGAATGTGTAAGAAGGTTGATTTGTGATATGATGAGTGGGCACTGTGGTTTCTTTCATTCTTGCTTGCCTAGGGGATGAATGTAAATTCCTGATCCTTTTACCTGTGAGTTTTTGAGAAAGTATACTGAAGGCAGGAGTCAGGCCTGTACATTTTGCTTCTCTGACCTCAGTCTCATTGGGGGTGGTCCGATTGGGCTGCCAACCCACGTGACAACCAACCAAGTCGAAGCCTCTACTTGCTCTCTGGCAGCCCCCCTGAGAAGGTTCCAGGAATCCTTTGTCTCATGTATCTTGCCAATTATGAAACTGCTTGCTGACCAAGGCAACTATGTATTTTTAGTACGCCTGAAGTTCAGACTCCATCTAATGCAGGATCAATTACAGAGCAATAAAGTCCTATAGAGTGTGCACAAAACAATAGTCGCTGCTTCTCGGATGGTCCGCCCATCTGAGTGTCACCCCTTACTCGAAATCCCGCCAGATAAGCGCTGAAGCACTGGCCTGGGTTTTGCGTTGATTCTACTTTGCTCTTTTGTGGTTTCTTACCCCACCCTTCCCTTTCTCTGACTGCTTTGCCTGTGTGTCGGAAAGCCACGTGGAATCACACTGGATGAGTTAACTCTTTCACTCAACAATGCTTTTGAAAGCCATTAGCATGGTTGTGTATAACACAGTACATTTGTTTTCAAAGTTGTGTAATTGCCCATTGTATAGAGAACTGCTTGGTACCTCTTTTGACTCTTGATTGACACTTGGATTGTTTTGTTTAAGTGTGGTAATGATAAAAACATTTGTGAATGTTTTCCTTGTGCACAAGCATTAATTAACAGACAGATATCCATTCAGAAACTTCTATTTGAGCCTCAAACTTGCTTGATCTTTTTGAGTGTTCAGATGGGTTTGTTTGCTTAAATATTTACTGTAACAACATCATCAAGATCATCCACTGTACGCTTTATATCATAAAACTCAGTACTTTTTAAATAGGCAAAAAAATTAGGACCTCTGTAATTTGGGACTTTTTTTTCACCCTGAAGAGAAATCCTGTACCCATTAGCAGTTATTCCTTCTCATATGAACCCAACTTGACTAGTTCTAGAAAACCACTCAACTTTCATTTTATTGATTTGCTCATTTGAATATTTCTAATAAGTGGGATTGTACAACGTGTGAGATTTTTGGGACTGGCTTTTTTCACTTAGCGTGCTCTTTACAAGGGTTGTATCTATTGCAATATGTATCAGCATTTCATCCCTTTTCGATGATAATATCCCATTCTGTGGATACCATGTTTTACTTACCTATTCATCAGCTGACAGACCTTTGAATTACTTTCTTATTTTATTTTTTACTTTTTGTTCAGTTCTCGCACCTTTCCCTGTGTGTTTTCGTTTCTTTATGAAATGTTTGCATTCATTTCACCCTTTTAAAGTAATCTCCTAAAACTGGGATTGCTGGTGAGGTAGAAACTTCTGGCTGTGTCATGTGAAGTAGACTCCTGCGACATTTTGCTGAAGCAGACCCATGAGAGGACACATCATGTTTGGAGAGAGTATAAGTGGAACCCAAGAGACAGTGATGGGGCACTGGCATAGTTAGTCATGCAATGATTCATTGGTCTCACACCTTTGCTGATCTTCATTTCGTTGAGAGAGGCACAGCTGAGAACTTCTGGTATTCAGGATGATTCTGATTGCTCCTGCTGATTTGTGATGATTAGGTGGAGGCCTGGCTGTTTCTGCTGGACTGTTAGTATCCTGATACTACTGATCTGGACTGCTGCTATCCTGACAAGGAAGATTGGAATCGCCCCAAAGAACTACTTCTAAACAGGCCCACATCTCCACTGTCCCAGTTATCCATCTTTTTTCTCCTACCTCTGGACGGTGGGTTAGAAGGGGGATCGAGGTATTTGAGATCCCTTATTAAAGTAGGTTGTGAAAAATCTAAGCCTACAGGTAGGTCAAATGGTAACTATTTCTTAATCTTCTGAGGAGCTTACCTGTTCAATATTTTAATGAGGAATTTGGTTGAACACCAAGTGGCGGTGGTGAAGTTTGTGGGTGGTGTTATACAGCTGTGAGCAATCACTACTGTGTGTGTCACTGTTCAACATGGTAGCCATGAGCCTGACTTTAGAGTTCATGAGGTGCAGTTAGACCTACTTTAGATGAAAAACACACTGGATTTCAATGCCTTGGTATGAGAAAATGAGTGTGCATATCAGCTTTTCCTACCTCAGGCTCGTGAATGTTGGGATTATAGGCGTGTGCTACCACACATTGTATGCACTGGCTTTAAAATCTATGTGTGCCCATACACATGTTTGTAAGCATGTGTAGGCGGCACTTGTGTATGTAGGTGCACATAGAGGCCCAAGGAGAACCTTGGGTGTTATTCCTCAATCTCTGCCTATCTTTTGAGTTTAGTTTTGTTTTTGAGATATGGTCTGAGATTCACTCAATAGTCTAGGAGAGCTGGCCAGTGAGCCCTAAGGGTTGCCTACCCTCCCTCCCTCATCACTGGGATTACAAAAAAACCCCAATCAGCCTAGCCTTTTTATATGGGTCCTGGGGATTGAACTCAGATCATGGCTGTCCTATCTCCCTAGCCTCCTTAAAGTCTTTTCTAAGGGGTTTAGAGGATTAGAAATTGCACATTGGTCAGACATTCTATCTGGTCAAACCATGCTCTTCTGTCTCTCTCACAGCCATCTCCACCTTTAAACATTGGACAGATACCAGCAGGGTTTGGAATCAATCAGTCCTGGCAGGAAATCAGTTTCCCCTTAGGCTTAACTGTGGGCAAGTTATTTAACACTTTGAAGTTAATCACTAACTGAATGAGTAACAATAACAATCACAACACCTCAAGGGTCCATAGGAAGTTATAGGAAGAGCTTCAGTGAGGCCTAGCCAGAACTGCGTAAGTGTTAGCTTTCTTCTTGGCTTTTCCTACTTCCATTTTGGTAAGCGACAGGCAGTTAGCTACCTGGTGATGCACAATTTAGGGTATCATTATGCATGCTTCATGGACCTTACAGTTCATTATATTAATACGGAACTTCGTGGTATGATGTGCAACAGGCTGACTTCAGCTGAATTTGTCAGGTTGGCTAATCCTCACAAATAACATACAAAATAGCCAGTTAGAGCTCTTTTGTCACTGGGGAAGAATTGAACTTACCTCTTGGTGATGCACTATGTTCCAAGCCTTAAGTTAATTCTGACTTGTTTGTAGTTACCCCAGTTGGGGATATGAGATAGAGATATCTCATGTGTTTCAGGATGTTGTTCGAATCATCCCGAATGAATTAGATGTAGAAAACCATGCGGGAAGTTCTCAAGGGTACTCATTACCTTTCCAGAGTTCCCTGGAATTTTCTGTTTCTGTTTGTACTCAAAACATCACCAGAAAGCACTCTAGATCCTGCCCAGACCCAGGAGGGCACTGTTTACTTTTTAGATCTGACACCCATCACAGACTATCACCACCTCCTTCACTTCTGAGGCATGGTGTCATTTTTCCCTAAGAGTGTTCATTATAGATCATGTCTCTTCTCATCTACTGTGATGGTTTGTATATGCTCGGCCCAGGGAGTGGACTATTAGAGGGTGTGGCTTTTTGGAGTGGGTGTGTCACTGTGGGTGTGGGCTTCAAGACCCTCATCCTAGCTGCCTTGAAGTCAGTCTTCTGCTAGCAGCCTTCAGATGAAGATGTAGAACTCTCGATTCTCCTGCACCATGCCTGCCTGTAGATCTATCATCCTCACCTGGCCTCCCTAGACACTACATATACACGCTACACAGATATACATGTGGACAAAACACTCATGCACATAAAATAAAAATGAATATAAAAGCACTGAATTGTTTGGTGAGGAACAGGTGGCCGGGGTGTTGGAAGAGACAGAGGAGGTGACAGAGGTGTGTGTGTACTGGGATGGTGGCTTTGTCCTCTTCTTTCTGCTTTTATTACTTGTGACTAAATATACCTGACAGAAGAACTTAATTGGGGAGGGTGTTTATTTTGGCTCACAGTTTCAGGGACTCCATCATCATGTGGAGGTTGCAGTGGCTGGGTGACTCCCTCTGAGATAATCAGACAGGTGCTCAGCTTTTTCACATCAGGATTTTTGACAGATCAGGAGGCAAAGATCTTGACTGGATGGAGTCAAGGACCCATCCCATTGACCTATATCTGCCATCAAGGCTCCAGCTCCTAACTAGCTGGATAGCCTCTCAAAGCATTTTAACTAGCATGGGAACATGGTTCAAAACATACGTTTTTAAAGGACACTTTAAACTAAGTTGGCAACAGTCTACTGCCCCTATGGGCTCATGATCATCTCCAGTGCAGATTGCTTTGGAAACCCCAGAGTCGAATACTCCTTGCTGGTGGGATTACAAACTTGTACAACCACTCTGGAAATCAATCTGGTAGTTTCTCAGATAATTGGAAATAGTTCTACCCAAAGACCCAGCTATACTGCTCCTGGGCATATACCCAAAAGACGCTCCACCATACCACAAGGACACATGCTCCATTATGTTCATAGCAGCTTTATTCATAATAGCCAGAAGCTGGCAACAACCCAGATGTCCTCGAACTGAAGAATGGGCACAGAAAATGTGATACATTTACACACTGGAATACTACTCAGCTATTAAAAATAAGGGCATCATTAATTTTGCAGGCAAATGGATGGAATTAGAAAATATCATCCTGAGCAAGGTAACCCAGACCCAAAAGGACAGGCATGAAATGTACTCGCTGATGAGTGGATTTTAGCCTCAAAGTACAGGATACCCATGACAAACCCCACAGACCCAAAGAAGTTAAACAAAAAGCATGGACCAAGTGAGGATGCTTGAATCACACTTAAGAGGGGGAAACAAAATAGTCATGGGAGGCAGAGGGAGGGAGGGAGGAAGAGGAGAGGGGGAGGGGAATGGGGGAATTCAGGATCAGGTGTGGGGAGAGACAGGAGAGAGGCCCGCGGAGCCAGGAGAATGAATGGAAACCTGCAGCTGCTGGGGGTAATGAGAGAGAGGAGGAAGGGAGAATCTCTAGGAAGTTCCAGAGACCTGGGACAGGGGAGCCTCCTAGGAGTCAATGTGAGTGACCTTAGCCAAGATGCCTAAAGGTGGGGACATAGAACCTGAAGAGGCCACCTCCTATAGCCAGCAGGACCCCCAAAAGAGGCATAAGGATACCAACCTACCCACAAAACTTTCAACCCAAGATTTGTCCTATCTTAAAGAAATTCAGGGATGGAGCAGAGACTGAAAGAAAGTCCAACCAATGACCAGCCAAACTGGAAACCCATCCCATGGGCAAGCACCAATCCCTGACACTATCAATGTACTCTGTTAGGCTTGCAGATAGGAGTCTAGCATAACTGTCATCCAAGAGGCTCTTCGCAGCAGCTGACTGAAACAGAAGAAGATACCCTCAGATAAACAGTGTATAGAGCTCAGGGACACTTATGGAAGAGTTGGGGTAAGAATTGAAAGCCCTGAAAGGGATGGGAACCCCACAGTAAACCAGCAGAATCAACTAACCTGAAACCCTGGGAGCTCTCAGAGATTGAGCCATCAACCAAAGAACATACATGGACTGGAACAAGGGCCTCAGCACATCTGTAGTAGACATATAGCTCAGTCTCCATGGCTGTCTTGTCTGGCCTCAGTGGAGAGGATTTGCCTAATCTGGCAGAGACTTGATGTGCCAGGGTGGAGGAGATTCCCAGGGGGCCCCACCCTTTCAGAGGAGAAGGGTCCCTCTCTGTGAGGGAGGGACCAGGAAGGGGAACAGCATTTGGGAAATAAATAAATAAGAAATCTCAGAGTCTTAGCCATTCCAACATTGTTCAAAAGTCCAAAGTTTCTTTTGAGAATCAAAACAGACTCATATCTGTGAGACCCTGTGAAATCAAGAAGGAAATTATTTAATTCCAGTGTATAATGGCCAAGAGTAAACAAACATTCCCACTCATAAAGGGAGGAATAGGGTCATGACTAGGAAGGAGAGGATCAGAGAAAGAACTAAACTCACACCATAAATGCTATCACTTGATGTCTCGCATTTGGGATGATGGTGACCTGAAGTGAACCCTGATAGGCTTTGGCAGCCTCACCCCCTCCCCAGCCTTTTCAGCACAGGGGCCTCTCTCTTGGGATGTCCCAGGCTCTGTTTTTCCAACATCCTGGAGTCTTCCCTGCAACCTTGGCTCTACCTTCACAGCTGCCTGCATGGCTCGCTCGGGCTCTGTGCAGGAAATCCAACTCTGACAATCATTGCCTCACATGGGTAACTTTCCTCCCTGGATCCTTGTCTCCAGCTTCCATCCATTGGATTTTGAATTCCAGATTCTGGAAAACAAAACAAAACAATCCAGTGTCAAGTGGATGATGCCAACTTTTTTGGACAGACAGCTGAAATGTAGCCAGTCCCTCTTGGTCCAGAGCTGCAGTGGCCTCCGAGTACCTGTGAAACTGAACTGGGGAAATCACTTCAAGCCCCTTTTCAAGTGCAGTTCTATTGAACGTGTTTTACTCTCTAAGACTCCAATGGGAGAGGTGTAGCACTCTAGTGCCTTTTTTATTGTCCCTATACAAAGCCTGGGTTTCTCTTCAATGGCACCAATCTCTCCAGCCACTGCTCTGGCCCACATTGGCCATGCCCGTTACTTTATGCACTGCCCCCCCCACCTCTTTCCTGATCAAACGGTACGTTCTCCGTACCTTTCAATCTGCTATTTGCTCTTGTTCACTATACATTGCCTAAAAGCAGTAAGCAAGGGTCGGGGAGAAGGATCATGAGTGCTTGGTCCTCTTCCAAAGGGCTCCACTTTGGTCCCCAGCACTCGTGTTGAGTGGCTTACAACCACTTATAACCCCAGCTCCAAGGGATCTGACATTTTCTTCTGGTCTGCATGGACATCTACAGGTGTCACACACACACACACACACACACACACACACACACACACACAGCAGTAACTATATGCTACATCCCAAAATGCTCTACTATCTTCAAATTTCCAGCGCCAGGTTCATTGTGAGATGTATCCTGAATGCTCTGTGGCCCAATTTCTGTCTCAAACCTCAGAAATGCAGTCTTTACTAACCATATTTCTATAGATGACCCTCCCAATTGTCTGCCAGAATGACCCTCAGAGCTCTGCTTACTTTTTCCTGCTCTCTCTCTCTCTCTCTCTCTCTCTCTCTCTCTCTCTCTCTCTCTCTCAAATCCTTCCACATCCCTCATGGAAAGCAGTTCTGAAGATGTACGTGGTTAAGTTATCACGGCAGTGATTTCAGTTGTCTGGACGTGAGTGGGTTGTCATGGCAATGATTTTAACTGTCTGGCACCGCTTTTTTGTATCGGTGACTCTTGTGTGGCTGTGAGTAGACACAATGGAAAGAACAACCGATGGGGGAAATGGTTAATGTTGGCTCACCTCCCATTGCTGTCAGACAAGGCCATCCTCTGCTACATATGTATCTGGAGCCGTGGATCCCTCCACGTACACTCTTCAGTTAGTGGCCTAGTCTCTGGGAGCACTGGGTGGTCCGGCCAGCCTGTGTTGTTCTTCCAACGGGGTTGCCATCCCCCTCTGCTCCTCCAGTCCTTTTGCCTGCTCCCCCTCCAGGTTCCAGCCAAATGGTTGGCTCAGCCAGATGGTTGGCTCCAAGCATCTGCCTGCACACTGGCCAGACCTCCCCAGGAACTGCCACACTTGGTACCTCTCTGTAAGCGCTTCTTGACCCAGGCAACAGTGTTGGGCTTGGTGTCTGAAAACAGGATGGATCCCCAGGTGGGGCAGTCCCCGGATGGCCCTTCCTTCATTCTCTGCTCAATTTTTTTGTCCCTGTTCTTCCTTTGGACGGGAACATTTCTGCGTTAAAAACTTTGAGTGGGTGGGTGGTCCCATCTCTCAAACGAGGGCCGTGCCTATCTACTGGAGGTGGTCTCCACAGATTCTATCTCCCCTTCTCTGCTAAAATCCTCCCCGTTGGGTCTGGGGAGCCTCTCCTTTCCCTGGCGTCTGGGAGCTCGGCTATTTTCTCCTTTTGAGACAGCCATACTTTGTAGCTCAGGCTGGCCTGGAACTCACTGTGGAGCATAAAACTCACTCTGGAGCTGTGGCTGGCTTCGCCCTGGCAGTAATCCTCCTGCCTGTGTCTCCTGGGTGCTGAGATTACAAGCGTATGCCTGGATTTCTCTTGCCTCTTTCATCCGGCTTCTATCTTCTAGTATTCCTCTAAGATTTATCTTTTGGCTTTCTATGAGCTGCTCACTTTTTCATAGACAATACCACAGTGTGTAGTAAGATGATACATCACAGCAGATGCAGGCAAGAAGCCCCGGAAACAGGGCAAACCTGAGGCAAGGGGCAGGCACCGGTGGGAAGGCAAGGCGAGTGTGTGTGAAGGGTGGTAACAGAAATAAACGTGCATGCAAATGCTGTATCAATCCTATTACATCGGTTGCTAATTAAAAGTAAAAATGTCTGAATTACAATTTTAAATATGTGAAACTTAAGGAGCTGTATATCTTTCTATAAATGATGAAACAGACTAAGAAAAAATTCTAATCAGTTAATGATTAGGGATTAGACTGTAGTTGACACCTAGAACAGTTTGTTGAAAACAAAAAGTGTTATTTCATTGTAGCCATTAGCACATGCTGAGGAAATTTACTTAAATGGTTGCCTTGGGATTTCCTCATCTCTGAGTTGAGTAAATTAACAATTCGTCACATCTTTTATATGTTTCTCACCTGTTGTCCATAGTAATTCAGAGGAAATATTGTTCTTTGTATGCTTGATAAAGGCGGTGTCATTTATCAACGAGACGTGAAGCTGTATAAATTGAGTGAACATATTCAGTGGGCAAAGAGAGATGTTTAACAATCAAATACAGAAGCATTAACAATTTGTTAAAATTAGATTTCTTTATACCAAAGCAACATCCTGCATAACAAAAACCTAGAAACAATGTCAAGAAAATGCAAAAGAAAGAATTGTCCTGGAGGATTGTATCTATTTCAGAGTTTAATTAATACAAAGGATAAAATAAAAAAAAATAAGTTTTGAGAATATAATAAACACCTTCGGCACTGTATGTGTGCATATCTTTGTATGTTACAGAAACTACATCATCATTTGAGATTCAACAGTCTTGTAACTCAGTCACGTATTGAGCACCAAACACCCCACGTGCATTCCTCAACGTTGAAACCCTAAAGGCTGTATCAGTTGCTGATAATTCAGTAAAGCTGTAATCAATAAAACATGTAGAATGCTTAAGTGAAGAAAGTTTAGGAATACCCAGTGGGACTTACTTTAGTATTATATTTTATTGGCAGACAGTGATCAGTGGCATCGGTCTCACATTAATTTAGGTCTCTGGGACACAGGAACAGTAAATGGCATGCTGTCACAGAAAAATCAAAATTTTCTGTGGATTGGGCATCTTTAGGGTACAGGGCCTGCTGTCAATCCTAGAGGCTAGTCCCAAAGGTTCAGAAAATCCTGCTAAGGAATGAGTTTTGGATGTAAGCAGCTGACATGAGCTTTATGATATTTTCTGAGCTTTAAGGAAACAGGACCCTGTCAACAATGTGCTTTCCAAGCTATGATAAGATCTCCCTGCCCAGTCTGGAGCTGCTCTCTGGAGCCCTAGACTCTGAATCAGTAGAAAGCGGAAGTCAAGGCTTCCTTCCCTGTTGGACCCACTCCACAGAGCAGAAGTGTCTGGAAGCTCTCAGCTCAACCTCCAGCTCCAGGTTTTGCTCAATTCTTTTGGCATTGAGCTCAACCAAAGACCTCACTTCTATTTTAATATGTGTCTCCCCAATGAATCTTTCCCCACTCAAAAAAAAAAAAAAAAAGGGCATTGTTTAGCCTATTTTATCAAGATCATAAATGTCAACATTAAATTTTAAAATGTGCTTCATGTGCTACCAAGTGTGAGTTGCGTTGGGATGGGTAAGGATTATCTTTGGTCATTGAAAACTGTAAATTTTAGACAAAATTTCCCTGAGATAGCTCCACTTACGTATAATAAGATGGCTCTATTCACTTAATAAGACTCAGAAAAAAGGAGACACAAGAATGAGATGGAGGAGCAGTACAGGTCTCTCCTGTCCCTGTCCCTGTCCTTGTCCTTCTCCCCCTCCCCTCTCCCCCTCCTCCCCTTCCCTCCCCTTTGCCCTCCCTCTCTCTCCCCCTCCTCCATCTCCCCTCCCCCCATAGCCCCTCCACTTCCCCTCCCCTCTCTCTCTGATACCCGATGCATATGCATTCCTGATCTCCCTGTGTGTAATTAGATCAATGAAGAAAATGACCATGAAGAGGCAATGGTTGAGTGAAAGGCATCACCCGGTAAAGCTTCAAGCTTCTAGAACATGTCACACCAGAAGCTATCTACCACATGCACTGAACTAAGGAAAGAAAAGTGAAATGTATCTCAGAATAGTGAGAAAAACAAACAGAAAACCAAAACCCTTCACCCCAGGTTTAGACACCTAACATTCTACTACAGCTTCCATATTGATAGAGCAAGCAGGATTCATCAGGACAAGAAGCCCAAATTACTCATTACTGTCTTGTGCCGGTCTCAGCTACCTGGTCCTCTATCCCCTTGTACCCTCCATTTCCTGTCTGCTTCTCTCACTGGATCTTCTTATTTGGGAGGGACTGTTCCTTCTGGGCAGGGGTTAAGTGGTCTTTGATGCTTTCTGTCCCAGCTTTACTCATGGAGTAGTCCGCTCAAAGCAATGCTGGCATGATCGAGTCTTGGTATTTAAAAGAGACAGAGAAAACAATTCTGACTCTGCCCTCCTGCAAGGCACCATTCTTCTGGGCCAGGTGAGGCACCACAAAAGGAGAACTGGGCCTGGCCTCCACTGCATTCATCTCAGAAGGAAGCCAGCGTTATCTACATGCCAATAAGAGGAAATCTGGCCTTGAGGTTCCTAAGCTAGAGCTGATTGCTGGAGAATGATTTTCTGTTTTTCCTTCCTCCTTGCTCAGAATATGAAAGGGACACCAGTGTGCTTTGTCTGTTCTGTAGAGAATGTGCACACCTGAGCATCTGCCAATATACTGAAAGCTATGTATGTGTGTGTGTGTGTGTGTGTGTGTATGTATGCATTGACAGGGTCTAACTGTGTAGCCCATGTTGGCCTCACCCCAAATGTGTGATTCCACTTGCCTGCAGTTCTGTGTGCTAGGAATACAGGTGTGCACTACCCTTCCTTTAGAAAGTTCTTCTCATATCTAAAGTAGTAGGTATGTCAGCATTTAGCAAACCTTGAGATGTGTAATTTGATTTTTAGCAATATCTAACAGAATTGAGAAAAGAGCATTCTAGTGAACCAGAAAGGAGGACGAAGGCTTTATTTGATGACTTCTTATCATTAGCAACAGTATTCTCTTCCCTTATACTGTAACTTTTATGATAGATCTACCCTGTGGCTGAATTTGTGTTAAGTTGACTGGTCATGGATGGTGAAGGTGATCTCTGAGAAGACTGAACTTGGTGCATGAAGAAGTAGTTCAGTTGGCTCTCAGGGTGGCCTCCTGCGGCCTCCACAGGTGATAAAGTATTTAGTATGACACAAGGCAAGCAGGAAATCCCTCCAAACTTTCACTCAGCAAGAACTTTGGGTGTACCGCTAATAACAGTGACTGCTAAGGGCTGGAGAGATGGCTGCTCAATGCTTAAGAGTGTGTACTGCTCTTCCTGGGGACTTGAACTTGATTCTCGGTGTCTACATAGGGTGGCTCATAACTTTCTGAACTCCAGTTCCAGGGGGATCTGATGCCTCATGTCTCTTCAGGTACCTGCACATAACCTCCCTCAGCCCCCACATACATTATTAAAAAGAATAAAAATAGATCTTGAAAACAGCAAAGAACAATCATTTCAGAATGCCAAGACACTTTTTGAGACTCATGTTTGATTTGGGGGCCAAGATCATAAAATCAATTTGCTTCCCCCAAGCATCAAGTGTGGTCACTTAGCCAACCTGTGGGCAAAGGGAGGTTTTCCTCAAGCTGCTTAAGCTATTTTCACTAAATCTTTATGATTTAGATAAGTCCTAGGATACAGGGTTTAGGACTGATAATTATAGAAGCCAGTACTTGAAAGCAACTGCCAAGACTTTGGTAGAAAGAATCTATCACCCCACAGTGCGCCAGTCAGAGGGCGAGGAGAATGTTTCTCCTGGTACCTATAGGAAACCATCCAACAAAAACTCATTAATTGGAAGACAGCCTTAGAGCAGGGCTTCCCTTTCTCCTACTGCACAAGCAGAGCCTGAGGCATTCTGGTACCACTTCCTGTGGCTTTACTTCATATTCACTCACTTGTGTTTCTTTATGTAGGCCAGATTTGGACACATTCTCTCCTTTGTCTGATTTTTAGATCATTCTTTGAAAGAGGATTTCTTAGGACCACAAAAGATGTTTTTTAATCTTTTTGATTACCTCAAGCCAAGAAATGATGCACTAGAACCGGGGAGTGTGGTTCACTAATACTCGTGGTTTTCTAACAGCTGTATCTTGCAATTATTTGAAAAGGTTTTTTAAAAATTTCTAAAAGGACACTGAATACAGGAGCTATACTTGCCTTTGTCACTGAGTTTGAAATATGTTAAAAACAATAAGTCAGGATAAGGGAGAACTAGAGAGGTGTCTAAGGAACAGACAGAGAGGAGACAAGGTATTAGAAAATGCTGGTAGAAAATGTAGATTAGGAGTCTGCCTGTGTTGGTTATAACATGATTTTAACGTTTCTGAGTATTTGAGTCTTTTATAATATGTGAAAATATTAGGAAGAAATGCTAGCGACAAGGGATAAATGACATCATAATACAGATTTAATAGAGTTAGATGACCAGTTAGTTGTACTTTGTGTAGATTTAAGAGTTCTTCCTGTAAACAAACAGCTAAGAAAAATGAAATAGCAGAAACTTTGAGGCAGATAGTTCTAAGGAATGACAGGCGAAAAAGTAAACTGGTGGAAATAACAGTTTTTACGGTGGAGGGAAGGATAAATTGGAAGAAACAAAAAAATGTAAAGATTGCAGATGATACTTGCCCTGCCCTTTTCCTTACTAAAGAACTATACATTTCTTTTTTGTTCTGTGTCATTAGAACTTGTCCTCCATGCTTGTGGCTTGCTCTGAGCTCTTCTTCTCTACTCTTGGCTGTTGTTTGTCTCTCAGGCTGCTGCTTTTTTCTCTTTCTTCAGCACATGCTACCCCGTAAGCTACCCAGTCGGCTACCTTCCACTTCCCTGTTCATTACGCAAATATTTCTTTTAAAAGGGTCAGATATTCTTTTATCCCTGTGAGACCTAGGCAAGCAGTCGGGGGACCTTTTCCTTTGCTTTCTTTGCTGATTCCTTCTCTGCTACGTGGTCTTTCTCTGGTTTTCAACTCAGAGAGATCTGTCTGCTTCTGTGCCTCCAGTGCTGGCATCACAGGTATGCATCGCTGTGCCTGGCTTCTCTCGGTTCTCAATACCGACGTGTTAAACCTCCGCTGACAGCCTTTATGTGGGAGAATCAGTTTGATCAGACTTTGATTTACCCGATGATATTGTGATAGCATTGAGTGAGGCTTGCTAGAGTGTTCTGTGGGATTCTCCAAGGTGAATTAAGGCTCTTGCTTGAGCAATGTTTATGTAATATTGTGACTTCTTTCCTGAGACTTCTCAATTTCTGATTTTCAGGAGGTTGGGGTGGCTTGTGGTGTGCCTCTAGGAGTCAGCCGTTCTATGCATCATGGGTTCAGTAGTGCACCATCAATTTCATGGGTTTAGGTCCTCCCAGTACTTCAGATACAGGACATCTGCAAATATAACTGGTTAAGAAGAGGTCATACTGAAGTACGGTGGGGCCCTAGCCCAAGACTGATTTCTTATAAAAGAATACTATGTGGAGAGACAGACGTGCCCACAGGGAGTGTGTATAAGACGACCAGAGAGTCCTGTAATAGACCCTGAGAGCCTGACACCTTGATTTTGGACTTTTTTTTTCTTCTGCAGAACTATGAGACAGTGGAGCCACCCAGACTATGAGGTATCCTACAGAAGCTGAGTCAAGATACCACATTGCCCTCTGGGATTGGCTCTTTCACATCGACAGTATCTGGCTAATGTCCACAGCTGGGTCCTGGGCTTCACCACTGAGTGTATGGTCTGCAGGGTCTGGGTCTCTCCCAGATGTCTTTCCTCTGATGTTCACACTGACACAGCTTCAGTGTGCTCCTGCCACTCGAGTCAGAGAGCTCAGTCTGCTTGGAGAGAAGTCTGTAAATCCCAGGGCTGGGGAGTCACATCTGCTCTCTTAATAGCTCCTATAGGTTCTGCATACTTCGATCTTGTCTTTTCTAGATTCTCACCTCACAATTTGTAGTCAGGACTCTGCCTTCTTTCTCTTTTTTTCTCCTCACCACCGTCACTGAGCTTTGTCCCTTGTCCCACACTCACAGCACAGTTAGACTTACGGTTTCAGTCTGATTGCCATCCTGAAATGTCTCCAGCATTCCATTTGAGTTTCAAACGATTTGCCTCCATCCAGTGTCACTCCTTATGACTCATGGTTCTGTGGGATGGACAAATGCACAGTCATGTATCTGTCACCACTGTACCACTGAGAACAGCATCATCATCCAGAGGAATCCCCTTCACTGTTTCTTTGTATTTAACTGCTTCCCTTCTCCCACGCCTTGGAAATTATCTCAGTGTTTACACAGCTCTGCTTTGGTCAATTTTCTGTTTCAGGAAAAGACGTTCTTTGTAATTCCAGTTTGAGGTAGGAACCATTTTAAATGGGCTTTCTTTACTGTATTACTTTCATTGCTATGAGCAAATACCTGACAAGAAATACTTAAGAGAGGAACATATAGCTTTGAGGCAGCTGGTGACATCATAGCCGAAGTCAGGAAACAAGGCATGCGTAGGAAGTGGGGCCATTAAGTCCCACCCCTAGTGATGATGTACTTTCTCCAACAAGTCCCCCCAATTCCCAATTCATCCGTTTCCTTCTGAAATAGCCCCAGTCCCAGGGACTGGGTGATAAACATGACCCTGTGGAGAATGTTCCAGATTCCAACTCCAACATGCCCCTGTTGACGCTTCTTGATGCTTCTCGTGAATTTCAGAAATGCAGTGAAGCCAACATAACTTTCTTATCCATGTGAATATATGAAAGAAGCCTGTGGTAGGTAACTGCCAGGGGTGGGATCTTCAGAGTCTCTCCTAGATGGAGCTCCTGGCAGGTAGTGGGGCCGTTATAAGGTAAGCTCTAGCAGGAGGTTTTAGCTCCTAGGGACATACTTTTGATTTCATTTTTATTTATTTCTTCGTTCATATAATACATCCGAATTGCAGCCTCCACTCTTCCTAGTCCTCCTTACCATTCCCCCCCACACCCCCGCCCAGATCCACTCCTCCGCGGTTTCCCTTCAGAAAAGAACAGGCCTCCCAGGGATATCAACCAAACATGGCATGGTAAGTTACAATAAGACTAGGCACAAACTCTCATATACACACTGGCTGAGGCAACTGACTAGGAGAAAACGGATCTCCAGAGCAAGCAAAGGAGTCAGAGGCACGCTTCCTCCTGTTGTTAGGAGTTCCACAAAACCCCCAAGCGACATAACCATAACATGTGCGCAGAGGACCTAGCACAGACCGAGTAGGCCCCATGGTTGCTACATCAGTCTCTGTGAAAGGGTGGGGTTCAGCCCCCCTTCTGTTTTACTTAGAAGCTGCGAGGCGAGTAGTTTTATTCCCCTGTGCTCTTTCTTTTTTATAACGTGATTTCATAAAACTTGAAAAACTACCAACCAAAGCCAATCCTCCCCCCGTAAAGCGATCATCACAGACAGTTGTTACATTAATAGAAACTGACATTTATTATTTGTGTTTTTCAGATAATCTCAGACGAGGAATTGATTTAAGAGCAGGGGGATTTGAGAAGTTGAGAGATGGGACCTTAAGAGTCTCAGTTAGGCTGGCAACTTCGATGAACATAATAGACCTATTTACTGAAGACATCTTTATTGAGCACCAGGCTTAGTGTGAGAGTATTTCAGTCTCTTTCATTGAAGAAATTATCACATTCCTTCCATGGGAGTTAGAGACATAAACATAAGTAAAATCCAGTCTGGTAAAGCGCAGCAGCAGGATTTGTGACGGACAGATCTGTTGGAGATGCAGCACCAGGTCCACAATTCAGCACTGACCTAGACCTCTCATTACACGTATTGCTCCAGTTGGTTTCATCTGGGGTCGACATAGCTTCCTTCCAGGGCAAACCAGCATCCACAAGGTCAGGTGCTAATTTTACATTATTCTAGAGGTGGCAAACTTTCCCAGGAAAGGTGAGCTGACGAGTCACTTAGACTTCATAGCCTGTACTGTCTTTCTCACATCACCTTCTTCTCCTTCACCACCACCCCCCCAACTCTGAAAAAGTGTAAAAACCATTCCCAGTTTCTGGACTGCACCAAAAAATCAGCCAGTCTAGAGTCAGGTAAGATGTACAATGTGCACTGTAAATCATTTTATGGAGCTCTTTGGAATCCCTCCGAAGGAAGGGATATTCAGACAGAACCATGATTCAAAGCCAAATGTCTGTGTATGGGGTTTTGTAGCTTTGCTCACTGGCTGCACTTCTGTGGGGGGATTGTTTGTACAATCACTGTGTGGCTTGCACAGGCTCATCCTGTGGGGGAATTTACTCCCCCACATTAGTGTCAGGTTTGGCCGCATGGTCTGCTTCTGTGAAACGTGAGTGGGGATGTGGTGTGCTTCTTCCTGGCAGACGCCGATGAGCCAATGTGTGTGGCTGAACCATCACCAGGTTCTGTTACTGACTGGAAATGGCATCATGTGTATTTACCATTTCATGCTTCTGCCATTGTGTGAGACCCTTCTGTTGTATCAAAGTATGATGTTTCATGCAGCTGCCATTTAGGGGTATGCCACTGTGTGGATCTGCCATTGTGTGGATATACCAATGGGTAGAGCTGCCATTGTGTGACTCTGCCAATGTATGAGTGAGTCATCTGTGTCATTGTGTGGCTTTGCCATAGCCTGGATACATCATGGTGTGGGCAGGACATTGCATGGAATCTGCCATTCCACAGGCATGACATCCTGTGTGTATGCTATTGCTTTTTCCTTCCTAGAGACCAATGGTACCCGGCAGCTTGAAGAGCAGAGTCAGTGCCACTTCTCAGTGTGTCTGTGAAACAGGCAAGAACTAAGCCATCATGGTGCGGCAGCATGCAGACGGCCATGTTGCTGGAGAAGAAGCTGAGAGCCTATATCTGGATCTGCAGGCAACAGGAAGACAGAGAAAGATGCTAGGCTTGGAATGGGCCTTTTGAAGACTCAAAGCCTGTTCCCAGTGACACACATCTGGCCAACAGGCCACACTTCTTAATCATGTCAAATAGTGCCACTCCTGGTGACCGAGTTTTCAAATTTATGAGCCTATGGGGGCTATTCTCATTCAAACCACCACACAGGCCAAGACAACTTTTATTGTTGTTACTACATCATCTAAAAAAGTGGTCCAGAACACAAAAATATCTGTGCACCCACTGAAACTTTCTCAGTTTGGTCTTACACAGCAGAACTAAGCAGGTATGTGTCAGAATCATGGAATTTATTTAGAAACCATGAGAAAACACGTACACATATGCTACACACACACACACACACACACACACACACACACACAGTATAGCTTGGAATACTGACCAGGAATTCTAACTGAGGGAAGTTGGTATAGGGTAAACAGGATGCGTGCTAAGCTCATATGGTTAAGACGGCCAGCTCACAGAAAATAATTAACTCCACAAACCTTGCAAATATAATTCATATTTATGAAAGAGTATGTGGTTTGAATGAAAATGGCCGCCACAGGCTCACAGGGCATGGCACTATTTGAGGTATGGCCTTGCTGAAGGACGTGTGTCACTGGGGTTAGGTTTTGAGGTTTAGAAAAACCCATTCCAAGTCCAGAGTCTCTTTTTTTCTGCTGCCTGTGAATCCAGATGTAGAATTCTCAGCTACCATGGCTGCCCACATGTTCCCGTGCTCTCCGCCATGAGGATAATGGACTAAGCCTCTGAAACTGTAAGAAAGCCCAAATTCAAGCTTTCTTTTGTAAGAGTTGCCATGATCATGGTGTCTCCTCGTGGGCAACAGAACACTAAGACCGAAGTTGGTACCAGGAGTGGGGTGTGGCTGTGATGGCCCTGACCGTGCTTTTTTTTTTGGCAGAATATGGACTTTGGATTAGCAAAGCAGTTGGACACTTTACGTGGGGGTTAATGGGCCAAACTCGAAGGAGCTTGGAAGCAAGCGGTGCTGAGACAAAAGTAGATTGTGACAGTCCAGCTCAAGGGGTTTCAGAGGAGAATGTTAGCAAGCGGCCCAAGACCATTCTTGTGATATTCCGGCAAAGAATGTGAATGCTTTCTGCCTTTTTCAAAAAATTCTGCCTAAGACTAAATTAAAGAATTTTGGAGTAATGGCCAAGCAGAGGAGATTTCAAGGCAGTCGAATATTCACTGTGTCATATGCTTATTAGCGTTCGCTCTTATGCAGCTCTATAATGAAAAGGAGCAAGCTGAGCAAGGGACCTACAACATGTACAGTCTGCGGAGGAGAGGAGTACCAGGAAGTGTAATGGAGCTAAGTGCAGGGCTCGAGGAGGTAAAAAAGTTAAAGAAAAACCTGATGCTAAATAGAATAAAGAAAGCGGTGGCCTCAGCGGTGACTCCAGCCAGCTAAGTTTCCATCTTGTGAAAAGGAATAAAGAGAAGCTTAAGCAGGGAAGGAAGGAAACCACAGGAAGCAGAAAGCCGAGGAAAATGTATTTGAATGAGGGAGCCATGTTCCAGCCCCAGGAGTAGAAGAACTTGGCAGCTTCTGCCAAGTGGTTCTGGCTTTTAAAGTGAAGGATACAAGGAAGGGGATGTGGAATCTCCCTCCCTGGCTAAAGAAAGCCACTGAGGCCAGGCATGTGTCAGGGGTGTCCTAGTGTGAAGGCCCAGAGAGGCCATTGCATGTGACACTGTGAATGTGAAGCCTGGATCGCCTTGGAAACCCTAAAATGTTGCAGATGCCATAGGCATGGGATACCTGCCGAAGAAAGCTGCTAATAGGGAGTGGAACCAGCCCAAAAGAGAGAGATGTGTGCTGCAGTCACCAAAACTGAAAGGAGCTGGAGATCTGAAGAGCGCTTTGACCTTAGACATGGAGATGCAGAGTTGTCTCTTATTGAACCAAACACATTGATTGGTAACAATGGCTGACTGTCACAGAACATTTTACATGTGCCAGGTATTAGGATAAATGCATTAGATAATTTATTTAAGATCAAGGTTTCTTTATGCTTGGAAAATTCTATAAAACTCTTACAGTTGGCTCACACTCTAGGTCCACATCTGCAGATTGACCAATTATAGAGAAAATATTTTAAAAAGCTGGATTGTATTGAACTTGTACAATGCTTGTTATGATTATTACCTGAGCAATGCCACACAGTAATTCCTATAGCATGTGCATTGTACCAGGTACTCTCAACGACCTATATAATTTAAAGTATTCAGTAGAGTAGGTTATGTGCAGAAATTGTGTCATATTATGTGAGACACTTGAATGTCTCATATTTTGGTATCTGTGGGCAGTGCTGGTCTTGGAGCCAATCCCCCATGGAGACTAATGGAGTTTGTACCATCTGTTAGCATCCAGACCAGACTGTTTCTGCTCAGGCCACATTTATCTGTGGTGATCTATTCTGCAAAGGGAATAGCAAGCTTTAGTGAATCTCTGAATCTTTAAGCCCCTAACAGACTCCCAAAAGGTCCAGGAGAATGGAGAGTGCCATTTTCACATCCCAAGGAAGTTTCACTCCTTGGGTTGCAAGACTCTGGGACATGAGTAGGCTACCAATGGTGGCACGCCCCCCATTCTCAGCTCATCTCTTGTTCTTAGTGGGAACACCACAACTATGTGTCCCTCCTCACTTCCCCACACCCTTTCTGGCCATGTAAGACTCCTCCTTACCTCCCACGGGGGAATCAGAGCCAGCCTGACTATATGAGATCCTCACATTCCTCTGAGATTCCCCTGGGCCTGAACTCTCAGAGCCCCCACTGCACCGTTGTCTATGAAGTCAGTGTCTACACGTGCCTCAGAACTCTTCCTGTGTTGCTGTCTGTCTGGGACATTAGTAACTCTTCTAATGAATCTTTTACCCAAAAAGCAAATCCATCTCAGTGTTGCCCTTGAATACCAAACCCTCTGCCTTTTACTACTCTGAGACTCTGGAGCTTAAACAACATGAAACAATGTATCCAAAGCCACAGAGATAGTAAGTGGCAGAGTCAGCACTTGAATTCAGCCATATCTGAGAACCCACCCTCTGGCCGGGATGATACCAGTATCTTTTTTTCTGTATTTTTCTAGTGCTGCTGCTGGAAATCTAAGGACCTTGAAAAAGCCAGAGCAGCTTGGAACCATTGTGCCCTATGTTTTAAGGTAAACCTCTTTATAGCTTTAAATTGTCCACGAGACATCATAAACCACATTGAAGGGTTTAAGTAAGGAAACCCTTGAGACTTTGTGGACCACAGAGTGCCCTTGGCATTGATTATGTGATGCCGTCCACAGGAAAACAGGAGTGTGTGTGTGTGAACGAAGGTTGTATTTACAATAGTTGACTCGTCCTGAGTCCTTAGACCAGACCCAGAGTGAGTTCTTAGCATGGCCTCTCCTATTTTCTAGGGTAAGCATAATGTGTGGCCTGAAAAACAGCCTCCAGAGGGCAGCTATTTGAACTCCTATTCCTGATTTACTGGAGCAAATGCCTAGTAGTTCAGGCTGATTTTAAAAATGGTAACTTGTCAGGAGGCAGAGGATCCCTCTGGGACCCAAAACTGGTTTTTGCCCTCTTTTCTTATAGGACCATAGGAAGAAACTTGGTATTTAAATCACGTGGGTGGAGACACTAGGGGACAGAGGTAAGGCTTGTCATAAAAGGTGAGAAGGAAATGCAGTGGACAGTGTGCTTGCTGCTTTATTCAGAGTGCAGGGCTGGGTCCATTTGGGGTGTTGTCGGTGAAATTCAACAGCTTTCTAGCTCACCTGGACTATGGTTTCCTTTAAAGGAGTTTGACTGCCTGTGATTTTTATTATAGGCCCTGGGCTATAACTAAGGGATTGTATTAATCATTTTTATTGTTGCATCCACAGTACCCAACAGCGGCAGCATAAGCGGGGAAGGGCTTGTGCAAGCTCATTGTTTCTGTTGTTGTGGGGGTCAGGGCATTGTGGAGCACCTCAGTTCATGGCAGCTGGGGTGTAGGGGAGGAGGTTTACATCGTGACAGAATAGAAGGCAGAGATGACAAATGAAGTGAGCAGGGATAACATTCCCCTGGGCACTTACCCAGTAATCTACTTCCAAGTAGGTACCACATCCAACACTTCCAGAACCTCACAGTATAGTTCCACCTGCTGTGAATAGACATTCAAAACTGAAGCCTGAGGAAGAAATAACGCACACATTCATAATCATATATTTCAGATATAAACCATATAAGGTGCTTAGCTATCATGAAATTTAAGGTCAGAGTGAGGGAAGAGATTCGGGGGAAAAAAGACAGGGTGAGTGTGGGTGGAAGGGACAGATTAGGAACAGGGGAAAAGCAGGATCAAGGCAATGAATTAGGATTGAATTTCCCAGGTCTCTGAATGTCTTTGGGACCCTAATGGGGGTTGCACTGAATCTATAGATTGCTTTGAGTAATAGAGCCTTTTCACATTGGCTCTGTTTCGTAAACATGGGAATTCGATTTGTTTTTTAGTGTCTGATCAATTTCTTTCTTCAGTGGTTTCAGCTGTCATTGTAGGAGTCTTTTGCCTTCTTGCTTTGGGTTACTCTTAGGTATTCCTGAGTCGGGTTCTATGTGTTTGTTTTCTGACAACATTCTTGCTAAGTTTATTTTTGTTGTTTGGGAAAGCTGGTGGTTACTGAATGCTGATCTCATGTTTTGCCGCACCTTTGAGTGTGTAGCACATCTCAGACTTCCTGGTGGAGTCTTCAGGGTCTTTTTAGTGTAGGATCATTTCTTCTAAAATCAGAACACTTTGGCTTCTTCTTTCCTTTTTTCCCATTTGTTTCTTTTTCTTGTCTTATTTCTACAGTAAAGACTTGAGCACCATATTAAATAAGATGGTGGAGAGCAGACTCTCTGTCTCCTTTCTGATCTTACAGAAAATGCTTCTACATTTACCACGTTTAATATAGGTTGAGCATGGGTTTGTTATATACAACATTAATTGTGATGACTTATGGTCTTTCTTTTCCTAGGCCCTTCAGGGCTTTTACTGTGAAAGGATGTTGAATTTTGTCAAAGGTCATTTTCTGCATCTGTTGAGATGATCATGTGTTTTTATTGACCCGAGTCTATTTATGTGTTGTATTATATCTGTCAATCTACATCTGTTGAGTCATCTTTGCATCTCTAGTATGAAACCAACTTGATCATGGTACATGATCTTTTTAATGTACTGTTTGAAATCAGTTTGCATGTATTTGATCGTTGGAAAATTTCTGTCAGTGTTCATCAAAAAACTGCTTTATAGTTTTTGAGTATGTGTGTGTGTGTGTGTGTGTGTACACATGCATTCTTACCACAATACCCATGTGGAGGTTGGAAACCACCAACTAAAGAGTACACATGGGGGGGGGGACCCTTGGCTCCAGCTGCATATGTAGCAGAGGATGGCCTTATCTGATACTAATGGGAGGAGAGGCCCTTGGTCCTGCGGAGGCTCCATGCCCCAGTGTAGG
This sequence comes from Rhynchomys soricoides, assembly GCA_019843965.1. Classification (NCBI taxonomy): domain Eukaryota; kingdom Metazoa; phylum Chordata; class Mammalia; order Rodentia; family Muridae; genus Rhynchomys; species Rhynchomys soricoides. The sequence goes on from JADRCH010000241.1 coordinate 3,335,921, forward strand.
GGAATGCCAGGGCACTGAGGCAGGAGTGGGTGGGTGGGTGGGGGAACATCCTCATAGAGGCGGGGGAAGGGGAGGAGATAGGGGTTTGTGGAAGGGAAACTGGAAAGGGAAATAACATTTGAAATGTCAATAAATAAAATAACCAACAAAAAATGGAAAACAGAAACCGACCTGAAGGAATCTATTCTCTCCTTCCACCATGTTCCTCCTGGGTATAAAACACAGGTCATCAGCCATTGTAGGCAGTACTTTCACCCCCTGAATCAAATCTTAGCTTTGATACTGGCTTTACTGAAAGCATTTGGCTATGTTTCTTTCTTTTCCACTTTAAGGAACAGTATGAGAAGTGTGGTGGAATTTCTTTAATTTCTGGTAGAAATTGGAAGGAAACTCCTGGACTCTCCATTGTTGGTCAGCTTTGTATCATTGTTTCAATCTCTTAGCCTTTTTTCTATGTGTAAGATGTCTCTGTTCTTTTGACTTAATTTTGGTGGTCATATGTGTCAAGGATTTATAATCCTTTCTTTTGGAATACAGGCTGTCAAAGTATTATATATACGGTATAGTGTATGTTATATGTTATATTAATTTTATCTAATTTGGGTCACCTTTTCTTTGGTTATGCCATCTATGGGTTGGCGGTCCTCATTTATCTTTTTAAAGGAGCTAATTCTTTTAATGCTTCTTTGCAGCATTCATTCGGTCTTTAGTCTTTATTTATTAATTTCTGTTTTGTTCATTATTAGTCCTTCCCACCTATTGACTTGGGGTTTTGACTTGTTATGTTTTTTTTTCTCTAAGATCTTGGCATGAATCATTAAGTTACTTGAGATTTCTGATTTAAAAATATTTTCATTTGCCGGGCGGTGGTGGTGCACGCCTTTAATCCCAGCACCCAGGAGGCAGAGGCAGGCGGATTTCTGAGTTCAAGGCCAGCCTGGTCTACAGAGTGAGTTCCAGGATCGCCAGGGCTACACAGAGAAACTCTGTCTCCGAAAAAAAACATATATATCTCACACCCCCACTCCTTTCCCTCTCTTCACATATCCACCCACCCCTCTTAACCCCTCCAAATGTCATCTTCTTACATATAGTATAGTAATTGCCAAGACCAACTTTTATTTATTTATTTATTTATTTTGCTGTGTGTACATTCCTGGCGTATGGCCATCTACTGGAGCTCAGTTGACCTACCAAGGATCACACTCTGACGAAAATCTACTCTCCATATCCCAGAAACAACGAACTGTTCATAACTCAGCTAAGGGAGGGGTTTGTGGGGCTGGAGAGATGGCTCAGCGGTTAAGAGCACTGACCGCTCTTCCAGAGGTCCTGAGTTCAATTCCCAGCAATCACATCGTGGCTCAAAACCATCTGTAGTAGTATCTGATGCCCTCTTCTGGTGTGTCTGAAGACAGCTACAGTGTACTCATATAAATAAAATAAATCTTTTTAAAAAGGGAGGGAGTTTGTGAGCCCCTCCATGATCCACACTGAAATGTTCACTGGCTGGATCTTGTGATCAATCCAGATCAATAGGTCTGCATGGCCTATTGATGAGGTTGGGGTGGTGAAGTCACCTGCTACATTTGGAGCTATCTCTCTTTTTCTGCCCAACAGTGCTTGTTATATAAAACTGAGAGGCCAATGTTCCGTGCATAGTTATTTATGGTTGTAATATGTTCTTGGTGGATAGTCCTCTTTAGTAATATGTTGCTACATACTTTATCTCTGTGACAAATTTTGGCTTGAAGTCTATTCATCAGATGTAATTATAGCTACTTCTGTTTGTCTTTTTATAGCCATGTCCTTGGCAAATAGACTTCCACCCCTCACTCTCGGTCTGGTGTGTCTTTGGCAGTGAGGAGTTGTCTACACCTTTAGTTATTCCCTTAGCTTCTACTTCTAATCTGTAAATTCTTTTCTAAGGATTATATCTTGACCATGTTCTCAGAGTTCTTGAGTGTGTGGTCATGCTTGGTTTTGTTTTTTTCTTTATTTATCTTCTACTGTAGTATTCCCTTTATCTGTCTTCTTCCCCGATGTTCTTTCCTTTGCTCGATCTAGGCTATTGGTATTGTTTCCCATTGTGTTTTTTATTTGATTGAGTTTTTAAAATCTCAAACATTTCTGTTTAATTCTTTTTCACTAACGTGTGTTTCTTTGAGACAGCAGGTAGATTTTTTTTCTTAAAATTTCAATTACTCTATAGCTTTTTAACCAGAAAATGAAGAGCATTTATCATTAGCATTTTTATTTAGAGGGATGTGATGACTAATCTTGGTTGTCGACTTAGTTGCTCCCAAATTACTGGGGACCTGTGTCTTACATGCAACAAGTCCATTAAAGTCTTCTTCTTTAAAGTCTTCTTTCAATCAAAAAGAAATTCTAAATAAACGTGGTCAATGCATCTGAGCGATTGTGAAATCCAAAGAGCTTCCCTGCTCCTTTGGTAGAACATCGTGAAAACCACGTGCCCATTTGATGGCTTGGCCCAAACAAATGGCTCTACTGTAGCTTCCCAGGTTGGAGAGGAGGGCCAGCTAGTGAAAGTCTCATATCTTTCTATTGCCTCACATCCCAAATTAATTGCACATTTCGGAATGATCTTCAAGTACCATGTGTTCACTGAGACTGATGCTTACGGAGAATCAGAGGCTCTCTCTCTCTCTCTCCCCACCCTTCCAGAACTATACAGGACTTGTCAGTATGCATGATACTCAGATGTGGGTGCCCTGCACTCTTTACCCCACATGGAATGCTATTCTTCCTGTCATGAGAGAGAGCACGCGTGCACAATTGCTGGCTTTTTTCAGTGCCAACCGAAGCCTTAGATGGATCTTCTACCTCTTTTGAACCCCAGCTCCTCCGCTGACTCCCTTCCTGGGGAAATTCCTTGGGCTTAGTATTTCAAATATGGTAAGCAGGCAGGGACAGCAGAGGTGGAGTTTTATATTTTGAAAGGAAAATACACCTGAAATATGAGCCTGGAGGTACCTGTCAGGCACTGCTGAAGCTGGAAAAGTGACTGTTACAGCCTGTAGGGGGTGGGTGTGGAAGAGGGAGGGAGAAAGGAGTGGCATGTGATTGACAGGTAAACCACATAGCAAAGGTACCAGAGTACCTAGGCGTATATGATCATGATCTCTTTCCTAAAAAAATAAAATGCATGTATATGTGTGTAAACATGTGTATACAGGTTTGCCTATGCACAGGGAATTATCTCACCAAAACCAAGGCTTGCCATTTTTAGGCTAGGTTGGTGGCCAGTGAGCCCCAGCAATTTCCCTGTTTCTATCACTCCTCAGATGATTCGGAAGCAGATCTAGGAAAATATCCAGCAGGCAGATCTGCCCAGTGGGCCTTTCTGGAGTGGAGATTATCTGTTTCTCTGCTGACCCAGCTGGCAACTGCAACTGCAGTTACAGACCCTTGTGAGCTGCCATTGTGGATGCTGTGAAGTGCATCCCTGCGAAGTGATGTTCCCCAAGAGCAGTCAGTGCTCTTCAGCCCTGAGCCATCGCTCCAGCCCAGGCCTTTTAAAAAAGTTAGCTCTTTTTAAAACTGTAGTTTCGTTGTGTGTGCACTTGTGCATCCTGTCTGCCTCCCCAGCACTTCAAATGTGGCGCCTGTGGCTGAGGAGCTTACCTTTTAGTTTCATTTGCCGTAGACAAACTTCACTTTACAGAACCGCCCATGCATAGTGGCTCTGACCTTGGCAGTCTGGTTCAATGGCATCAAGCGGTCAAAGCAGTATGCACCACTGCGCAAGGAATTTTACGCTCTCCTTGCCTGTGATGGGGCACACTGCTCACTCTCCAGGTTGAAGAAAAGCTAGTTGAAACACATTTGTGTTCCTGTCTCCATAACCTGGTCACCAAGTTGGTTAGCGAGTCAGGAAGAAAGTTCAGGGCAGATATATCTCCCACTCACCACTGCTCCCTGCATTCCAAGGCCTGCTTCCTAAACAGCTGTACACTGAGCCTCTCCCCAGTCTGTCTGTGGGATTTATTGCTGGGAATACATCTGAGCTTATTTTCTGAATCCAAGTCTCCAAGGCCCTGCTTCCTTTCCTTGTTTGTTTTAGAATGTTTTATCCATCTGTTTTATCATTTCTTTTTACCTCAGGGTCTATAAATTTAACTGTGATCAAACAACTAGAAGAAACGATCTGCTTCCCCAAGATTCCTGCTGTGTTTGTACTCATTAGTAACTCCTGCTGGTTGACCTGACCTGAGACTCCCTATCATTCCTGGGTCTTACCTTACTCAGCCAGTGACACATGGAAAGAAGAAGAAGAAGAAGAAGAAGAAGAAGAAGAAGAAGAGGAGGAGGAGGAGGAGGAGGAGGAGGAGGAGGAGGAGGAGGAGGAGAAGAAGAAGAAGAAGAAGAAGAAGAAGAAGAAGAAGAAGAAGAAAAGGAGAAGGAGGAGGAAGAGGAGGAGGAAGGGGGAGGAGGGGGGACAGGGAGAAGAGGGGGAGGGGGAAGAGGAGGGGGAGGAGGAGGAAGAGGAGGGGAGGAGTGAGGGAGAAGTATGGGGAGAAGGAAGTAGAGGAGGAGGAAGAGGAGGGGAGGAGGAGGGGGAGGAGGAGGGAAGGCGGAGACTGTTGGTCACTTGCTAGTTCTGATTGCTGCTTGTTAAAGGTGAGAGAGCTGTGGCCTTGTGACTGAAAATGACACGTCCAAGGTCCCAACTCCCAAATACATGCTTTCTTACATCACACTGTGTTTTCAAAGGTGCTAGATTCTGGGATTTTAGGGAAACCGCTATTTAATTTCCTGTTTCTGAGGTCTCCCTCTTATTCTGTTCCATTGTTTTGGGATTGCAAGTAGACCTACCTTAGCGCACTAAGGTAGCCTGTTGCGTAGCCTGTTGCTAAAACTCAACACCTGATGGTATTTTATAAAAGAAAGGGATCTGTTTAACTCAGAGGTTGGGAGGATGAAGTTGAAGATTAGAAATCTTCACTTGCTTGGTCTGGCTGAGACCTTGTGGCAGAAAATGTCATAGATGAGGGACCTTGTGACCAAGTGACCACATGGCAAGACAGGAAGCCAGGGAGAAGCAGGATTGCTGTTTCTAAGGAGAACTAGCTGGGCTCCAGTGACCCCCTCCAGAGGACAATACAGTGAATGGCCTAACTACGCTGTAGTAGACTCCACTTATTAAAGGCTCCACCAATTGTCAACACTGTCACACTGGAGACCAAGTTTCTACCCCCAAAGTTTTGATGGGTATGCTCCAAGCAATCCACGTATGAAATCCTTGACTTTAAGTTTATGAATGGAAAATGAAGCTATTCCTAAGCTTTTGGCAACACTACCTTCCTCTAGTTCTCGACCATGTTCAATGTTCTCAGTACCTCATGCATGCTTGCTCATAGAATTCTGTTACGAAGTCGTGTCCCATTTAGCATTGGGGATATGTTCCGAGAAACACCTCATTATGGGATTTCATCATTGTGAGATCATTGCAATGCCCGGTTTTCAATCCAGGTGTTTAGAAACTTCTCTGTGGCAAATGCAGGTCCTTCTGTTAGCTTTGTTGCCTTCAGTGAATCCGACTCGTTGACAGCTCCCATCTCATAGTCCCTGTTCTTGACAATCATTATTACGGTGGAAAAGGGCATGCCTGACTAAGCAGCAATAGCCAGCCCTGAGTTTCCCTACAACAGCCTTCACCACTGTTAGTTCACTGTGAGGTCAGCCACTCAACATGGGTCCTTACAGGCAGGGTTAGCTTTAGATCTGGACGGGTTAGGGGCCACAATAAGCACAATAATATGAGATTAACTTCAGCACAAGAGAAAATTATGCACTTCCGAGGTAAACATGGGGTCATCAAGGCCGCTAAAAGTATAACGTGACAGACTTCCACAAAAGTCCTTATGGGTAGAAGGAGGACAGACCGACAGACAACACGGGACAATAAGCACAGAAGCCAGAACCAGTCACATTGCTATTGTCAAGCATCACACTGGACATAATGGCACCTGTGAGTGTCACACTGCACTGTGATAGCTGTGGTGTCTCTAGGTGACAGGAAGCTTTGGACTGCTTTATGGTCTTATGAAACTACCGTCACTGAATGATTTGTTATTGACAGAAACATAGCACATTATTGACATCTGACAGGCAATGAGATTCATGTGGGGAGAAGTTAGAAGTCTTGCCAAAGGCACACAGGCAGCAGGATGAAGAGTCAGATGATGAATCTGAGGAGACCCAGAACCTGCTCTTGAGAACTCATCTAGTGTGCCTTCCTTTTGCCCATCCTTCCCAAGCAGGGTAGTTCTAGATTAGGGATACAGACCCACCAGTAGAAAGAAGAGAAGGAATGGAATGGAGGTACATTCTGACTTAAACCTGGGACATTCTTGCATGTTGATGGACGAAAATCCTAAAGTTGGACATTTCTGTTACCATTTCCTCTGTATTTCCCTGTTCTCCTTGTTATCATTCCTGTTAAGAATCTTGCTCATTATTCTTGATGCTGATCTTGTCATTGCTATTTGAAAGTAATCTTCCTGTTGACAAGGCGACGCCCTTGGCTTGCTCACTCTGTTCCCTCCTTATCCTGAACAATACCGTAGCCACTGACTTGATCTGTCAGTGCTTTTATGAAAGAGCACTGTGTCAGTTTCTTTTCTCATGGTGGCAACCTCACAAGCAGCAGTGACAGGGGAGGGTGGCTCACAATGTAAGAAGAGATAGTCCATCACAGTGGGGAAGGCATGGTGCAGCAGGAGCGTATGGCAGTGGGTCACACTAGATCAATGGTCTGGAAGCAGAGAGATGAATGCTCTTGTTTCACGCCTCTCTTTTATTGTCAGCCCAAGGCTCCAGCCGGTGGAGTGCCCCACGACGGTTAAAGTGACTCTTCCCACCTGTGTCAGGCCAAACTTGAACTCTTTCACGTACAGGACCAGGGGTTTGTCTCCTAGATGATTCTAGATCCTGTGTGTTTGACAACAAGCAATGATCATCGCAGACAGGAAAACAAGATTCAACTCACTTCAAACATCCTCCATCAGGATCAACTCAATTTAAACACTCACCATCAGGGTGAACTCAACTCAAACACCCCATCATCAGGGTCAAATCAATTCAAACATCCTCCATCAGGATGCACCACAGGTGAACTTCTCCGCAGAACTCCAGGGCACTGCCGAAATACTGAGGTAACGACCAAATATGGATTGCTCCCTATGGGGGCCAAGAGTAACAGAAGTTCATAATAATAAACTCTGAGACCACACAAGGGGAGGGTTGTTTTGAAGATTGATTTTAAACCATTTTCTTCTCCTTTTAAAAGTCTATTTAAAAAGTTTCATAGACATATGCATGTGTTTTCTCCATGTATGTATGTATGTATGTATGTATGTATTCATGTATGTGTACCATGAGTGTGCTTGGTCCCACAGAGGTTAGCAGAGGTTGTTAGAGCACCCGCAGCTGGAGTTCTGGGTGCTTGAGAGCCACTATGTGGGTGCTAGGAACCGAACCAGGGTCCTCTGAAAGAGCATCAAGCACTCTTAACCACTGAGCTATCTTTGCAGCCTCTATTTATTGTTAATTTCAAAAGTTAATTATGCGTATGCATGTATGCCTTTGACAGTAGGTATGAGCAGAAGCCAATAGAGGGCTTCAGATCTCCCAGAGCTGGAGTTATATGGGAATATGAAGGGTCAGATATGGATGCCAGAAACCAGACTCTCTCCAGTTCTGCAAAATGCCATCAAGAATACTTGCCCTAGGATGTCCTTGTGAATGACTCTGTCCAGATGAAAGAATGATCTTCCCATGAGTCACAGGGGCAGGAGGCGGGGAGAACTGGGCAAATGCACAAATCATCGCATTCAGGAGCTGAGGTCCATCTGTCTTTATATTCTTAGGTCTCCCAGAGCCGAGCCAGCTCAGCCCGGTTCTTGGAAGATGCCTCCATGTTCTATGGATGCTCAGCCTGGCAAACAACTGCTGGCAGTCAGTGAGGCTGGGAGCGATGGAAACTGGGAGTTATATATGCAAAGGTGGAGGAAGCTTCCCACTCAGAGGGTGGGGGTGAGGCAAGGAATGGAGGTGGAGGGAGGTGGGGAGGGGAGAGGACAGAGAGGAGAGGAGACTGGCAAAAAGGGGGAAGAGAGACCTGAGCATGTGCAAAGGCTGTGCTCATTGCTGTGGGATGGCTTTCCCTGTGTCTCTGGCCACATTTCTAAGTCTTCCAAGTTTCCTTTAAGATGGGTAGGTCTAATTGCTAGTGACATTAGCTAACACTAAGCACTCCTTTAAGTTAAAAGGCAAACAGGGAGCGAGAGCCATTTGGTCCTCACACTAGGTTTTTGGTTCAGTCAGTCTCTTTCCCTTTCATTTGGCTTAATGGCTGGAGGGCCTCGGGAGGGCATAGAAGAGTGTCCCGCAGCTTAGGGTGCTTCTGCAGTCCATCAGGTACAGAAAGCCTGACTTATGCAGAGTCTACAGTTTGGAGAGGAAAGGAGATCATTCGTTATTACTGTTTAGAAAAGAATCTTACTATCGTGTGCATGGAGAAGAGATTATACTTTCTGCTAAATAACTGGTTATACAACTCCTAACAAAGACACGCTAGTTTCATGGCAGAACATTGTTCATGCATATTGTATGTTGTTTTACCTGTGAGACAGCCTTCTTGGCTTTCCTAGGAAGTTTATATTTTGGTTAAGCTTTTTTTTTTTCTTAGTAAATAAGCAGAGTAGAATCCTTTTATATATCTTTCAGTTCTAGACATTGAACCTAGGGCAAGGTCTCTACTGAGCTACAGTCTCAGCCCAGAGCGCAGCTTTTAAAAAAAAACAAAAAAACAAAAAAATAAAGAAAAAGAAACAAAGTGAGCATTTCTCGATAATTCGATCCGTTGGGGGGCGTACTTATGGCCCCAGTGTTCCTTACGAGTATTGCTTGTGCAAATGCTGTATTTCACCCTGTTTTATATGCATAGACTGTACTTATTAAGTTGGCGAGTTCACGAAAATTGCCCCTTAGAAGCAAAGACAGACACGCAGGTGAGTGGCCACCATGAATCTATCACAAAGCAGACTTAAGACTCCATGGAGATTCCTGCAGTTTCTAACCACTTACATATGTTCTTTCCTGAGCAGAGGGTGTGCTGTGAATTCAGAAATGAAATGGTCCATTTAAAAGCAATTACAAGGAGGAGACATTATTTTAGGCTTTGTCTACCAGGGCTTTAACTTATGCTAACTCCTAAATCCCATGAATCAAAAGAGGGATTTTCAAGTAAACTGTTTAGCCCCATCAGTACAGGCAATGTATCATCTGTAGATGTTAGATCCCTCCTGAAAGACATTTCCAGAAATATAATGCTACTCAGGAGCAAACTTAATGCTATGAGGCATTCTAACGTGTGTGTGTGTGTGTGTGTGTGCGCGCGCGCGCGTGTGCGCGCGCGCATTTTGTCATAAGGAATCCCTGTCACGAATGTTTAAATAAAGAATGTTTAAATGGAAAAAAAAAAAAGCTGCAGACAGCTTTCTCCTTAGTTCTTTGGTGATAACAAATCAGTGTCCAGGAAGAGGCTTCATGTAATTTGAGTTTTAAAAAAATATTTGCTCTCAGGAACGTATGCAGTGTAAATCACAATGGCTCCGTCACATATTATATCTTGTTATATGCTCTGTGCATCTGTGTGTGTTTGTGCACATTTATGTGCAGATGCCATGCACATGCACACCCATGTGTAGAAACCAGTGCCCTTTCTCGGGAGATATCTACCTTGATTTGGAGGACATGGTATCGCACTGGGACCTGGGGCTTGCCCACCACCTAAGCTGACTGTCCAGAGAGCTCCAGAGAGCTCCCTGCCTCCCTCTTCCTTCTTAGGACAGGAATTGCAAGTGTGTGCCACCATTCACAGTTTTTACTACAATGTGGGTGATTAATTCAGGTCCTCAGGCTTGCAAGCACTGAGCTATCTCTCTAGGCTCAGCATATGTTCTTTAACTCCTTGCTCTGTCTTCAGCATCTAAAAGGGAATTTCTATAACCCCCATTTTTAATGAGAGATTTGTTGGGATTGGGCATTGTGGGAGGAGGATAAGCAAATCACAGTTCTTGCCCATGTTTTGAGAATGAGAGCTGAACGCTGGCACGCTAGTACGTGGACAGGCAATCCGCGCAGGCAATCCGCACAGGCAATCCGCACAATGCAGAAGGCTCCTTTATTCTGTAGCCCTGTCGCGTCGTGATGGAAGAAGGTGACTAGGTTAAAGGATGGGAGCCCAGCACCGGCTCCGCAAAGCAAAGGAGGAAGGACAAAGGTCGAGGCTGTTGTAGGGACACGCAGGAAGGAAGGCTGCTTCTTCCTCTGGCGAGCTCAGCATTAGCATCCAGGGATTCTGGGAATTTTCCTAAGCTTCTTGGCGTCCCTGAGGAAGCAGTTTGATCTCTATATCAGGACTGTTTAAGAAAAGAGATCTCAGCCGCACTGACAGTTGGCTCCAAACATTTAATTGCTAATTTTGTTTCTACATTTCTTCTAATGATCATGATGAACAAATCCTTTGGCCTTTCTTAAGTCTGTAAGATACAAACCGAGTGAAATCTTTGAAGTTATCACTGACATTTACTTTTTCAGCAACAAACATCTGATGTCGATCTTACGTTTGCAGTTGATGTCTTCTAGAGTGATCAATACCCTGATAATTAATTTGCCTCTTGTCTTATAAATGGCTTTTTAAGAATGTGTGTGTTGTAGTATTTTCTGTATTCTAGTCATTCACAGCTTAAAAGAAGCAATTTGGAGAGGCTAAAAGTCAAGATTGTTGGGTACTATTGTTTGTGCTTGAATTTATTATCTAAGGAAGGATCTTTACATGATATGTTTTAGGAGATCTCTAAAGGTGGTAACAATGAACAGCTTCTTCATTCTAGTTCTGTTTGTCTTTCCTAAGCATGGGTGGACACTGTGTCCTAGAAATCTTTGTTTAGGGAATTAATTAATTGCATTTAAATGAACAGAGACCTTTATGTGTGCTCCAATTACTAGTGTATGTACGTACATATGTATGTATGTATGTATAAGGTGAATGAACACATGCCGCCATGTGTGTTTGGATGTCCCAGAGCACAGCTCTGGGGAGTCAGTTCTACCTTACTGAGGCTGTGCCTCTCTTGCTTCTACTGTTACAATTGGTACCCTGGGTTAGCTGGCCCACAGCTTCTGGCTGCCCCTTCTGTCTCTGATCTCCATTTCCCCTCAGAGGGCACTGAAACTGCAGATGCTGCCTTAATGAGCTTGGATTTGGGGGATGGAACTCCAACTGTGAGCCCTTCGTAGCCGAGGTGTCTCACCAGTGGGAATGTATTGGTTTTACACATTTGAGAACTATCTTTCTTAGACTTCCTTTTTGCCTCTTTTCAGTTGCCTCAGAATTTAATTAAGAAATTAAAACAATATTTAACCTTAATATCTTTTATTAATATTAGCATTACCATCTTTGATAGTTAATATTTATATCTTATATTTAATACTAAAGGCATATCCGATATCACAATTATTGTCAACTCATGTCATAGGGATTTTACATCCCCACTTTGCAGAGATGTCATCAGAATAAGACCGGTATGTGGGAAGACCCCTGAGTGCAGTCGGGTGGGTGCAGCCACTAGACATCTCTGAGGCTGGTTTGGGGAACGCGGCAGAGGAGAATGAGGTTGATGCAGTGGGTACCCGTCCCCATTTGCCCGTGTATGGTCTTACTAAGATCATCTGCTCCTCTCTCCAGAAGTTTAACTTCTTCAGTCATACGATGGATGCAAGTTTCTCTAGAAGTCTCTCCTCTTCAGTTACACCACTTAAAGAAACCTGAGCCTCCGCTCCTATGGTCCAGGAGGAGGCCAGGAAAACAAATTCATATTCTTTACTATTGACTTGGCCATCAGTGGTGTAACACCAGATTCCCTGAGGTGCTGGGGGTTTGACTTTCTGGATGAGGCGCTCTCTCTCTCTTTCTTCTTCTTCCTCCTCCTCTTCCTCTTCCTCCTCCTCCTCCTCCCCCTCCTCCTCTTCCTCCTCCTCCTCCTCCTCTTCTTCTTCTTCCTTTTTTCCTTTTTATATGTTCCCTGACTAGTCTTTCAACAAGACTGGCTTTTAGACTCAAGGGAATATTATCTCTTTTCCAAGAAAAGCTTTTCATACCAAATTCTCATTATGCTAATTATGATAAATACCAAGTGTGGAAGTGTTTTCTGTCAGAACTCCTTCCCCCTCTTGGTAGGAAAGAGTCTGTGTGAATCATTAGAGGAATCATAGGGATTTTACTTCTAAGGCATCCTCATCTTTCAGATGAGGAAACCCAGGCCTACAGGTTAGCTGAAATACTGCCAGGCACTTACTGTGCCCTCGAGAGGCAGTGAGATCCATGGGTTTTGAGCAGGTGAAAGTTGATTCTCCAAGCATCTGAGTTAGGTACACATTTCATGTCCCTGCAGATATGGAGAACCTGTGAGCTTGGCTGAGTGTCAGTTACTGTTCACGGTGTATCTTTTTACTTAAGGACTAGCAAGCAAATCTTATGCTGACTTAGCTTGGGTGAGCTTTGATCTCGCTCAAGGTCAACGTGAAAAACAGAGTCTATTATAGAAAGGGAACAAGAAAATCCAGTATGCGGTTTCCAATATATATTTACACATACATATCACACGCTTCTAGTTCCTGGCGCTTAGCACTCGGTTCTCTTGAATGATTTGTGTGTGCCTCTCCTTGAAGATTTTCTTTCTTGCTGAAATGGGTTTCTACTTCAACCTGTCTTAGTCAACGACTCTTCAGTTGTTGTCTGTGTTTTCTATTTGCGGTTTAACAAATAGCACATTGTTGATTGACTGGTTAATCAACTTGTTTATTTATTTTGCAATACTTAGGATTGAACCAGGAGCCTCCTCACACCTTTAGACAAGAACTCCACTGATGAGGTATCTTCCCGGCCCTGTTGATTTTTTTTTTCTGAGACAACTTTTTTTTTTTCCTGATTTCTCAAAATCATTTACATTGCTCATTCAACTTAAAACTATTTTTTTTGTGTTGGAATGTGTGTGGAGGTCAGAGGACAGCTTGCAGGAATCTATTCTGTCTGCCATTCAGGTTGTGAGGATTGAACTCAGGCCCTAAGTGTTAGCAGTGAGCACCTTTACCCTCTCAGCCTTCTGGGAGCCGAGCTGTGGATAGTTTACTCTAAGTGACTCGCCCTCCCCCCAAACAGACTGAAAACCAAAATGTTTCACAGTAATTATGGCAAGACGTTAACTTGTTGCCTTGGCAAATAAGGGGTTCCCACCGGAGCATTGCACAGAGTACAGAATTCCTAGTCGTAAGGTTTCACTGTACTGATAGAGCTTTTGCCAAAACACAAAACTACAACAATTTGAGTTTAAAGATCAAATTGGCTTTCACTTGCAATCAGAAAAGTGGGCTAGGCTTTGTTCTCCAATGTTGGCTGTGATCCCATGAGCTGGGAGGTGGGGGTGGGGATGTTGCCTTCCCAGGCAGCCAAGGGCTGAAGCCACCAGAATCCAGAAAAATGGGCCAATCCCCCATTTCAGTTATTTTATATCAACCAAAGCAGAGAGAATTCCTTGTCAGGCAGGTTCAGAAAATCAGGCCCCTTTTCATAAGTTGTTAGGAGCTTTTTGGGTCTGGAAATCAGCCTGTTTCACAGTTCAGTTTTATAGCATGTCAGTTAATGTAGGGGACTCTCAGATGGTTGGCCTCAGCTGCTGGGGCCAAGTAGGTGTGTCCAAACCATGACCTCCCACAGTGTGTCGGAACCATGACATCCCATAATTCCCCCCACCACAACCCAGGCCTTTTTCGTGCAATCGATTCTTTGGCTTACCAGGTGTTCACTATCTCCACATGGGAGTCTCTCCTTGAAATTTCTATTTCCATTTATGTGATCATGAGCCTGTGTACATTCAGCTGTGAAGAGGTCAGTGTTTGGGTCCATGGGCTTCAAAGTTCCCGTGTACTAACTTGCCTAGAATGGACTTTGAAAGCTACATTTGTCTTGCCTCCCTCTCTTCTCAATGGGAGGCTGCTTGACCCACATTCTTTTCCCTCTGTGCATACCTCTTTAAGACAGAAAACCAGGAAAGCTTAAAACTCCCAGGCAACTCCCAAGGGAGGGTCACTTCTTGGTTGTGCTTGTTGACTCTGCTGTTTTCAAGGTTAATTATGCATTTCTTTAATTGGTTTAATAGTTAATTGGTTTGCTTACCCTTCCTCCCAAGACAGAATTCAAATGCAAATTCACACATGGGCAGATTATTTGGCCTCTCTAAGCTTTACAACCAAGGAGCATGCTGATTGAGTTAGAGACTTTGTTTAGGGGATTTACTACATATTCTCTGGAGCACACATCCTATGTCTACACAAACAGAGCAGGCTCCTCTGCTGCAAGGGTGAATGGCGGGTCCCAGAAACAGGACATGAAGGAGTAGTAAGTACCTCAGCTGATCACAGCATCTGGAGAGGTCATGGGCCAGAAGCGGCTTCAGGAACTCCAGCTTGAAGAAGTTAGTACGCTTTTCAGAGTGAACACACCAAGTCCTCAACAAACAATCAACTAAAACAAATGGGAAAAGAACTGAGCTCCTCAGCACCTGCTCCAACATTAACATTTTTCTTAAGAATTAATGAATTTGCTCTAAGTAGCTGGTAGAGTTAGAGGAAGCAGAAAAGTAAGTTTGAACCAGCAATGGGTCTTTGCAATTCTGGATTAGGTCTTTAATCATACCTCCTCGTTTCTGGTTCCAATACGCCAAAGGTCCCTTTTTCCCCTCCTATAACTTTATCAGTTCTAAGTGTGTTGTTGACATACCTGGTTTGAATTCTTAAGGATCAAGGCTTGGAGATAGACGGCTCCCAGCTTCTACTCCTGAGGGAGCAGCTGTGTTTGCTCTGCTGTGGAGGGTTGGCCTCACTACATTTTCACTCCCAGAGTCCCCAGAAAGCTGCAAAGAGCAAGAACTTTTAGCTGGAGTCTGGGCAAGCCTGTTGCTTGCTTGTCTGTTGTTGTGGATTGATGTCTGTCCTAATTGAGTCTACTTGTTGGGGCTCTTGTTTCAACCTTCAGGACTAACATGTTTGTCACCCGGTTTGCCAGCCTAGCCTGAGATTCTTCTTTCCTCATACTTGGAGAGCATTTGGACATGTCTAAGTAAACTTGTCTTTGAACAAGCTTCATTCCAGCAAATTCCATTAGCTGTATTGATCATGGTGGCTAAGTGATCTTCCTTCGTATATAATATTTAACAGTGGCTGCTCTTTTGTTTCACCTTCTTGATTTGTATACATTCATCTTAGAATTGCAATTAGGTTTAAAATTACAGAAGTTCACAGAACATGAGTACCACCTGGTCGCTGTTTCCAACTCTGAATCAGCCTTTATCTTGCTTCCTACAAATCACTGCATCACACCGTTGCATCAACGGACTCTGTTCTTTATGGAGGAGGTTTGGAAGCTAAACATGAGACCAATATCCTGCTTTGCCCTGCATGTGGAAATCTTGTTCATACTTCCTAAATGCCAGGGGCCGTTTTCTCTTTTGCTAGGGAGATTTGGAGAAAAAGGCAGGTGGCAACAGTGTTTCATTTGATAACTCACAATCCTGTGTTTGTGAGCAGGGGGGGTGGCAGAACTCTCCAGAACAACGTCTTCAGGTTGAACATCTTTATTGGGTGGAGTCTGGTTATGTCTGCTTTTTACAGAGGTGTGTTTATATAGCCTCTGAAACTCAGTAATAAAACAGAACATGAGATCAGGATTTGAGCTGAACAGCAAGCTAGGGAAGAAAGAAAAGAAGAAGGAGGAAGAGAAAGTGGAGGAGGGGAAGGGGGGAGGAGGAGGAGGAAGAGGAGGAGGAGGAGAAAGAGGAGGAGGAGGAAGAGGAGGAGGAGGAGGAAGAGAGGAAGAGGAAGAGGAGGAGGAGGAAGAGGAGGAAGAGGAAGAGGAGGAGGAAGAGAGGAGGAGGAAGAGAGGAGGAGGAAGAGGAGGAGGAGGAAGAGGAGGAGGAAGAAGAGGAGGAGGAGGAGGAAGAGGAGGAGGAGAAAATGTGGGCTGGAACAGTGACTCAACAGCACTTTCAGGTTTTGCAAAGGGCCTGAGTTTGGTTCCCAGCACCCACATCTAGCAGCTCATCACAGCCATAACTCCAGGGCCATCTGATGCCCTCAATGACCTCCCCAGGTACCTGTACTCACGTACATCCCCCCCCCATACATATAATTTGCAAACAAAATTTATAAATCAATGAAAAGAAAGGAGGGAGGAGAAGAAGTGAAGTGAGGGAAGAGAGGAAGGAATGAGGGAGGCACAGGTCAGAGGAAGGGAGGTGAGAGGTTTGGAGGCAGGGGCATAAATGAGATGTCTAGGAAGGACACTGGACAGGTGTGGAGAGCACAGACTACTGGCATTTAAAGGAGCTTCAGATTATCTTTGTTGAAAGAAGAAACAGACTGCTGTCCAGCTCCCAAACTCTCTACCTGTGTACTCTGGGTCACACTGGCTGTGTGAAGGCCACGCTGATCATGTGGGCTCTGTGCAGCTTGCTTGGTGCAGAAGAGAGGGAAGGAAAGGAGACGTAGAGGAGCCAGGGAGGGGAGAGAGGCTCTAGGGACGATCTTGCTGCAGAGAAGCCAACAGTGGGCCAGTAAGCAAAGACTGGGGTTCGAAGGAAGAGGACAGTGATGGACAGCTGGAGCAGGATGGGGGGGGGGGCGGAGATTTCTGAGGTCAAGGGAACGAGATATCTATATCTATATCTATCTCTATCTCTCTATATGCTCATTTCCCGTGGGATGTGCTTTATCTAGCCAAACAAACAGCAGGGTGAAAATGACCATGTGCTTCTATGCTAGCGTCTTGTCCCACGGCACAGTTAAACACCAGGAGCAACCACAGTGCTTTGTTTGTAACTCTATCACTTCTTCAAGTGAGAAGATTCCCTTGGTTTCTCTTCCCTTATCAAATGTTAATGTATTCTGTTAGGGTCAACTGTAATGTAACTTTAAATATTTACCTTGGACGTCAGGGCTTAAGGCTGAAACCGGGATCATGGGAATGCCTGGTTGCAGCATTTCCAAAACGATCCTGGGAGAAATGATATTAATTTAGTCGACTTCCAGTACACTTCCAGCATTATTTGTTCTTTTCAGCTGAAGAGCCCTGCACTCTACTGCTAGAGAGATGGGCCGCCCTTCTGCGGCCACTTGTAGCCCTGATGCAAGCACACTATGCACTAGATGCTGCTCTAGTAAGTCTGTCACGGAGTTCTGCCTGTCTGTAAGACACATTCGTCATAGAGACAAAAAGATTAAAACAGCCCAATCTCTCTCTCTCTCTCTGTCTCTCTCTCTCATACACACACACGCACACCCACACACACACATGTATGCTCACATACACACACGCAAACACACTAGCTGTCACATACCCTCCCCCTCCCACACGGAGAAGTCACTACTAAGAAGACAGACGTTATCATTGCTTTTCCCAAAGCAGAGTGAATTGAGAGATTCACTTGAGCTTAGACTAGAGGCAGAGAGATCAGGTCTATGTGATGCTTTAGTCATAGGAAGAGAGAAAGATGCTGGGTTCCTTAGACCAAGTCAATGGCAGTGAGAATGAAGAGAAGATGGACTTCAAAGCTGATGAGGAGCCAGGGATCATAGATTTAGTGATGACTGAAGTTAAGAATTCAGGCCTGGGTCACTGGGTTAGGAATGAGAAGGATCTGGCCTGGCCCTCCCTTTGGCAAATGTCATGACCCCTTTCCCTGTGGCCATATGTCCTGTGTTAATACTTAAAGTGTGGCTTTAACTCATGCAGGCTGGTGACATCCATTGTGTACCTAGGAGCCAAGGATCTGGGTGTGGACGGTGGATGGTGTTGGTGTCTCACCCCCCCCCCCCCCCCCGAGGGTGGCTGTCTCCAAATGCTGAGGCAGTAAAATGACTCACACCAGTGTCAGTCTCTGGGAAAGGCCTTTAACTCGCAGGAGCCACCCTGTCTGAACTCTTTTTAAAAATACTCCAGTAAGCCCCGCTCCAACACCCTCCCACTGGTGGCAGCCTGTGAAGTAACAAAAGCCCCAAGCTTCCTACCATTAGGCGTTTGATGGCAGCACCCTTCACACCCACTCTGAAGGCTGAGACCAGCCTGCCCTGGAGACCACCCCGTCCTCCTCTTCACCCTGTTCTGTCCTCTTCTCTCTCTCTCTGATACGGGCTGCATGTTTCCCCTCAAATTCAGAGGCTGAGGCCCTGATCCTCAGTACTCCAAGTGTGGCTGCATTTGCGAGTTGATGAGGCCCATGGGGCTGTTAGCCTCATCCAACCTGACTGTTATTTTTCATAAGGAGTGGAGACAGGACAGGAAGGACGCAGAGCAGATGTATGGGGATGTCTGCCTGGGAGAGAGAGAGAGAGAGAGAGAGAGAGAGAGAGAGAGCAGCTTAGTAGCTTAGAGGTTGAGACTCTCGGTCTGCATTGCCATGGGGACAGATTCCTGATGTATGGAACTAGAGTGGCAGAAACTGTTCACTTTCTCATGTGTACTTTTGAAGCACAGTCTCTTGATGGCTACACTGCACAAGAGGACCCTGGACTCCAACCCTGCATCTAGGGAATCAGGCCAAAGAAACAATGTGTGTGCCATACTTGCAATGAGCCAGCCTTTCATTGATTATTTTATTGACTTTTTAGTCCAGAGTTAACATCCAGGCCAAGAGAATCTATCTGAAGGCAGTCTGTTCTGCAATCGTCTCTCAGGATGTATCTCTGAAGGTCTTATGTATAACTAGCACCGAGAGACGTAAGTTTCAATAAAATACCGAAGTACATAGTTTCACCTGAGAACAGTGTTTTCCTTTTAACAGTTGTTTGACATTCTATGTTTCCCTCAAGATTTATTTGTTTATTTTACTAGTATGTATATGTGTGTGTGTGTGTGTGTGTGTGTGTGAGCATACACTACATGAGTGTGGGTACCTAAAGAGGCCAGAGAGTCATCAGATACCCCCGAGCTAGAGTTATATGTTGTGAATGGGTGGTAAGGAGCAAACTTAGTCCTTCCGCAAAAGTAGCAAGCGCTGTTAACCGCTGAGCCACCGCTCCAACATTCTGCCTTAGAGACATCTGAGTTAAAAGATCTCCACTGCACATATAAGTTCATTGTGGTTGTTAGAGCAAAGTGCATTGCTTTTTTAATCTTGATGTCAAATTCCTTCTATGTGGCGGTATTCCATGTGTGTTAAAAACACACGTGTCTGGGAATGGGAGGCCCAGACTCCAGTTCTGGTTCAGCCAGCTGTGTGATTTTTAGACCCTTTCCTACACTCAGCTTCAAGTTAATTTTAACCCCCTACCCCCTACTAAACCAAACCAAACCAACCTACCAACCAAACAACCAAACAACCAAACAACCAAACACAAACAGGAGTCAAAAATGCCCCGTAAGCTCTTCTTTCAAGTGCACGGCAGTTTTGACAAACCTGAGGACTTCAGGTTAAGGTGTTGCTCAGGGTTGGACTATTCCAGTCAGACGTCTCGTGTCTGCAGTTGGCATTTGTGTCAGCCCACCCCACCCCCCTCCAGACACTGATTCTCATTTGAGAACATCAGCTCCCTTTCCTGGTCTGCCTTCAGTTCCCGCAGCAAGCTTGAGTGTCAACTCTACCTCTCCAAACAGACCTGGAGCCTGGCTCAGCAGCAGTTATCGACAACCCATTATGCCCTGTTTGCTCATTCTGTAATCAGAGTCTGGGCCATTCGAGTACACTAATGGGAAAGTTTTGGCTGAAGAGGAGTCGATTGTTCAGCTCTGTCCTGTCTCATGATATTGAGTGCTTACCCACATCTGAAACATTTGTCCTCTGGTAGCTATAGACCTTAACCTTGAGAGAGAGGGGGGATGGGATCATGAGAGGAGGGGGAGAGGGAGAGGGAGGGGGAAGGGGAGAGGGAGGGGAGAAGGAGAGGAAGAGGGAGATGGAGAGGGAAAAGGACAGGGAGAGAGGAGAGAGATTCTGTATGTGTCGGTAAGGGTAGGTGTTGATTTTATGGGCCCAGGACTCTGGTTAGCCTGTTTTTAGAGGACTGGCAGAGCAACCAGAGCATGCCGTTTATTTCCTCCCGCCTCTGCTAACAGCAAACTGACCAAAGCCTCACATAGTGCCTGAACTACTGCAGGGACTCAGTCTTTCCTTTGCCTGCAGCAGAGCCACCTGCCTTCCCATCTAAGCACTGTGCATCCGAAGCAGCTGGAGGAGGAATGGACATGTGGATTTGACAGAAAAGCTGGGTGAGTTTTCTATGCTCAGAGGTCCTGGAGAAAGCAGACAGAAGTTTTCAAAGGGAGGGACACTTTGCCAGAGATCAATAATTCCTGAAAGGGAAACCTCTTGAAATTCCCTTTTATATCCTTGCTGGATTGAGCTGTGCCTTGGCATGTAGTTGGCTGTGAATACATAACGGGCTGAGTAGTGAAATATGGCTGTGAGCTCGCACTGGCTTCTCAGTGCAGTCAACAGAGCTCTGTTAATCCTGGACAGTCCTACATAGTTAGATGATAACATGGTTTTGTTGAATGAATGCATATATAAATGAATGAATGAGCGAATGAGTGAATACAGAGATCTTGAACTCTCTTCTTACATAAGTGTGGATGAAGAAGAAAAGCACACTGTATGGTTAGAGCCACATGGAAAAGAACCCAATCTTGTTTTTAAGAACCATAGAAGCTTCCTGGGAGAAGAAACAGCCCACTCTTCATTCTGCTAACGGACCATGAGATCTAGCTTCTACAGTCAATGGGAAATCTTTTAGCACTTGCCTTTTGCAGTATCTAGCGTCTCCGAACTGTAGTTGCTTGCTTGATTTGGGATGGGTCTTGGCTGGTCCAGCCCCAAGAGAACTTTATGGAGTGGTAAACATTTTAAAACTTGTTTTGGGGGGGAGGGTGTGATTAAAGATTATCAAACCTCCCTGAGTGATGGACATTGGTGCACTTCATGATCTTTCAACTGGGCCTCAGTTAGTGGACAACACCCATTTCTATCTTAACATTCCTGATCCCATTTAAGCTCAATTTTCCCTGACCTGGTCCTAGTGCCCCGTGAGCTCTCTTTATCACGCTGGTACTGACACAGGACACAGAAGCTAAAGGGACAGACTTGTTAAGTTACTCGAGTGGGCAGAATAAATGTTATCTCTCCAAAAAGGTTCTAGACTTGCATTTTGCTTGACGTTATAGACTTTGCCAGGAATCTGAGGCATAGATGAACCGAGATACCTTTAGGAAGTATCCTGTGGTCACCTGATAGTGGAACTGGCTCTAGAGATGAATGAGCCCTCACCTGCTTCCTGTATCTGAGCCCACCTAGCTTTTTCTCAGTACATGGACTCAACCTTCCAACCGTTGATCTCTCATGCACTGCCTATATGAATGCTAACGAGTTGCCGTGCGCTGTAGTTTCCCTGTCTGTAAGATGGCGCACTGCTGACCTGGGGTTGAGACGACATGAAATAACATGTACAGATTCTTTTATACTCCTAATCACCCGTACTTCCCCAACATGGCAGGATCTTGGCATGTTTATTCACAAGCCTATTAGGTAATGAATCAGCTCTTTAAATACACATTTATCTTTGTGAGAATTAGTAACCCTAAGTATTTAAGTAGAGTTTTACAAATTCCCTGAAGCTCCTTTTCACATCCTTGGCAAAATTTTGGTCTAGCAAGAAACTCTTAGACAAACTACACACCATAGCAAGGAAATCAGATGATATTTTAAAAATGAATGTATGACAGGGTACAAACTTTCAAGTTAAAGTAGATTTTCCACCATAGCAGGCAAACCCTCTGATTTTGATGTGGCTACTTAAGAATCTCTCAAAATACAAAATACATTTTTGCAATGGTATGAATTCGGCGAAAAAACAATCACTACTTTCTGTGTCATAAAGCATACTGGGAAAAGTTTTGATACTCCTAATATTAGGTTCTTGTCTGCTCCATAAGATGATCTTGAAGATATAACAATGCTAAGAATCTTATATTTACAGGGGTCAAATTCAGGATCCACCTCGACTAGAGAGGCATTTATTTTGGTGCCTTGTCCCTTCAGAAGCTCCTTTCTTCTGCTGTGCACTATTATGTTCCCACAAGCCATTGGGTTGTAGCCCAGGCAACAGTTCCCAAGAGGACTAACCAGGCAAGCACACACAACAATGATAGAGAAAAGAAGATTCAAACCCAAACCCAAACCAAATAGAAGGTTTTGTAGACTTTCCAGAGGAAAAGCAAGCAGTTGAGAATAGAGTGATGAATGTAGCCACTGCCCTGGCTTCCATCTTGTGAGCTCCAGGACTTGCCAAGAAGCAATCAGAATACAAGCCAAGGAGGACGCTCTGTGTAGATGTTTTTCCTATAGAGAACACCATGGCGTATCATCTCCAGCATTGCTGGGATGCGTGGCAGCTTTGCATCTGTCCTCCACGATGATCTAGTTTCAAATATCAGGTAGTAGCTAATGAAGGACTCCACATTCCTGCAGTAGGCGGTTCCATGGCTGTTGATTTTCATGTCAGGAGAGAGCCAAGGGGCTCTAAGAAAGCACTCACTGCACACAGGACCACACAAAACAAACATGCGCAGCAAATCCCCACTGAAGTCCCACTGACATGAGGCCAAGTTGAAAAACAAACTCTGACATTTCTCACTTAGGTGGGACTGAACTTGACCGAGAGACTCGAATGTTTCCTTGGAAATATCAAACATCAGAAAGAACTCTGTTCTTTCTAAGTCTATCTCTCAAGCACTGTGCCTCTGGGAAAGAACATCCTGGATTTATAGTCTTGCAGTTATGCTAAAAAGAAGTCACATCCTGTAGATGCTAGTTCAGACTATTTAGTTTTGAGCATAAACTAATTGCGTGGGGAAAGAATTGGGTAAAGTATTCTTCCTTTTTATAAAGACCTAATATGTATTGGGCTGTCCATAGCACAAACTGAGTCTTGGTCCTAGATGATCTTGAGAAATTATAATCCACGACACTTTTTATTCAGTCATTATAGTGACTAAGGATTTATTTACTCATTGTATTTACTCATAGTAGGAAAGAAATAGTCTTTGTTAAGGAATATAGAACAGAGCCACATTATGTCAGACCAGGGCCTCAGAGCCTGGACTCTCATGTCCCAACCAGTCTGATGTCTTTGTACAGACCCCTGCTTTTGCTGTTAGCAGCTGTGCATTTTAACCAACCATGCTTCTGTTTGGCCAATCACAAGCCCACCTGAATGCATGCGTTATCTTGTGACCAGTAAGGGGAAGGTGGCGTTTGAAGGGAACCTGCACCTGTCCCCCCATCCCTGCTCTGCCCCATTTTCCAACTGCTTTGTCCTCTGCTTTGTCATCTCCAGAGCAGGTGACAAAGAGGCATATGTAGTTGCATTTATTGCAACTTTCTCACACAACTGACTTTATGTCAAGGACCTGTTAATTCTAGTTCCTAACAAATTATAGGTCATTGATAAATAGGGTCATTCATTGATAAATCTTATTTATGCAGATTCTCCTGTATCCCTGACTGATCTCTAACTCACCAGGTAGCTAAAAATGATCTTGAACTTGTAACCCTCCACTTCCGAAGTGCTAACAGTACAGGCTCGGCCATTACCCCAACTTTATGCAGTGCTGAGGACTAGATCCATGGTTGGATGAGACCCCCATTAGCAGTTTCCCACAGTACTCTGTCTGCTGAGACAGTTGGCCATTGGCTGTACTGTATAGATCACAATGATTATTTTTAGACAAACCCTCTTCCCATTGAATACACCAGAAAACTTTGGGCTTTAGCTGGGTTTGGCAATACACCTTTGTAATCCCAGCAGTTTAGGAGGATTTAAGAAACCGAGGTGGAAGAGTCAAGAGAATTCAAGGTCATCTTGAACTATAAAGTGGATTCAGGATTTCATGAGACCCTGTCTCAAACACAAACAAAACTGAGAGAAAGACAGAGAGAGAGACAGAGACAGAGACAGAGAGTCAGACAGAGACAGACAGAGAGACAGACAGACACAGACACAGATAGACAGAGAGACAGAGACAGAGAGGCAGAGACAGAGAGACAGAGACAGAGACAGAGACAGAGACAGACAGACAGAGAGACAGAGACAGACAGACAGAGACAGACAGACCAAGACAGACAGACCGAGACAGACAGAGACAGAGACAGAGAGAGAGACAGACAGAGAGACAGACAGACAGAGACAGAGAGACAGATGATATTAGTGAAGCAACAAAATCCTAGGTGCCATCTGGGATTTTCATCTGCCCAAGCTTTGCTAAGCTTCAAGAATCCAGAAAAGTCTGCCAATTGGTCAACGGGTCTGGAAACGAATGGCACTTGTGACAGCTGTAGTTTAGTGCTTAGCTCTCTTGTCTGGCATATGTAATAAAAGAATAGAGAGTTGAGACCTGCGCTTCAGCAGTGGCATGTTGTGCAGGTGGAGCCCTAGGCAGGATTGAGAACCCACTGGCAAATGCTGGAAACAAGACCCAGCCCTTGCACTGCAGGGTCTCCGTGGCCAGTGCTTCTTTGTTAGCACTGCAGAAATAGGACTCCCAAACCTTGTTTGTTTTTTAAAGTTGAAGGCAGGATTATCTGTATCCCAGGCTAGGATAACCTAGTCAATCCTAACCTAGGATATCCCAAGTCAAGGATAATCTTGAGCTTGTGGTCCTCCCATGCAGCTCTATGTCCCATCTGGTTTGTTTGTTTGTTTGTTTGTTTGTTTTAATGGTGCTAGAGACAGAAGCCAGGACTCCATGCACGCTAGGCAAGCAAACTGGTACATCTCCTACCTCCAGCCCGTCTTTCCTAAAGCATCTTAGGAAGAGTATGACTCTTTTTTTCTCCCTAAAGATTTACAGCAAAATGGACTGAAACCACTAAACAGAGATGGGTGTGGGAACAGGGGTAGCTTGGGAAAATTCATTTCATAGCCTGACAGAATGATCTTAAATAATAAATAAGGAGCCAATGTCTGCAGAACTCTTACTGACCCCTACAGTATGCGGATCTATAGATGTATATTAATAACAAAGTTGACAGAAATTAAGACGGTGCTTGGCTCTACTTCGCCGACCCACTGGGAAATGAAACTGTGCTTGTGCTTTTAAAGGGTGGCTGGTTTCCATTGTGGAGGTGCCAAACTTAAAAATAAGAAAGTAACTTTAAAGCATGTATTGGCGTTTGATCAGCCAATTTCACATTTTACAAACTGTATACTCAGCCAAATATTAGTGATGGCAAGAAACCCAGCGCTTGGTTTTCAATTCATTCTTCCTTGTAAAAAACGCTGTAAATTTCAAATCCAAGATTGCACTGTTATTTCACGGAGACTAAAATAAGCCCCCTTGTGGCCAGTTCAAAACTTACAAAGTGCATTTCTTGTGTACTCCGAAGGGGTCAGTTCCCTGTAGGCTAACACTTGAAGCTGTTACATTGATTTTCACCCATGTTTACCACCAGGAGAAGAACAACACATACAAACTACTGTTTTCACATGTGCCCCGAAAGAATTGAGTACCTCACAGTAACATATGCCGCGTAAGCTGCGGTTTTAGTAACAGGCAACTAGCCGGCCCTGTGTGTAGGTTTCCTAACTGCTCCTTTCTGTGGGGTTCTGAAATTGCACACTGTGTCACCACACAGAGTGTACCGCTTGGCTCTGGAAGGCCATACTTTCTGGAAGGCAGAACAGTCCTGTAGCTGGAGCTGAAGGCTCTTGTGTCTGAACTGCTTTGGTTTTGACAAAGTCCAGCCTTTTCTTCCTACACCCCTGCACCGACCCTGAATTCATAGACAGATGATGGACCAAGCTATGTTTTTTCCTTTGCTTCCTGAGGAGCCAGATCTTGGTGTCTGGTTGGAGTTGCTTCTTGTAGGGCTGTCTCATTTCGGTAGCTCTCACTTCTCCTAAAGGGTTTTTCTTTGTGGATGTACATTTTTTTAATTTTAATTTTAATTTAAATTAAAGTGAAAGAATGACAAAGTCCTGGGAAACTGCAAGAAACCAAAGGGAAAGGCAGATGGAGAGGTCAGCTTCCTTTCACCTAACCTTTCAGTGGTCACACATTGCATAATCGATACATAGTCAAAGCTACGATGTGGACTTTAGTAAGGCCCACGAGACTGCTAAGCTGGCTAGCTTTCTATAAACTTAACGCAAGCTGGATTCACTGGAAAGGAGGGAGCCTTAGTTAAGAAAATGCCTCAAGGAGACCCATCTGTTGGTAGGCCTGTAGAACATTTTCTTAATTAGTGGTTGACATGGGAGGGCCCAGCTCATTGTGGGTGGTACCATCCCTGGGCTGGTGGTCCTTGGTTTTATAAGAAATAGGCTGAGAAAGCCAAGGGGAGCAAGCCAGCAGGCAGCATGCCTTTATGGCCTCTGCATCGGCTTCTACCTCCAGAATCCAACCCCTCTTGAGTTCCTGTCCTGACTTCCTTTAATGATGGACTACCATGGGGAAGTATTAGGCAAACGAACCATTTCTGCCTCATGTTGCTTTGGTCATGGTGTTACATCACAGCAGGAGAAACCTTAACTAAGAGGGCTGAGTTCAGCTTTCCGCACCCTACGCCCACTCTGTGTGTTTGTGCGTGTAGGGAGTTCTGTACGGTGTTATCATCCAGATGTGTTAGTCTCATTGTAACCACAGTCTGTACACAACTGTGCCTCTAGCACAACGCTTTCTCACACAACCACTGTGTACACGCACCCAGCTTCCCGACAAACCTGAGCACATGACAATCACGCACTTGTATTTTTCCCCCTCTAATTTTGAATATGTTATACAAACGGAGTCGCAACTTTCTGAGATGAACTTGCTTTTACCATAATTCCTTTGACCTAGCTGAGTTGTTCATGGTGTGGATTTTCCATTCACCCTCTGACTGGAGGGTGACTGGAAGCAGTGGGTTGCTTCCAGTGGTTGGCTGTTACGAATCAAATCTGCCATGAACATTCTTGTACAAGTTTTTCCTAAGTTCCTCAGGTTACTAGAAGAACTCTAAGACTCAATAATGTTTTTTTTTTTTTTTTTGAGAGAGAGAGAGAGTGTCTATTCAGTTTCTTCAGATGGAAGCCATATTACATCATGTCACATCATCTCCTTCAGGATTTCTTCATGGCGATACCCTCCTAATACTCATCTTCCTAGTTCTGATACTTCCATTATGGTAATAATTAACCATTTACTGCTGTAGATTATGTCATATTAATGGACCAGTGATATTCAGCTTTTGTCCTTGTCACGGTCCTCATTCCCAAAAGGCACCTTAGGATCAGTGATCTTCTAAGGAGTGTTCTGACGTGGGAGCTCCTGTCCACATGTAGTGAATGAGTCTGCAGGACTTGGGGATGTGCTGTCTCTGTAACGTGCATACCAAGTTGGAGATTTTCCTTTTTTTAAAGGATGTAATGACATAAATAGTGTAAAATGTCAACATATCTTTTGTATTGGTTGTACATGGAAATGATTATCCTTTTGTGCACATTGGGTAAAATAAGATATGTTTTAAAAATTATTACTGGAGAGGCAGCAAGTTCTTCCAGAAGGTAAAAGCTCTGGCTGCCACAGTTGAATACCTCAGCTTGATCTCTAGGACCCACATGATAGAAAGAGAGAACAGACACATGCAGGTTGTCCTGTGACCTCCACACTCAAGCTGTAGCAGGCACATAGCTCCCCAAATGATTTTTAAAACCCCATGAATTGCTGTCTTGAGTGTATTGAGCACCTCCTCGGCCACTGAGATACACTCTAATCCTGTTAAAATGCATTTCTATCTACCTCTTTTTTACTTTGTAAATGGGACTATAGGAAATGTAAAGTTAGCTCTGTAGTGTGAATTATGCTCCTATGGCATGGTGGTGTTCAGTGAGGAGACAAGTCAGGGCAGCTAACCAGCTTTTTGAGCATTATGCTGGGAGCACCGAGTGAGAGGCGAGTGACCCGCTGATGCTGGTTTTTACTGCAGAGACTCCTGTTTCCATACCACCGTCACATCATTGTCTACTGTATGCTGTCACAGTAAAATACCCAAGGCTAGGTAACTGACCAAGGACAGAAATTCATCCTCTCACACTTCAAAGTTGGCAAAGTCTAAGATCAAGGTGCTGGGAAATTAGGCACTGTTCTCTTGCGTGCTTGACCGTGATATCCCAAGAGGGTAAGTGTGCCTGTCTGGATGGCAGGAGAGCAGACAAGCAAACGTACTCTCCTTCCCACAAAACCTCCTTATAGAGACATTATTCCAGCATAAAATAGACTAGAAATGACTCTACTGGTGTAACCTAAACACTCCCATCAGGTCTCCCATCTCAAGACTGTCACAGCGGAGATTAAGTTTCAACATGCCCTTTAGACAGGCATACCAAAACTACAGCAGCAGACATGCCTTTGGTTTGAACTTGTGAAGCCCGGGAGAGACCTCAGGGTCTCTCTGCATGGAACCATACAGATGCTGTTGGATAACGGGGTCCATTTCAAGGACTCAGGAATGCTTTACATGTGTCTCTTGGATACCTTTGTCATCTGACAGCCTCCAGGGCTAACCTTTCCTACCTCCCTCCCTCCGTCTCTTTTATTCATCTTCCATCCTTCCTTCCTCTTTCCTTCTTTCCCTCTCCCCCTCTCTCCTGTCCCTCCCTTCCTTCTTTCTTTTGTTCTTCCTTCCCTCTCTCTCTCCCCTTACTCCCCTCCCTCCCCGCCTCTTCCCTTCCCCCCCTTACATTTCATTTATGACAGATTTGCTCAAATCATCTTCCGCCTTCTACTTTTGCCCAGATCCTTTTGTTCAGTCTTGAGAGCCACACTAGAAGCTGTGCTTTTAAACCTGTTTCAGAATTTGTATTCTAGCTCATAGACCCCCAATATGTTCCGAATTGTTCTAAACGCTGTACCACAAGAACTATCACTTAATTCTTTCATCAGCCAATGAGATAACTACTAGCCAGGCCCTATCCAGGGATGATTACTTGCTCTGCTAAATAGTGGGTCAGGGATGATATCGCCCGACGCTTGCAGAAACCTGGTGAGGTGCATATTACCAGAGAAGTTCTCTACAATGCCCAAGATGCCCAAGCAGAAAAGGTATAAGAGAGAATTATAGTCTTTGACATCCGCCTCTTGAAACCTTGCTATTGAACCATGATTCTGTTTGCTGCTTTGGCTTATGAGCCCTCTGTTCACACTAGATGTTTTATCCAATATTATATTTTATTCTAAAAGGTATCTTCTTCTAATATTTTATTTTATTCTATATTTTATTCTTAAGGTTGTCTCTGTCAATTCCACAAAGCAGAACCATTTACAACCTCTTAGAATGTGTGCCTGGGGACTGTGGGCTTTCCTTCCATTCAAGACAGGGTGTATACCTCCCAGGGGAGGGTGTCTGTGCTGACATTCTCCCAGAACATAGCAAAGCAGTGGTTACTGATCCTCGGCCTTACAGTTTCTTCAGGCTTACTTACATAATGGACATGCTTACTGAAAGCAATGTGTATGGATGAATAGTTGACATTCGTGGTCCACTGTTGGTGCTAAGTCGTGGTATCTTCATGACATTCTGGAATGACAGAGGCGGAACTGCTACTGTAAGGGACATTCTTTGTACAGGTCCCCCCATACACACTTTTCCAGTCAATCTCTGTTTGGCAGCTGCTTGACTCAGCTCTTATAGGATGAAAGCAGTCATGGACTGTATATGATAGAATGCACATGGCAATGTTCCAGTAAAACTTTGAGGCTGCAGCTAGGTAATTCCTGTTCTAGGACAGCTTTAGAATGAAGTTTAGAAGCCAGACCTCCACGCTCTTAGAATAACTGTATGCTGTATTCTTCCAATCCACATTCAATGACCTTTTCTCCTCTTAAAAAGTATAAAAATGTCAAACACTCAAAAAGATGTAAGGCGTGCCAGGTGCAGTGGTGCACGCTGTTGACCTTAACCCTTGGGAGGCAGAGCCAGGCAAATCTCTATGAGACTGGGGCCAGCCTGGTCTACATATTGAGTTCTAGGTTACATGGTGATACCTTGTCTCCAAAATCCAAAATCTCTCTGCTTCCTGGTATGTCTAGAGGTGAGCAAGCAGCCTCCCACTCCCACCTCCACAGACAAGAGCTGGCTCTGTGATTATGTCTTATCCCCCATAATGGGCTGTATCCCTTGAACTGTACCCTCTTCCTCTTTGGACTGTTTCCCATAAGGCATTGGGTCAAAGAGAAGAGGAAGTGATGAATGCACACAGGTTTATGGCCCTCCTGCCTCATGGTTTCACATCTTGAAACTCTAGTATCCAATAAAGTGGTGTCGTTGGGAGGTATTATTGTACGGTCAGATTAGATCATAAGGGTGTGGTCTTCATAATGGGGTTAATGCCATTATAGTGAAGACTGAAGAGAGCATGGCTCTTCTTTTCTGCTCCTGACCGTATGAAGATACTACAGGAAGATGAGGCTCTTACTTACACATCAGAAAAAATACACTCATGAGACTCCATACCTACCAGCGAGTACCTTAGACTTACTCCACAGAACTTCGAGAAATGTCTGCTTTGACAGCATCTAAGTTACGGTGCTTTTGTTACAGCAGCTTGAGCTGATGAATACACTTACTGATAATTGCAATCCACAGAGACTGAGAAGGCAACAAGGTGTTCAAGAGAGAACCCGGAGATCCAATTGTAGATCCCAAGCCAGTGGTTGCCACTCATACACAGGCTCATACCTGGCAAATTCTTCAACCACTTCAAGCAAGCTGTTCACTGTAAATGCAGAAAATGGAAGACCAACCAAGGGAGGCAGTTGTTAGCTGTGCACACCGGACACTGAAGTTACACACTGCAGTGAGCATTGTGGCCCTTTAGATTGCTACAAGGCACCATCTTAATGACACAATTACTTGCATTATTAACTAAGTGAACATTCTTCACAGACTTGGTTCTGTGGGGAAAACCAAAACCAAAACCTACTTGGAGTCTGAGAAGCATGGGTATTGTCTTAGTTAGGGTTTCCATTGCTGTGAAAAAAACACCATGATCAAGGCAACTCTTATAAGGGGCAATATTTAATTGGGGATGGCTTATAGGTTCAGAGGTTCAGTCCATTATCATCATGGCAGGCAGGCAGCATCCAGGCAGACATGGCACTGGAGAAGGCATTGAGAGTTCTACATTTTCATCCAAAGGAAGCCAGGAGAAGACTGGCTCCCAAGTAGCTGGAAGGAGGGTTTCATTGCCCACACCCACAGAAACACACCTACTCCAACAGGGCCACACCCACTCCAACAGGGCCACACCTACTCCAACAGGGCCACACCCACTCCAACAGGGCCACACCCACTCCAA
>JADRCH010000241.1:3367400-3422342 GCA_019843965.1 Rhynchomys soricoides
ACTCCAACAGGGCCACACCCACTCCAACAGGGCCACACCCACTCCAACAGGGCCACACCTCCTAATAGTGCTACTCCCTGGGCCAAGCATCTTCAAACCACCACAGGTATTGAAAGGATTTGTTCTCTTCCTGTATTCTTCTGTCAAGTATGGCATTTACCCGAAATATCATCAGCAAACACATTTTTGGTCTGTTTGTGCTGTTGAATTGAGGTGAAGAAACCAGAGACACACAAGGTGACTGAAGGGATGAAGTTCCATGATAACAATGCCAAGGGTTGGGAGATTTTAATCTGAGAGCAAAGCAGGCTCAGCTAGGTTTAAGGACCATCTTTTAGAGAAAGAGAAATCCTGATGTGGTCCATGTATGCCAGATTTTTATCAGTTTTATGGAAGACAAAATTAGTGGTCATAGACTTGAATTACAGAGGAGGGATCTCACAATCAGGGCTAGTTTTCAGTGCAGCAGCTAAAAATGGTCCCTGGATATTGCTAAGGGAGGAGCTGGCATCTAGAGGGACTAAAGAAAACAAAAACATTCCACTCAGAGACATTCCAAGATCTCTTGTGGGTCAATAGGTTAGTTATTCTTTAGATCTAACTTTAAGAATGTAAAAAAGCCACAGGATTTTCTAATTTTCAGTGTAACTCAAATAAGCCAGCCTTTGTTGCGGATACATCGTTTGTTTATCCACTCCTTGATTCCAGGGACTTCTCTGGCCTCTGGCTCCTTGGCTCTACGATAAGCCTGAACTTCCTCTCCACTCAGTCTGCCCTGGATACTGGAGACAACAGACCTATCTTCCCCTTCATTATGTCTGTCCTCTTGGGACTCATTCTAGTGTGTCCCTCAAAGATGCTTGACTCCTCCCTCTGTTCTCTATATTAACTAGTTGGAGGTATTTGATTCTTTCATAAGAATTCCTACTCATAATACTTTGAATCAGTCAGGTGACACCACATCCGTCCGTGTTCACCTGCTGTCACAGCATTTACAGTTCATAACATGGAAGCTCTTAGCATTTTATGACCCGTACAGTTTCCCAACAAGTACATCTGAGGTATAACTTCTGCCCATGAAAGTGTATGTCTACCCTTGTCACTTTGGAAATATATATTGAAGTTCATCCTGAAAAACCACTTCTAAATAGAGCATAATATGGTTATGATCCGTGGGGCTTTCTTGAGCAACCACTGTCTTAGGATTTCCATTTCTGTGAACAGATACCATGACCAAGGCAGCTCTTATAAAGGAAAACATTTAATTCAAGCTGGCTTACAGTTTCACAGGCTCAGTCCATTATCATCACGGTGGGAAGCATGGCAGCATGCAGGCTGACTTGGTGCTGGAAGAACATCTGAATCCAGGAGGCTGGTTTCCTTAGGCAGCCAGGAAGGGCCTCTCTTCTTCATTGGGTGGTGCTTGAGCATAGGACCCCAAAGCCTACCCCACAGTGATGGACTTCCTCCAACAAGGCCACACCTCCTAACAGTGCCTCTTCCCAAGGGCCAAGCACATCCAAATCACCACAACCACCCACCAGGTAAGGCTGGCCCATTTTCTGTTTTGTCCAGCCTGTGAGCTAAGAATGGAATTTACAATTTGAAACATTTGAAAACACTTTTAACTTTAGGACCAAATTCCCTAATTTCTGCTACAAAGTAAGCCATTGGGAGAAACTGGGGGAAAGACTAGAGAGATGAAAGGGGGAAAAGGCTTGCCTCACTTCTGGGAAGAAATTAATATGTCTAGGACTGGAAACTCCTACTTAAGGGAATTAGACAATTCTCACATTAAATATTTGTTACATTTTGCAAGTGATTTTTCTTACGTCGAAAGTGTATGTGGGTAGTGAGTGTGGTGGTTTGAATGGGACTGCCCCCTTAATTGGTTGAGGTTTTGATTAGAAGGTGTGGCCTTCTTGAAAGGGTTGTGCCAGTGGTTGTGGCCTTTGAGATTTCAAAAGCCCACACCATTCCAAGTTAGCTCTCTGCCTCTGTCTCTCTGCCTCCCCCCAACCCCCATGGTTGTTGCTTCACCATGTAAGCTGTCAGCTACCATTTCAGTGCCATGCCTGCTTGCTGTCATCCCCTGACCATGATCATGGGCTAAAGCTCTGAAACTGTAAACCTCCAATAAACTATTGCTTCTCTAAGTTGCCTTCATCGTGATGTCTCTTCACAGCATGGAAAACGAAGACAGCAGATTTGTACGTGTGTATGTAGGGGTCATGATAGGGGATATACACACATTGCATGCTTTTCATGTGGTTCAGGGGACGGTATAATGGACAAGGGTCTAAGACACAATGGTTATACAATCTCTTCTCATATCGGACACACTGATATTTCCCACAATTACCAATATCTAACGATGATAACATTTCTGTTAAACTTCAGACACATTCTCTAAAGACCTACCGGGTTCCAGGATGCAAAGTCAGACTTTGGAGTTGAATGAGCACCGGGTTCCAAGATGCAAAATCAGACTTTGCAGTTGAATGAGCAAGTAGAAAAACATAGTTTGTTTTGTGTTATCAAAAGAGTACATAGCCTCCATATGAAGGAATGAAGGCATATGCACTCCATATGCAAGTGAATACTTGCAGGTAACCCTGCACAGAGTACCAGTCACACCGTTCAGTGCGGATACAGCGTTACTCTCCGATGAGTGGTTATTCACCGATGAGCGGTGACCATTTGCCATGTGGCAAATGTACACTATTATAATCCAACTACCAAAATGGAATGAGGCTCTACGCATGTCTCCCTGTGGATGAAAACAAACCAAACACAGAAGACCATGGACTGTGTGATTCCATTCAAACAAAGCATCCAGAAGAGGTAAATCCACAGCAGCAGGAAGCAAACTCATTGTCAGAGACCACGAGAAGAGCACAGCAGAGGATGCTTAACTCAGGATTTCTTTGGACAGCATAATGATATTTTGGAGTGAGAGGTGATGATCGTACAACATTGTAGATGTATTAATGCCCTTGAACTGTAAACTTTAAAGTGGTTAATTTTATGTGGTACAAATTTTAATTTAACCATAACAACAAGAGAAGGGAGAAAAGAGAATGGATCCAAGCTGCCAGAAAGTATTTTTACAATTAGTAGCTTCTATTCATATGTGCTTATTAGGGGCCTGAAAACATAACCTGGTGAGGATAGAACTGTCAGTATTAGCAGCTTGTAGAAGGAGACATCAAAGTTTAGAGAGATCAAATGATGTGTCCAAAGTCAGATAGTCTGGAAGGGGCCAGTGTGAAATTCATACTCAGGTAGACTGAGACTCAACTTTGATCCCTGGCCCTGATCATCCTTACCCTGGGCACTAGCTTCTTCACCTGCTGCTGTCTCCTATGATCTTCCCCAGACATCCTCCCCTCTCCGTCTGCCTGTGAGTCTAGACTTCAAGGGCTGGAGGACTGGTAGGCTTCTCTTTCACCTGTTGACCTCAGGCTTTCTGCACATTGTTCGTGAAGCAGCCTGAGTTATGGGCCATCTTGTCAGCCACCTCTACTCCTGGGTGAGCTCGCCACTTCATACTTCTTTTTTAGCTGTCACAGAGAAGATTCATGGATCTGAGTCTTCTTTTCTCTTCTACTCACTGGCCTTGCTTTCTACAAATGGCCTCCTAGGTTTTGTCTGCTGTTTTGCCGAAAGACTCCTACTGGCAGTCTCTCCATCCTCAATTCACCTCCATCTTTGTTTTCTAAGGATTCTCCAATTAGGCCTTCATCCACGCTTCCACCACAACACCCATTCAGGTCTCCAGGGACCCTCGCCCTGATGTCCTGTCATGGCTTACTCTCAATTCTCACCTCACCTCACCCATCAGCTGTACTTCATACCATTCTTCCTGGTGAATGAGACATGGTCAATTCCTGTCTTCTCTGCTTTTCTTCTTCTCTGACCTCCCCTGCCACTTCTACCCATTCTCTATGCACTGTCAGGTCAGAGGTGCCCCGGCCCTAGAGTGTACCTTGACTTTCTCCTCTGTCTTGTCCCACTTCCTCAGGGACATTCAGTATTTTCAAGTATGATCTGAATACAAGACCCTGGCTGATCTCAATTGGAGCTTCATGTCCCCCAGTGACAGTGTGTTTATTAACTAGTTCAAAGGCTCGTGCAATGTGTGTTTTAGTCAGAGTGGTCTAAATAGCCTAATGCTGTTGCTTTAAAAGCCAATGTGATGCTTTGGTAGATTTGCACAAGTGATCCCAAATTCTGTCTGTCCTGCATCCCTGTCCTTGAAATGTGATGGTGAGGATTCAGATAGATTCTATGAGTGTTCAGCCCTATATGGGGCATCTTTAACAACTTATTCTAAGTCACCAAAGCTCAGGAAATATTGTAAGGTGAAGCAGAAAGTATGAAAGAGCCAAAGGATACAGAGAAGTGTGGTGACGTGTTATCTTCTGGGTCTGAAATGGCTAGCACACTCATGAACACACAGTGGCTGCTCTTACCTGCACACAATTAAGCCAATTGAAATTCTGGCATAGGTAAGGGAATTGTAGTCCAGATTATGTCCCATACCGAGGCACTATGGGTAGGGTAGTGGGTAATTCCTGAGAGAAAGCTAGGGACACAGCCATTGGTAGGTTTTCCATGCTCCGTCAGATTGCCTTACGGAGCTCAAGCTCTTACGTCAGCACTAATTGGACTTGGTAGATTATCCCTCCCTAACCCCCCCACAAAAAAAAAGAAACTTGGAGGTGTACATATTGAGGAGAGTAAAGAGTAAGCTGAAGAAGTGGGATAGATAGGGTCATATTTCATATACACATGTGAAATTCTCAAGAATACAGATAAATTATAATCAAAAGAATAAAGCTGGAGAGACGGCTCAGCGGTGAAGAGCACTTGCTGCTCTTTCAGAGGACCTGGGTTTACTCCCAGCACCCACTTGGTGCTCACAAGCACCTGTCACTCCAGTTCCATGGGATTCAACTCCTTCTCCTGGCTCAGTAGGCTTTACATGCATTTACACGTTGTACATACATACATAAAGACACACATTCACATAAAAATAAATCTTAAAAAAATTGAAATGGTATCTAGTCTAGGTCTCCTGGTGACAGGGGATTTATGTTAATACTGGCCTAAACCTCAAGAGACTGATTTTTTTTGACATTCCTCTCTCTTTTTCCTCCTTGCTCCTTCCTCTCTACTAACCTGGACATCCTCTGTGTGACTGAAACTGACAGGAATCCATCAGCACTGAAGGATGGCATCTACTGATTCTATCACCGGCAGTTGAACAAATCTAAATGTGTGACGGAATTACACAACAGCAGAACCACATAGTGGAGCCTGACCCAACTTACTGACTTTCACAATTGTGAGCTCAAGGAGAATTTCCATTTGATGTCCTATGCATTGAGATACATTGCTAAGCAGCAAAAGAATCAATGAGAGATAAATATCTCTACTCCCCTTTTAGCTCATTTGTTTAAATGTAGATTTTAAAATGTTGTGCAATTGTATAAATTATCTTCTTTTATAATTTAAATTAGAGGCCGGCCAGTGGTGGCGCACGCCTTTAATCCCAGCACTCGGGAGGCAGAGGCAGGCGGATTTCTGAGTTCGAGGCCAGCCTGGTCTACAGAGTGAGTTCCAGGACAGCCAGGGCCAAAGAAACCCTGTCTCAAAAAACCAAAAAAAAAAAAAAAAAAAAAATTTAAATTAGAAATAAATGAACTTTTAAAGTATTGCAATTCCCGGCCTCATGGATAGGGGCAACTTCTGCTGCTAATTACATTATCCTTGGGAACTATGTTTAGTTATTAAAAAAAAAAACAAAAAAAACCTCAAAAAGCTTGTATTTTTATGAGCTGAAAGAAAAAGAGCTACAAAGTAAACCCTCATAGTTAGAGATTATGACGGCTGGTTTTTTGATGTCTTTTAATCTACATACACTTCAAATGCAGGAGAAAATATCAAAGCCACAAGGAAAAAAAAAGAATGTAGTTTATCCCATCACACGTCACCCACTACCTGCCTAAACATGCCACCCCAAAATGGTGAAATGTTTAAAATTAAAAGTAGTTTCTCATTCAACCAAAAAAAAAAAAAAAACCTTTCTAAAGCTTGCTAATGCTCTTTGAGACAATGTTTGAACAAAATGTACTTTAGGATGCCTATCATCCCATGGGAAAGTTAGAGTCCTCGGACAGGTAATGGTGTGACAGACACGAGAGCCACGCTTACTGTATAAACTGTATAATGCAGGCATAATTTCGGACATTAAAAGTGTGTTTTCCTAGCAATGTACAATAGCTGTCATAACCATCAGGAAGACAAATCTATGACTAACACACACACACATGCACACACACACACGTGTGCACACACATACACACACTCACACACTCATATACTCACACACACGCACCCACTCACTCACTCACACATACACATGCACAGTCACACACACACACACACGCACACGCACACACACACACACTCACACACACATACACATGCACATTCACACACTCACACACACATAAACATACGCGCGCACACACACACACACACACACAGACAGACACGTGCGTGCATGCACACACCAGCCAGTTGCTTTTAAGCAACTATAATTTAGAGCACTAATCCTGCCCCAGCCTAGCCATGATTTTACAAAGTGCCATTGGCTTTCTAGGGGTCTCTGCAACGAAGAGCCCCTCCCCCGCTCAGGAAAGCGGACTATTTGCCTCTAACGCCTGCCTTTCATCTTTAGAAACATTTAGAAACAAAAATGGGGAAAAAAAACCACGTCACTTTTCTTTTGAAGTTTAAGACAATTTGTTTTGGCTAGTGTAGAGAATATTTTCTCATAGACAGGATTACTCTCATTGGGAGACAAATGAGATTTTGTTTCTTGAAATGCCAACACCCCCTCCAGAGAAAACTAGTTTTACAAGAAACACACAAAATACCTACTTGTTCTATATTAACATAGCAGAGACGATAGCTGTGACAATGTGTATCTGCATGTGTGATATTTCAGAGAATGGCACATGCCTTTGATCCCAGCACTTGGGAGGCAGAGGCAGGTGGATCTCTGAGTTCGAGACCAGCCTGGTCTACAGAGTGAGTTCCAGGACAGCCAGGGCTACACAGAGAAACCCTGTCTTGAAAAAACAAAACAAAATAAAAAAAACCTACCAACAACAAAAAAAGGAAAACATGCGCATGCTGCCCTTTAACAATGGAACTAAGTGACATCTTATGGTGAATCAGAGGCTCAGGCGACAGCACCCGCTGCTAAGTGCAACCTGTCTTATTGGCGGCCAACTACCTTGTCTTGAGAGCCTGCTTCCCCTGTCTTGTTCTTTGGAAAGGTGTTACACAGATCTCAGTTTAACCTTATTCTTTTCAAGAACTTCTTGCTAACCCCAAGACCTCGCTTAGCTCAATAGTTTTATAACCAGCTCTTTCAAAAATAAGGTTGTTTTAACAATCGTTAAAAAGGATGCGAATCACAAAGCTGAGTGAAAATAAAATGAGAATTATTTCAATGGACAGGTGCTTGTATGCTTTTGGCTGATGGTTGCTTTCTACATGAATATAGACACTCTTCATAAAAGGTCACTGTTGGTCTTGATGTTCATTTCTCGGAGCCTGGAGATGAAGGCACACTTACCTGTAATAGGGTCTGTGACCTATGACCTCATTGTGCTCTCTCTCTCTCTCAGAAAGATCACTCTCACCATGTTAGGACTAGGGAATATCTTTAGAGCTTTTGAAGCAAATCCTTTTGTGCTCTTTGCTCCCTAATCTCTTCCTTCACCATCTTACCACAAGGTAAGCCGGAAACATGAATTCTTCTTCTCCTGCGGAAGCCATAGAAACCAGGGTCCTCTTTCCCCTAAAGCCCTTCCCTGACCTTTCCCTGTCTTGGAGCTGGCTGCAGAGAAACTCTGTCTTGTATGACTACTATTCTCAAAGAGATTTATCTAACCTCCAGGAAGAAGGGAAGCTGCACAGGGAGGCTGGGGAGAATCTAAGCAGACAAGCCTTGCTGGCTTCCAATTCAATCCTTCAGACTCTTTCTATCCGGTCCTGCCCGTACACTAATGCCCGCCCTCCATTCAGTTAAGGCATGAACTCTGACAAGTCACTCTGGTCAACAGGAAGACTCTAATGTTGTGCAAAACTCTAACTGGATAACTATATTACATCACCTCTTGTTTACCTGGCTTCCTGTTAGGTCAGCTGGACATACCTACTCAGTTATGAGTCCTTCTTTTCCTGACTCTGTATCCTCTCAGGGGGAAAAGTCAATGATTTTATTCTCATTGTGACCTACAGAGATTGAAGATCTGTGTGAGTCTTGGCAGTAGTTAAGAAAATCTAGCACATCTGAAAGGTTTGGGATGCAATCGAGTGTCTTGAGGTGGTAGACATTTTAAAAAAGATTTATTTATTATTTTTATGTGTGTGAGTTTACATGATCCTGTGGAGGTTAGAAGAGAAAGTTACCCTGAAACTGGAGTTACAGGGGCTTGTGAGCCACCATGTAGCTGATGAGAACCAAACCGGCCCTCTGCACAAGCAGTCTGCACTCCTAGGTGCTGAGCCATCTCTCCAGTCCTAAGGCAGCAGACTTTTGAAAAAGCAGATTGCTGACCTAGCAGGGGTCAGAGCTTCTCAACATGTGATTCATGTTGAGAGGTTTTTCAGAGTTTCCTCTGGGCTCTTGGAACCCATGACTACAAGAGGATTTCCTTTTTTGCAGGAAGAGCAAGATCTACCAATCCAATGCTTCTTTGCAATCTGTCGGCATTTTCTCTCTTTTAGCTTACTCTAGGTAGCTAGCCACAGAACACATAAATGCTGTGAACTCATCCACAACTGCACACCCATGCGAGAAGGATGCAGCTGAAGGCCTCCTGGGGGAAAGGCATAGGTTTGGGTCCTGGATGTGATGGCACACTTGTATCCCCTGTAGTAAGTCCAGCACCCTTTGAGACTACATGTGCGTTCACTCTCCTCTTATTTCAAAACAAAAAGGCCACAAGTCTATCAGTCACGACAAAACTAAATTGAGTTAAATATTATATATTTAAGGGTGTAAAAGATAATTTAGGGACACTCCTGCTGGATTCAGTACTTTTTTATTTTCAGGAGTTCCAGTGAGACCCAAAATCTACACACTCACATTTTTTCTATAAAATGGTACAGTATGTGACTCGAACCTACACGCATCCTCTCACACGCTTTGAGTCATCTCTAGGTTGCATGTGACTCCTAGTCCAATATAAAATGCTATATATTAATATAGTCACTATACTATATTATATATGAAATAAAAATAAATTTAAAAGCAAGCCTGTACAACTCAGGCCAGGCAATTTACTTCTATGTATTCTCAATTAATCTGTGGATGTACCGTAAGGTTGCAGATAGGTATTTGCTGCTATGATGTAACGCTGTAATTTGTGAGGCATTTGCTAAAATGAAGTAGGGGTTAACTTTGAACCAATTGAGGATATTGTTATCTAGTTTTATTTATTGATTGACTTCCAAGTATGTTAATTATTACAGTAGCTATTGTTGGAGATTGATTCTAATGCTTTCATTCAATTGGGAATCTTTGTGTCCAGACGCTGAAGGTCCTTGTCACCAATTGGTTTTTAATCGATCAATAAAGATGCCAATGACTGGGCATGGGGCAGGACACTTCGAGTCTTGAGGGTAGGATGCAGAGAGGAACAGCAGAACCGCCATGACTTGGGGTGGAAGGATGCAGGAGAGACAGGAGATAAAGTCAACTCGCCATGTGAGACTTTGGGTAAGTGACCACTGGCCACTTCCCCAATTGGGCCTGGGGTAACAGGGGAAGGTTTAAGAGTACCCAGCCTTTGAGGTAGTGAAAGCATTTTAAAAATAAGCTAATGTGTATGTCTTTCATTCAAGAATCCAAAGAGAGCTCCTGGATGGGCACACATGTGTGACCTGCCAGGAGCTAAAGCAGTGTAGCCAAAACACACCATTCAGCTATAGTTAGTTACTTACGAGAATAAGTGGATTTTCTTGAGATTTGATAGCAGTTTCTGACATTGGTTTTCTTTCAGATTCTCAGGTAGGTCAATAGATAGTTTAAGCTTCGGCTGATCTAGAGGAGAAGTTATGAGTTTCCTTCTTGTGTATTTTTTTGTCACTATTACAAAGCAGCAGTGACAGATCCCTGCATCCAAGTCTTCTTGATGTAGGCTTAAGTTTGTACTTCCAGAGACCAGTGGTAAAGAGAGGCATGGGCGGGTGGAGAAAAGGCCAGCTGCTGTACCACAGCCTTTGCCCTTGTTTCTTGTGCCCATCACCACATTTATCAACTGTAGTAAGTCAGGCTTCATTGTTATGGCAAGTGCCTGAGACAGATAGGAAAGACTTAGTTTGGCGTACAGTTCCTATCGACTTTAACCCACAGTTGATAGCTGGATTGCAGAGGTCCTGAGCTGAGTATCTTGGTGATAAGCATGAGGTGGATAAAAGGAGGCCTGACAGGAAGCAGAAAGGAGAGAAGACAGTAGACAAGACACATCTTCCCAGATGTGTCCCTGGAAACCCATTTCTCTAAACAGATCCTACCTTCTACTTTTCATGACCTCCCAAGAATGCCATGATATTACGGATCTGTCAAAGAATTAATCCACTGACTAGGTTGGTCCCTGAGTTTCCCATCACTTCTCCAAAGCCTATCATCTGGCAAGTGAGCCCCAAGTGCATGAACATACAGGGGATGCTTCAGACTCAAACTATAGACTCAAATAATTTCCAAATTATTCCCAGGGCTTCTGTAAGTAGGCTGGGCAATCAATAGTCTTGATTTCCCAGCATTTCTTGATGTTTGCTCTGAGCTCTGAGGAGACCAGGATGGCTATTCTGTTCTGAGCTCTAACTGGAAGATGGTCCATCAGATGCCAGTAGTGAAATAAGCCCAGAGGGTGGGTCCTATTGTCATCTTTAAGAAAAAGGAACTGTGTTGGAGTCACATGAGCTAGATTCCCTCTTGCTAACTCTTTCTAAGTGTTCAGTTCAGTAGCATTAAGTCTATTTGTACTGTTCTGTTTTCACTTGTCAGGGTGTGAAAGGCACAGCATCATATGCAGGCAGTTAATGCCTTCTTCAGGAAAGACACCTATTAAAACTTAGTTTCTTACTTTGTTGCACATGGAAACCTTAGGCACTACTTCTAATCTGGGTACTACTCAACCATAACTTGGAAAATGATGTCTTGTCACCATTTTTATCTTGTGTAGTAATAAATGTACTAGACCAGGCTTTCAATTTAGCAGGTTTTTGCTTCTAGAGGCATCTATAGACTGCATCTAATTTCTACACAGGTTAGAAGAATGCTACATTTCTGATATCCAAAGGTCTAAGAACATGACTTTCCCCTTGGAAACCATTGACCCACCAGGACATAGAAGTACAAGGAACAAACACAGGCTAAAGAGGCTTCTGTGCTACAGTCCAGGAGGCTTCCCAAGTGCAAGCCCATAGCCCTCCAGGGAGAACAGCTGGTACCTCTGGTGTCTATAAAATGGCAGGCACATGGTGGGCTTTCAGGAAGCTTTTGCTGAACGAGGGACTTCTATTATTCCCTGGCACGGTGGACTTCGAACTATAAATATTTATATTACACTAGTTTAAAGGTTGTAGGCTATCTGTATTTACCTGTAAGGAACAACTTCCAGAGTGGATTTTAACATCTCTTTAAATATTTCTCCAGAATGGTCCTATTTGAGATGATGGGTCTGTCTTCCGAAAACCAGCATGCACTGATGCTCTGCTGGGATGTTAGGAAGTGGCAGGTGTTCCAGAAGGACAGCCAGGGTTACATGGATAACTGAAGTTACCCGAGAGATGGCTCACCTAGATGAATGACGCTAGGCCTGTGAAGACACAGCATTTTCCCCCAGAATGTCAAGATGAGGCCAGAACCTTGGCCCCTGGATCTCATCCTTTAAGTCCTTCTCATTCTCCCTGTTGCTAATCTGAAGGCTGCTTCTTTTTCTGGGGAAATATAAGATATGAATCTAGCTCTAACTCCATGTGAGTAGGCAAGCTCTTTCCCTGCCCTTCAATACTTAGCAAGTGGTGTTCATTCTGTATCCTATAAACTACGGCATCGGATGAATCGGGTTTCCATTCATTCAGTGGCCCCTCATACCCTTGTGAAGGAGATTAAATTTTATTAATGTCTTAGTTCATATTATGTCACTCTAGAAAAATACTTGAGACTAGGTAAATGCATAAATAGTTGGATTTATGAATGTAGGGAGGGCCAACAGTCTGCTGTTGGCATCTGCTCAGTGTCCGATGAAAAAAGCCTTCCATTGTTTCAGGACTTAGGATAGGGTATCACATGTCGAGACAGCAAGTTCAGCAACCTGTGCTTCTTCTTGCAAATCCTCTAGCATCATCACCGGGGCCTCGCGGTTTAAATATCTCACTTCCAAATGCCATCAACATATTTGGGGGGGGGACTATGTCTAACATGTAAATTTGGGATACACATTCAAATCACAGCACTTAGTATTTGGGGCACTGGTATTTGTAGAAAGAAATGTGGAAAGAAAGGGACAGATACAGGATTAAGAAAGAGAGAATTGGAACTATGACCCAGTCCTCACAGAGGCTCCAGCTGAGAACAGAGGAACCCTTGAGGCTGGGGCAGCCCTGCAGAGCTGATTCAGCCTGGTATGTACACCTCCAGTTTCTGGATGTGACTATCCCGGGATGAAGAGGGAATCGAAGCACAGAGGTTTCCCCTGACCTTCAGAGGGGGCAGGCACTGGAGGGTGTGAGTCTGTTAGCAGGAAGCCTTTGTTCCTGGAGGGGAGTCTGTGATCATCTTCCCAGGACTCCTGACTCCATCTGAGCTGGTGATTATTAGTTCAAAATGTTCTACATTAACCTCACATGCTGCAGAGAGAATAGGCTGAATCCAGATTAGAAGTTGTTACCAAGTAGATTCCTCTTTGAAAACAACCCAGACAGATAATAGTAATCTTTTTAAAGGCCATCTTGCTGGATGCCAGTGCTGTCTACTTTGCTAGAAATTAGAAGTTATGAATGAAAACAGGGGCCTAGATATTTTTGAAAAGCACAATAATATCAGAATTTGGATATAACTATTATTGGTTTCTTGACTTAAATATTTCTATATATTTGTATATATCATATAATATATAAAAAACTTTATATATAAAGTTAAAATATATAAAGTTTTTTATATATTATATGATATAAAGGAGAAACCTTTACATCTATAGCCAGATAGTGATGCACGTCTTTAATCCCAGCACTCAGGAGACAGAGGCAGGCAGATCTCTGAGTTTGATGCAAGCCTGATCTATAGAACACATTCCAGGAGTTTCTTCCCTAGCTCGTGCCTTTCTCTATGTCTCTCTGCTCAGC
Source organism: Rhynchomys soricoides (assembly GCA_019843965.1). NCBI lineage: Eukaryota > Metazoa > Chordata > Mammalia > Rodentia > Muridae > Rhynchomys > Rhynchomys soricoides. Next base: position 3,380,838 of record JADRCH010000241.1, read on the forward strand.
TTATCAGGAACCTCCTGTCTTTTTCATTGTGGGTACTTTTCCATTAACCTTTCATGGATCTGTAGGCCTCAGACAGGGACTCTATTTTTTATGTTTAGATCCATTCAAGTGAAGGTTGCTCTTTTTCTTACATGAACCTGGGAGGGGGTCAGGATTGCCTTCAATCTCTTCCTTGTGTCTAGACACAGCTCCATTTCTCCTGTGAGAAAATCCTCTTGGTTTTGAGTCATGTTGCCTACTTGTGTGATCTTACTCTCCTGCCCAGTAAAGGATTTCTGTTGTCTGCTGACCTTCTCATCACTCACATAGTAGAAAGCCTTGAGGACTTGGTTCATGATCTCCATCCCTAGGTTGACATCTGTGACCTTTAAGGCCAATTGGACATCCATGCAGACAATCCACACATAGTGTGGATGCTTCTTTTTCTCAGAGTCATCAGCATTTGCTTCTACTTCACTTTAGCATGTTAGTCTCTCCATAACTCTGAGTTTTTCATCTCTGCACTAGTGTGACAAATGCTTGACTTTAATACATACATATATTCACATGTATATATGTATGTGTGTATGTATGTATGTATGTATGTATGAATGTATGCATATTACTCAAGATAAGCAATTTGAAAAGGATGGTTACTTTGGTTCATGGCTTCAGTCCACAGTTCTGTCTAGTTGCTTAGGCTTATGGTGAGGCAGTTCACTAGAGCAATAATGTGTTTCAGAAGAAAGCTAATCAACTCATGGAGGCCAGAAAGCAGAGGTGGTGGTGGTGTACAAAACAGAGCCCTCAAAGTCACACCCCAGATGATATGTTTCCTTCAACAAGGCTTCATCTCCTAAAGTTTTTTTGGATCGCTCAATAACCTACTAAGGAATGAATCCACAAATAGGTTAATCTGTTCATGAGGCCAGAGCCATCCTGATCCAATGACCTCTTAAAGGACCCACTGCAGAACCATGCTGCTTGGAGACTGTATTGGCTGGTTTTGTGTGTCAACTTGACACAAGCTAGAGTCATCAGAGAGAAAGGAGCCTCAGCTGAGGAAATGCCTCCATGAGATCCAGCTGTAAGGCATTTTCTTAATCAGTGATCAGTAGGGACACAACCTCTGTGGGTGGGGCCATCCCTGGGCAGGTGGTCCTGGGTTCTATAAGAAGCAGGTTGAGCAAGCCAGGGGAAGCAAACTAGTAAGCAACACTCCTCCGAGGCCTCTGCATCAGCTCCTGCCTCCAGGTTACTGCCCTGTGTGAATTCCTGTCCCGACTTTCTTCAGTGATAAACAGCAATGTAGAAGTATAAGCCAAACAAACCCTTCCCTCCCCAACTTACATACTGGTTATAGTGTTATGTTCTAGCAATGGAATCCCTAACTAAGACAGATAACAAACAAACCTTTGAAGCATGAACTTCTGGGGGACATTGAAGGTCCAAACCCCTAGCTTCAATCAGATTTACCTCTGAAAAAAAACCCAGCCACAGTGCCTATACTTCAGGTGCATCCTCTAAGAAGCTGACTTTAAATACAGGGAATTGGCATGGACATTAATCCCGCTTGGAGCAGGTAGGGTACAGAGACAACGAGGGGTAATAAACCGAAGGGTAGAATGGCAGCAAGTTCTGCCTCTGAGCAACTGGAATTCATTCTGGGAGACAAAGAGCTGGGAAGTTCTGGGAGACAGGAGAAAACATCTCAGAGTTAGGTTACCATGGGGAGGCAAGGGGACTGGGGTCGCTATCCATTTGTGCCCATCAGGCTTGCTTCTTGGCGCATAACTGCCCGTCCTTCTGATCTTCAAGAGAGTTGACTTAAGAGCGGGTGACAGCTTGGCCAGAGCAGAGCTCAGAAGCAGGAGCTGCTGCAGGGGCGTGTGCCTGGCCAGAGCAGAGAGCAGAAGCCCTGCTGCAGGGGCGTGTGCCTGGCCAGAGCAGAGTGCCGAAGCACTGATGCAGGGGTGTAGGTGCCCTCACCTCATTTGCTTCACCTTTCATTTAAGCTTTCTCAAGCATTCACCTTCCTTTACCAGGCAGCTCATCTTTACTGAGGTCCCTGGTCAAATACCTCTTCCATTCTCAGTAAACGGTGGGACTTTTGGAGACCAAATCAGCACCATATAGAGCCTGAACCTCAAAGACAGAACATTTTCTCTTGAGCTGCTTAACTTCACTGTTTTCTTGTGGTTTTGTTTTCTTCTGAAAAACTAAAGACATAAAACTCACAACTGAGGATTTCCTAGCTAAACTCAGACAGTCATGGTGAGAAAGAATTGCCTACCCAGGTGCCTCTGCTAACTGATGGGAGCATGGCTTCACTCTTTACTTAGGTGTTTTTCCTTCTTGGTCAACACTTTGTCCCTCTGAGAACTCCCAGTTACTCATTTAACCTTTCCTCTTCTCTCTCGGGTTCCTCCTTTCCTTCCCAGCTGAAGACTCAGCCACAGTGCTGGAGGGAAGTGCCTGTGTTTGCTCTCTCTCTCTGCTTCCTTAGCCCTCCTCTGCCCAACCCCGTCCTGACTGACATCCTTCTACTCTGCGTTATCCATGGACATTCTTCTTCCTAGAAAATGCCACCCCCACCTCCCAGGTTTCCTTCCACAAAAAACCTCTCAGTTGTTTTTTCTTACCTTTCTGGCTTTTGAAGGCTCGTTTTCCTCATCTATGCACCAAGACCTGGAATGCCATGCGTTTCTATCCAGAGCGCCTTTTCTCTGTGTTTGATTCTTACACAATGTTCTCCCCTCCCTGCCTATCCTTAGGTGCACACTTCAGGCTTATCCTTTGAGATCTAAACTCAGAGTTAAAACTCTCATTGACCTTTACTCTTGAATGTCTCACGGACACACTAAATTAATATATTCAGCTGTAAATAGATGTTCTTCCTTCCAACTTAGGCCCATTTCTGGGATACTTCCTCTTGATAATCCATCCAACTTGGTGCAGATCCAAAATCTCAGAGTCAGCCTCAGTATTCCTTAGCCTATTGCTTGGAAGCCACCTCTTGAGTGTCTTTTAAAAAATATAATTCTTTAATCAATTCTTTGAAAATTTCAAAGACGAGCCCAACATATCACATTGATCACATTGATCACATTCACTCTGGAGTCCTCCTTAAAGCTACTTTAAAATCTACCTTCCTTCTCCAAGCCTCAGGTTTTCTATTTTAAGTCCACCAAGTCCAATTTGTGCTGTGCATATAGTCCAGGGTATACGGTTTTCCAGTGGAGCCTGCTTCACCCGCAAGGGACCAAACCCTTAAAGAAAACTAACCCTCCCTTCTCCAGAGTCACCAACTGTCAACAGCTTCTCATCTAGGGGTGGGGCTAGGATGTTAACGGGCTTGAGCTGGTGCAGGGCTTACACAGGCAATCGCAGCTGCTGTGACTTCACGAGGGTCTCGGTCCTCTCCTATCCAGAAGCCACTGTTTTGTTCTGGTTCTCTTCCACCTCCACCTCTTACAGTCTCCATTCTCTGGTCCACAATGGTCCCCGAGCCTTGCAGGGAAAGGTTGATGAGATGTACTATTTGTGGTTGACTTCTACAAATACTTACTGATCACACATTCATGTGTTGTGAGTTTCTGTGTTAGTCACCATCCATTGCAAAAGAAACTTCTCTGATTAGATCTGAGAGCTGCACTCATCTATAGGTAGAGAGATCCTAATTGAGAGGGGGATTTGATATATCAAATATATATATATAATATATATATATATTATATATATTATATGATATAGCAAAGATAATAGTAGTGGGTTAATCTCTGTGGCTTGTGAGCTTTCTAGCCAGATTTGCAGATATATAGTATCAGGCATGCATTTTTACCTGTGCACTGAACCTTAAATCTGATTAGAAAGTGGGTTATTCTCAAACGCTTGTCCCACCATTGCTCCCAGACATATCTTGCCACAGTGGTATCTAGGATACCCATGATTAACAGCTGGATGAATGGTATCCCACACCTACACTGAGCTTCTTATTTTACAGTCTATGGTTTCTGGGGAGAGAATTATACCATTTATAAAGTAATTCCAATGAACTATTTTATGTGAACACACACACACACACAGGGGATCTTTTGAAATCACTTTTTCTTTCAGTTTTCACACTGCCTGTAGTGGTTTAAATGAGCATAGCCCCTGTAGACTTGTGTGTTTAAATGGTCTGTTCCCAGTTGGTAGACCGTTTAGGAAAGATTAGAAGATGTGCCCTTGTTGGTGGAGAGGTGTCACTGGGTGTGAGCTCTGAAGTTTCAAAAGGTTACTCCAGGCTCGCCACCCCTTCGCCTTCCAACTTGTGAGTAAGATGTAAGTTCTCGGCTATTGCTCAAATACCTTGCCTGCCTGCCCACTACCATGCTGATAATGGACTCACCCTCTGAAGCTTTGTGCCAGCCCCTAGTTAAGTGCTTTCTTTTATGAGAAAGATCACCTTGGTCATGGTGTCTCTTCACAGCAATAGAACAGTAATTAAGATACTGCTCTGTTTTCTAAGCTATCCTCACCTCTTTCCAGGGTTATAGAATTAATCTCCCCATAGGTTTATCGTGCTGTCTCTGGTCTCCTTTAATCCATCCCCAAGCTGTCCAAAAAAATTTTGAACTATGACTGTGGTCATGGGTGGGTGCTTTCATCCTCCGCCTACCTTTAAAATTCTTAAAAACTTCCCTGTGCTTTAAGAGTTCAGATGGGACCCTCTGGCTTGGCTTGTAAGGGCCTACCTGGCTTGGCACTCTGGCTTCATCTTTTACCACAACTTAACTCACTGGTTCTGTGCAAGCCTCAAAGACCGTGGTCCTGGGACTTTCAGTATTTCAGGCCAACGACTCCTTACTTTGCACAGTGGATCCTGATCTTGTTAAAGAGGGTTGACTGTCCTCAGAAACACATTCCATAAAACTTCTGTTGGCAAAACTCCTGAACCAGAGCATTTGAGTTATAGACTGCCCAAAATCAGGGACTTTGCTTGCCAAATGGCACACGTGATTAGTATAATTAACCCCCCGACCCTGCATTTTTGTTGTTGTTGTTGTTGTTGTTTTTTTCGAGACAGGATTTCTCTGTGTAGCCCTGGCTGTCCTGGAACTCACTCACTCTGTAGACCAGGCTGGCCTCGAACTCAGAAATCCTCCTGCTTCTGCCGAGTGCTGGAATTAAAGGCGTGCGCCACCACTGCCTGGCCTGACCCTGCTTTTAAACTGGTTTTTTTTTTGCCGTCCTCTTAAGGATCATGGAGATCTAAGAAAGGTCCGTAAGCTCTAAGGATGTAACGATCGGAATTTGTGCAGCTGGAAAGCTGTGCTCACTCAGGTGGGATGAAGTGAGGACAAGGATAAGGAGGACAGGGGGACAGACTCAGGTGCTCAGGAGTCGGATAGAGCGGCTTATGAAACACCTTCGGTTAATGTCCTGGGATTAAGTGGTGTATGTGGGACGACGGGCTTTGGCTGGGATTGGGAGTTGGCAGACAGGATCAGAGCAGGAAGAGATAGGAAACAGCCCACTACTTATACAGGAATATCCGAAGCACAAATCAGGCTTTGTAAGAAGAGTAGAGGCTCCTCCATGCCTTCATGTAACTGCTGACGGCCGCTGGCAGTGGGGATTTCTAGAGCAGATCTCCCAGAAGTCCTTGCAGCGGTTCACAGCCTAGGGAATCTGTGCGGGTGTTTGGTTTCTTCCCCTATATCACTCTGTCAGAGCTTCATTAGTTCTTGGGCTGTCTATCTTTGGAACTTAAATCACCAGTATTTTATCTGGCATCTAGCCCACGATGGGTCCTCCACTCCTCCCTGGCCAGCAGGAGTAAAGAAAGGGAAGTTTACCTGTGGGTTACGCAGCCATGCTGGACCCCGCAGGGCCTGGCATTTTTTATAGACTGGTCTTAAATCATCTAACTTTATCCTCCAGCTTGGGTATGATGCTAGTTCCCCCTTCACAGAGGAGCGCACAGATGCATTATGAAGTAACGTGCCAGAGGCCACTCAGCTCAGGAGAGACCTCTGTAGCCTGTGGTCCTGCTCTGAAGCTATCTCTTGCAGGGCTCGGCTCTTTTCCATCTCCGGGGCTTGCAGTTTTGATCTGCAGAAGGCTAAGGATTTAGAATTTGGTTCATGTGCAGTTTGTGTGTAGGATCCAGCCAATCTCAATGAGTTTCTCTTTAACTGCTTTCTCTTGTAAGAGGTTTTGGTGTTGTGTGATGGGAAGTCCAATTTGTTTGTAAAGATAACCTCCAAGAATTCCCTTAGCCCTGGTGGGGCAAGTGTTCCTCCAGTGAGACAATCCACTTCAATTCCCCGGTCAGCACTCATTCTTGCTAGAATCCTTCCCTATGAACCGGGGAGGATTTTCACCAAACATTTCATCCTTTTAAGTATCGCTTTGGACAGCGAGGTTAGAAACATCTGACTTGGGGGTAACACTTTTCAAAGACTGAGCATAAGACACCCCACCACCACCACCACACACCCCAATTTATTTGTTTTAAGAACAGGGTGGAATTTAATTTTCTCCAGCTATGTTATTTCTTCGTTGCCTTTTGTGAGTTGAGAAATTTTATATTTGGTTCTTCTTTGCCATCTCAGCCCCAGAGTTGAAAATTTGTATTTGGTCCAGAAACACTCAGCGTTTGCTCCTCCTTCTTACTTAGCGGTATTTTTCTAACCTGTGGTGAGACCTGAATGTCAGAGTAATTACACAAGGTTCGAGTCTGAAGTCTTCTGGTGAAAAACAAAGGAATTCACACCTGGCTTGCATTTCTCACAGGCGATAGCATTTTCTCTAGATCCCCAGCAGACTCCTAAACATGTACACACACACACACACACACACACACACACACACACACACACATTTTTGGAGTGTAATTAATAAACAAGAGCTTTGATTTTTTTTTCTCAATTCTAGCTTTGAGGGAGAACAACCAGGCATTGTGTCCAATTTGCACTGTATCAACAACCAGGGCTGTATCAACAATCAGGGCCAACTTGCAATTCCTTCTTACATTTGCATCTTGAATACTATTTAATTTTTTTAAAAAAATACTCTTTTTTTTTTTCCTCCACCCCTGGTCTCTTCTAATTCTGTAGCTCCTTGGCCCCAGAGCCTGTGAATGCTACCCTCTGCCATTTCTCTTGGAGGCTGTGTCTTCAGAGAGGTATGCAGGATTCTTAGCTTGCCTCTTTTCCTGAAATTAGAACCGTGTGACATTACAATAATTTAACCACACAAGGCTGAGAAAGTCCAGTGTCTCCCCTAACATTCCACTGCATTTGCTTTGTAAGTGACCTAAAGAGGATGCGGTTGGTCTAGCTTTAGTTCCCAAGCTGGGGTCTGTAGACTTCAGCCACAGGACTGGACAGGTTTTTGCTTAGAGGTTACAAAGTAGAAGCCGTTCCTAAGACCAGGCAAAGTTCTATTTGAAAGGAAGTCTCTGTAGTAGCAATGGGGTGAACCTCCATGGCCAGGGTTCCAATCAAATGTGTTTTAGTCCCATGTCCATGAATCATCTGCATATGTGAGACCCCTTGCCTTGATTCTTAGTTTGGAAAATGTGGTCCCTGAGTTAGTTTTTTAGATTTGCTATAACCAAATATGACATATGGGGGGGGGCCTTAAAAATGAAAATGTAGAATTTTATAGTTATGAATGCTGCAAATTACGATGATCAAATGTGTCAGTAAGTCTGGTCTCCTCTGAGCCTGCCCTCTTTACTTTAAACTCTTGTCATCTTCTGTGTCCTTACATGGGCTCTCATCTCTTTCTTAGCATTCTTTTGTGGTGAGAACAAAGTGATAGCAGATTAATATCCCGCCTGAGGCTGTATTGGATGGAATTCCTTCTTTAAAAGCCTGATCTCTGAATATAGTTAATTAGGGATTCTGGGAGTTTAAACTTTTTTAACATCTCCATTGTAGACATATTCAATTCAGTCCATAACAGTATATAATCACGTGTAGGGGTGTGTGTGTGTGTGTGTGTGTGTGTGTGTGTATGAACTCCTAGTTGGTACTTGGACCTAAACTTCAGGTCATCTGGATGTGTTAGCTTTTCAGTACTGTAATAAAATATTTGAGATAATGAAGAGAGAAGATTTGTTTTCTCTTAGAGTTTTGGAGGCTTCCTCTGTGATTGGCTGTTTGGTCCATTGGTAAACATGCCACATAATTGTGGGAATGCATGTTAGCACATCATGAGCCAGGAAGCAAAGATACAGAATGGAACCAAAGTTCACAGTCCCACTTAAAGCTGTGCTCCCAGTGACTTAAGAAACCCTCAGAGGGCTCTGCCTTTCAAAGGTTTTGTCACCGGCTGAGGAAGCAAGAGTTTTAAACACATGGGCCTTTGGTGGCATTCAATATCCAAACTACAGCAATGGCTCTATTCAATGTGGATTGTTAATAGTGATTCCTCTGCAGCAGGTGGGAACAAATAGAGAGATCCACAGTCAGGCATTACACAAAAATATTAGAACTTGGAACACTCACCCCTAAATGGGATGTCATCACCAAATCTTTCTGGTCAGGGAGAAGAGTTCAGGGATCTCCGTGGAAGAGAAGTGTACGGGCCAGAGGAGATAGAGGGCATCAAGAAAATAAGGCCCTCTAAACCAACATGATCGGAGCTTGTATGAACTTCCAGAGACTGAAGCAGCATGCACAGGCTCTGCATGGGCCTGCACCAGCTCCCCTGCATTCATATTATGGCTTTCAGTTTAGTGTTTTAATGGTAATCCTGAGTACGTGAACCACTGGATTTCTGCTTCTTGTGCCTTCTCTTGGGTCTTTTCCTTCTGTTGGTTGGTCTTATCCAACTTTGATTTAATAGTGTTTGTTTCATCGTATTGTATATTATTTATCTTTTTAAAATGACTGGATGGAATCCTAGCCACTAGGGTAGAGGTTAACAAGTGAACTGTCATCTACACCTGCTGGGAGAGGGAAAATCAGTTTTTGCCAATGGAATGATACGGGGTATATTAACCCCTCTAGGACAGGCCTCATGTTCAGGAGTAGTTGATCAACATATAATGGAATCCACAAGTTTATTTTGCATGCTTTTATTTGGTTACAGTTTAGTGTTTCGTTTTGTTTTTGTTTTGGGTATTATTTTGTTTTGTTGGAATTGAGGGATCTATTGTATTGGGTTTTTTGGTTCTGTTTTGTTTTAAAAAAGAACTTAAAATTGGGTGGATAATGAAGGGGAGAGGAGAAGAATATGATGAAATATATTTAAATCTAAAATTTGTTTTAAATAATAAAAAAATAATAGAAAACAAACAATGAAACAAAGGCAGAGGGATTGATACTCAACCTAATACCACAAAAGCACAAGGAGTGTTTTAACCACATGAAAACACTAAAAATAAGTAAGTTTATTTTACTATGTAATAAATATTAGAATCAGGTGTACTGTTGGACAATAATAGTTCTGGTCAACAGTTTCAGAGTGTTAGCTTGCCTGTCTTGCTGTTCTGTTATTGTGAGGAGGCACCAGAACTGGGGTAACTCTTAAAAGAAAGTATTTCACTGGGGGTTGCTTATAGAGGGTTAGTTCATTATCATCATGGTGGCGGCAGGCAGGCAGGCATGGTGATGGAGAAGTAGCCGAGAACTCACATTTGATCTAAAATTGCTGGCAGAGAGAGAGAGAGAGAGAGAGAGAGAGAGAGAGAGAGACAGAGACAGAGACAGAGACAGAGACAGAGAGACAGAGAAACTGGGCCTGGCATGGGCTTTAGAAAGCTTAAAGCCCACCTCCAGAGACATGCCTCCTCCAAGAAGGCCACACCTCCTAGTCCTTCCCAAACAGTTCCACTAACTGGGGACCAGGCACTCAAATGTATGCGCTTATGAGGGTCTTTCTCATTCAAACCACCACATTCCAATCATGATTACCCAATTTCTTAGTGTTCATTAAATAGTTAAACCTTACCAAGTAATGTGTTAATATTTGTCACTCTTTTTAAAATAAGCACTCTGCTTAACTAATGGTACAGATGTTATGGCTCCTGTCCTTGAATCATTTGCCACTTAGTATGTCAACCAGGAGGAGATCCAGATACAGTGGAGTCATGTACAGAGTAAGCCCAATGTCAGCAGGGTATCCCCACCCCTGTCTGAGATCTGGATTAGATCTGCTCAAGTCTCCTGGCCAGCAGACCACAGAAGGTCAAAGCTATTGCCAGGTTTTCTGCACATACCTGTCATGATTAGTAACTTCAGCTTTCGTCCTCCAGCATCTGCTGAACTTTTATTCCCCACTCTGTCTTGCAGCTGTTCCTTTCTTCTTTTCTTGGATTCAACCCAAAGTTACATGGTAACCCTGACTATTTGTTCCTTCTAATAAAGTACACTGCGCATGTGGGGCTTGAGCAATGGCTCAAGGTAAGAATGCTTCCTGTACTTGCAGATGACCTGGGCTCTGTTTCTAGCAGCTATGTAGTCTCACAACCATTTATAACTCCAGTTCCTTGGGATCCAATGCCCTCTTCTGGTTCCTGGGTGAACTCATGCAGAGCCCACACATACACTCATAAATCAGCTGAATAGGACATGATTTTGCTCGACCAGGAAGATTACGTCACAGAGGTGTAGAGAAATTAATCTAAAGTTGAGCGATGGAAACAGAAAAGTGTCTTGGGGATAAAGCTTCTTGTACACAGGCCTGGTGACTTGACCTCCTCTCAGGAGCTGCCCTCTGCCCTCCACGGCATACCAGTAGTCACAAACACAACTACAGCATACAGAATAAATAAGTCAATAGTAAAGTAATGGACGGCCCCTCCTCCACCATTCTTCAAGACATTGCTTGGACTTTTCACCCATTCTATTTCATTTCCTCACTATTTTGAGAACAATTTCTGCCCCTTCCCCCTTCCTGACCTCTCTGCTTTCCTCTTCCTCATTCACTTCACCCATCTAACTACCTACCAGTGACCAAAAATTGGCTAATTACCCAGAAGGCTTTCATGAACTAAAGAAATTCTATCTTCTTGTCTGCTTCCATTCTCCACCCTTTACCCAAGCATAAATCTATTTCTGGGAGCTGTTGGAACTGGTGGAGATGGAAAGTTAGCATCTGCATAAGAGAGTTTTGCATGAATCCTGTGAAAATTTAGGGAAGGTGTGACTTTTAACCTGGGTCTCAAAAGATAGAGGAGAGATTAATACATGTTTATAATTTTAAGACAGATAATCATATTTTGGAGTTTTTTTTAGTCAGGGTTTGTATTCCTGCATAAAACATCATGACCAAGAAGCAAGTTGGGGAAGAAACTTGCTTACACTTTACAATTCAGCTTACACTTCCACATTGCTGTTCATCAGCAAAGGAAATCAGGATAGGAACTCACACAGGGTAGGAACTTGGAGGCAGGAGCTGATGCAGAGGCATGAAGGGGTGCTGCTTACTGGCTTGCATACCCTGACTTGCTCAGCTTGCTTTTTTATAGAACCCAGGACTACCAGCCCAGGGAGACACCACCTACAATGGGCCCTCCTGCCCTTGATCACTAATTGAGAAAATGCCTTACAGCTGGATCTCATGGAGGCATTTCCTCAAGGGAGGAATACCCTTATATACCTTTTTGATGTTTACAAGTACAAGTGTTAGAACAAAAGTAGGTGGGCATGAGCTGGTTTGATGGTATAAAATAAACATTGTTGACTGGGAGTAATCATGTAAGCAGAACATTCTCATGGAAGACAACCGGGTTATAACCCTTATTTGGAGAACACGGAGGTTGGCAGGGGAAACAGATGTAATTACTGAAGCAAGGGATGCTGAGAGTCTGGATAATTAGCAGCAGAGGGAAAAGGTAGACTGAAGAGGCTTCTCTATGTAGGGTGGGAAGGTGGAGGTCAATGCACGTGGACATGACAGAGAACCGAGAGCATTTGTGAGGTGTGGTGTAGAGCAGCATGCTGGTGTCACTGATAGCTGCTGCTGAGCAGCAGGGCTATGGACTGAACCATGGCATATGTTGGGGTGCATGTGGGATTCCTGTTTGGATTTATGAATGATAGACCTCTCCAGCTGGGGCCCGTTAAAAGCGACCCATTTCCCATCTGTCAGATGACAGGACCTCCCCTTCCCAAATTCATGTCTTCCTCCCCACTCCCTTCCCCTCTTCTCCTCCTCCTCCTCCTTTCTCTTCATAAATCACTGATTCTAAATAGTACTTCCCAAAGGCTTGTGGGTGTGGGGCCATCCACTGGGAGTATGTGCAACTTATCCATGACCAAAAATAATTGTCAATTACCCAGAAGCCTTCTTGCCTTTTCTTTTTCTCTTTCTTTTTCTTTTTCTTTTTCTTTTTCTTTTTCTTTTTCTTTTTCTTTTTCTCTTTCTAAACCTGGGTTCTGGTGATCTAGCTTGAGTTCAAGGCAAACGAATACTTTATTAACTTGTCTATCTCTGTAGCTCAAGAGCTTGTCTTTTTCTGTGTGAGCAAGTTGATGTGTATGTACATGCACATGTGTGTGCACCATTTGCATGTGAAGGACAGAGGTTAGTTAACTTCAGGTGTGATGCCAAAGGGGCCATCCATTTTATTGTGTATGTGTGTGTATGTGTTTGTATAAGTGTGTGCAGTGTGTGCACATGTTTGCCTGCAGGTGGCTGTGGATGCACGTCTGTGCACATGCACATGGGGGCCAGATGTTGGCTTCTGTGCCTTCCTTAATTGACCTTCTCCACCTTATTTTTTTGATACAGTATCTCAGTGGACCCAGAATTCATCAATCCTGCTGGGCTGGCTAATGGGCTTCAGAGATCTGCCCTTCTCTAGTCACCACCTTTCACCCGTGCTGCTTTTTGCATGGCTGCAAGAGAATATGATTCTTGCTTATACAGACACCTATAATAACCGAGTGTGCCCATGCATTTTGAGGCAGGGACTCTCAGAAGCATGGAACACATCAAGAAGAAGAAGATGGCTGGCCCAGGAGCTAGGGACCTGACTTTCTGGGCACCACTATGTCCAGCTTCTGCTGTGTGTTCTGGATATTGAATGTGGGTCCTCATGTTTTGAGCTGCAAGTATTTTACTGAGTGAGCTCTCTCTACAGCCATGGGTCTGTTTATCTCTGTGTATGTATGTTTATCTCTATAGCCAGGTCTGAGGCCATGTGGGCAAAACCCAGAAATCTGGAGTGGCACTGTTCTTATTTCAGAGTAAAAACCGAAGACCACAATTACTGGAGTTAAGACAGGATCTTAATTATGATCTCTTATTATTTCAGAAATGTTAACATGGCGGCTGTTTTGAATGGGGATCTCCCAAGTTGCAAAGTAGGCTTGTACCCTAAAATGATGTGAGGAAATAAAAGAGAAAATTGAATGCACGTGTGTTCTTTGAGTTAAAAAAAAAAAATAGAAAGGATGTTAACTTTGCTGGGTTTTGATACATGCCTTGAAATTAGGGGGTACACAAGGACCATTTATAAATAAACATCATTCAGGAAATGCCTGCTCAGAAGTATTTAAGCGATAAGAGCAGATGATCCAAGAAGGTTTGGGTTTATTGGTGTCTCAGAGGCAGAAGCTGGCAGGCTAGATAGAGGCAGGTGGGGTCCCCAATAGGTGTGGGGGTGGAGGGCAGTAAGCAGTAGGATTAGGAAGGCTGATGGAGATGACATTTAGGAAGGAGGCTACAGAAGAGTTCATGAATGGTGGTAGTAAGTGAGTCTTTGATGCAGCCCTTACTCCTTCGTGTCCTACATGTTCACAAAGCTACCATTTTTCCTGTTACTGCAATGTGCAATGTACTTCACCTGGCTAGGTGTTCTCTCTCTCTCTCTCTCTCAGAGAGAGAGAGAGAGAGAGAGAGAGAGAGAGAGATTAGGATTCAGCATTTCATATGGATGAGTTTGGTTATTTTTCTTATTGCCATCTGTAGGAAATTCAATACAAACAGTATGTTGGCCACAACATATTCAATACCCACTGATTCTTTACTCAAATATTGGATAGAATTCATATTGTAAACACAAAAGAGCCACTCAGTAAGAGGAACTTTTATAAGACCACAAGTATGCATAAATGAGGAGCATCAGTTGCTGCCCAGTGGAATCCTAGGTTGCAAATGAGAAACGTTACCTCCGATGACAAGATTCCCCAAACTCTTGAGAAAACATGTAAAGAGACACCACTTCCTATGTGGTTTGTTGGAAATTATTCTTGAAGATAGATGTTTGCTTTCATAGCTAAGTAGTGTATAGTCTTTGAAACCTATGGACTGATGAAATGTTCTCCAAATCCTTTATTGTTTCTCTTTCTGTCTGTCTGTCTGTCTTAGCTGCATTCTTTTTCTTTTTAGTCCCTTGAAGCTGTGGCCCAGTAAGTTAGGAGTGTTATGTTACATACTTTACTAGCTCAAAAACAGAAGACTTATTTTTGTAGGAGAGTGTATTCTTGAACTTTCTTGGAAGAACAAAATAATAATGCATTATGCAATACTCTGGAATATGGGCTCTCAAGGCCAACCTTAGGATTACAGATCAGTTTGGTAATTACTGGGGTCGGTCATTGGTTGAAAACTGGTATTTGTAATTCAGATAAATATTCATAACTGACAAACTACAATCAGAGTAAAAATTAACCTTCAAAGCTATTTTCTCTTTCCAAAACTGTGAGTCAACATTAGCCATAAAAAGTTATTTTAAAATGCATTTCCTTTGGGACACATCGGAATGCTGACTATTCAACAAACAGAAGCTGTATAAAGAAGCTTCTGGGTCCCATGATCTGGCTGAAGGCTTGCAGGAACAGCTGCTTATCTCATGAATGGAATTTCCTGTTAATCTTCTTGTAGCCTAATTGTTCACCAGAAGTTTAACAACCGTCAACAAATATCAGATCGTCTCACGGTTTAGTATTTTAGAGACAGCAGAAATAGTTAGGATGTTTAACTTGTTCAGTGGCTTCAAAATCAGCATCAGGGTCTTTGGCTTTTGTCACAAGGACTCCTAGAGGGATTAATTTACTCAGAGTGAAGGCTTGGCTTGGAAGCCCTCTCTCCTTTTACAACACGTGGCTTAAGAGAGGAAAGAACAACTTTGTAACTTCAGAGTCAGGCACCTTTGTTTTGGATGGGTTTCACATACTTTTCATTCAGTGTGCATGTGGAAATAAATTTTCTTAGGATGAAAAATGCTTCAAACGGACCCTTAGATTCTTTGGCAAGGACCACAAAGAAAACTCTTGTCAGATGTGAGTCGCTCCGGGTGGGTGAAGATCTGAGCTAGGAAGTAATAACATCTCCAGGACATCAAGGTTTGGATCTGAGATGGAAATGAGCATCACTAAGGACTTCCTGGAGCACGGACAACAGATTTTGAGGAGGCGTTTCCATTTGTTTTTTCCCACCAGGAAGATGAACATTTTGTGCTAAGGTGAAAACCTGGGAGCTGATTTAGAGATTTCCTTGGGGGGTGGGGGGAGAAATTTTAGTTCAGCAGGCTGTAGCACACTAATCACACCCTACTTGCTTTTCTGAGCTCACAGAGGCAGGTGCCAAAGCCCTGGGAATGGGCACCTGGTCTTTGCTTCCTTCTCTAGCTTCTCTGCTTTCAGGCATAGGTGGAGACAGATGTTAGCTCCCAGTTCCTCGATGGACTCTTCCCCCAATGAGGCAGGGATACAATACAGGCTGAGCATCCCTAATCTAAACATATAAAGCTTGCCCCCCCCCCCCCTTTGGATTCCACAAGTTGAAAATTCCTCGCCTGACCTCGTGTGATCGATCACACCTAAAAAGCCCATTCCTTAAAACTATCATGTGGAACCATGTGTGTAAAATAGCTCAGAGCACAAGAGAACGTTGGGTTTAGACTCCTCCCGATGATATCACTGTTATGCGTATGTGAATATCCCCTGAAGAGATTATCACTTAGACATGGGGTCCTTCCTACCCGTGCCTTCATAGCTACTGCTAGACACTTTTGGGGTTACACAGAGGGAATTTCAATATGTGTGCTTCTGTTGGTTTTTTTTCTTTGTTTTTCATAAATCTGTTTTTGTACAGTGTGTAGCCAGGATGTCTCCTTTGGATACTTGTGTTTGATCCCAAGAACCCAAGTCGGTACCTTAGGCAGATGACTGACCCAGCCTGCAGCCTGGTGTATGAACAAGTTACTATTTGTAATTGACAGAATACATGTACACACGCCATTTTTCCAGATTTGCATGGCACAATTGTCTTGAGCATCAACATCTTTAAGGCTGCCATAAGAGAACAGAGAATAGAGAAATCCAATGGACCTTTCCCCCACCATGTGCTGTGCATGGGGGATGCAGGGGGAGTAAGAAATTTTTTCTGTCCACAATGTACATGAATTAGGAAGATGGTGTAAGGAAGGCATTGGCAAACTGTGGCTAGGGGATAAGCTACGCACTTTAGGACACTGTCTATATTTACACACCGTACTAGTTAAGAAGATAAAAAATTGTCAAAGAAAGAAAAGTGTTCAGCATGCATTCATGTGATTGCTAAGCCTGAAATAGTTTCATCTGGCCCTTCAGAAAAACCATCTGCTGATCCGGGACACAGGACTGCAATCAGGAATATTTCAGGATGCCTGTTATGAATAGCCAGCCATTGGAGTTCACAGGCGGGAAATGCCATCCTCCACAGGTGGGATCAAAGCAAGGTCTGTGGGTGTGGGGAGAGAGCTGGAGAAGGCCTCACTTCAATAGATGGAGACAGAAGAAGGAAAAGGGACTAGAGGGAGAGCAGGGCAGAAGGGGAAGGGAGGGGGAGGGAAGGGGAGACGGAGGGGGAGGGAGAGGGAAAGGAAGAGAGGGAGGGAGGGAGGGAGGGGAGGGTTACTGCTTCTTACCCCTTAATTCTCCACACACTGGGAAGCTTGGAAAATATATTCATGTCACTTCCTAAATGTGAAAATAAATGAAAAAAACAAACAAACCAACAATTGCATACCAAACTGGAAACATAACTGTATGAAGAAATAATTAAGTGTATTTTGAACTCAACACTCCAACTGTAATTCCCTACTTGTGTAAGGATAGAAAGAACTGTGAAGAGGACTCCCCTCCAACACACAGACACACACACAGACAGACAAATATATACAGACACACAGACACACACAGACACACAGACAGACACAGACACACACAGACACAGACAGACACACATATACAGACACACAGACAGACACATACACAGACACACATATACAGACACACAGACAGACAGACAGACACACACACACACACACACACACACACACACACACACACACACCTGCTACTTAATAGCAGGAAGTTGGCCCTGTAACTGTGAAATTGATTTATCTGTGTTTGGATGCGAAGCTAATGACTAAACTTGTTAGTTTTACTAAGAACCAAATTTCTGGTGTAAAGAAAGAGAGATACAAACAAAAATCAGCTGTGGAAGTGAAGAACCAGTCCGCCTCCATCTTAGGCTTAGAAGCCATCTTATGGTAAAGATAAACTAAGTTCAGTCCTGTTTATGATTAAACCTGTTTCTCAAAGATGGGCTATGCCCCACCTGTAACCTTAACTGCAAATGGTTCTGCACTTCCTGTTCCAGCAGTGACAATCGTGTCTTTGTTTCAGAAAGTTAATAATAGTCTTGCAAGCCTACCTTCGTCCAAAAGAGTTGCTATGGCTACCTCGCTATGGCTACCTCGCTATGGCTACCTCGCTATGACGACCTTGTTTTGCCACTTTGCTACCTTGTCTTTACCTTGTCAGGAGGGTCAAACTTGTTATGTTTTGTTCCTTAACCCCACCTATTCTGCCTCCCAAGCCTCCATTTGGAAACCCCCTACCCAGAGCTATAAAAGCCCTCTCTTCCTCATATCCAATGCTGACCTCTTGAACTCTACCTTAGGGGGAAGCAGTCCATGTACACACCACACACACACACACACACACACACACACACACACACACCACACAGACACACAAAACCAACTTGTTTTAATTAATCACTTGCTTTAATTAATTTGGCCATGATGATTTAGGTGTGTGGCCTTTCTCCTCCCATCTTTGGGATTAACAGTAGGAGGTTAACATTAGCTGGAATTAGTGACGTGATTTCATGATGTGCACATCCTAGGTGTAACGAGATTCTAAAAGTCACGATGTCCCAACAGCCGTAGGACACCTGAAGCCAACATTTGCTTCTAAACTGCTTCTAAGCAGGCCTAGGTGGTGGTGGTGGTGGTGGTGGTGGTGGTGGTGGTGGTGGTGGTGGTGGTGGCAGCTACTTTTAGGCTGTGTTCTGGCAAATTCAAGGTGAGAGTGGAAATCTCACTGAGCTAGTAAACAGAAGTGTCAAAAGCCAACAAGGCCATGTCGGCCGCAGGGTTAGAATCTTGTTTCTCAGGAGGCAAATTTAGGAGAATCTGACCAATAAAATGAGAGTTTTTTCAGTTGAAAAATATAGAATAAAAATTCCAAAACCTGCCATTAGGAAGAAAGAAAGGAAGGAAGGAAGGAAGGAAGGGAAAATGGGAAACACAACAAGCTACTTACTATTCCTGGACATAACTGCTATAAATCTCTGTGAAACAGAAGGATGGGAAGGGTGAGCAGTCAGTGTGCCTTGGGAGGGCAGTCAGTGTGCCTTTGTACATAGCACTATGCTGAAGATGTGCTGTACTTCATGAGAGAACGCTAACTTACATGCAGAAAGGTTGAATGATGTTAAAATAAGCTATACAGTTCATACATGCAGAGGGAGTGGAGAGCACCGAGATGACCAGCAAATCTGTTATTAAGGCTTTACTTGGGAGAAATGACTACTAACATTCACACCAAGGCAGGGGTGAAAACATTTCTATGATTTTATTCATAGCTAATAACACTGTGGGTGTGTGTGGTGTATGTGCACGTGTGTGTGTGTGTGTGTGTGTGTGTGTGTGTGTGTATGCATGTGTGTGTGTCTACTTGCTAGTGTAGGGACCCTCAGAGTCCAGAAGAGGATGTTAGACCCTGAGATCTGGAGTTCTGACCCTGGGTTTTCTGCAAGAGGAGTGCATGCTCTTAACTGCTGAACAACTCTTTAGAATTCCTGTAAATCTTTTTTTAAAGCAAGAATAATAAAAAAATATTAAAAACAAGAGAACAATAGAAAATGATGTTTAAAAACTTAAAGGTGCTTGAGCTGTGGATTGGGCAGTTGTAAAACACTGCTGATGTTTTCTTCCCCATGACAATGAGACCGAGGCGTTCACACAACATGCCTGCTCTTGGATAGTCTGGTGCTGAAGTACTCAGGGACCGAATGTCATAGATGCAGAGCATTTCCAATATTCTCGAATAGTCTGACCATCTACCTACCTCTCTCTCTCTCTCTCTCCATCATCTATTTATCACTTATCTATCTATCTATCAACTATCATCTATCAACTATCTATAATCTATCAACTATCATCTATCTACCAACTACCCATCTATTATCTATCTATCAACTATCATCTATCAACTATCTATAATCTATCAACTATCATCTATCTACCAACTATCCATCTATTATCTATCTATCAACTATCTATCAACTATCTATCTATCTATCTATCTATCTATCATCTATCACTAATTGGGGAGAGACAATTTGAATTTTCTTTTGGGAACTTGTATTTTTTTATTTTAAATTACCTTTTTTTTTAAAATAAAAGACTTATTTGTGTATTGCACATATGTTGTGTGTTTCGAGCTGAGAGGGAGAGAGACAGAGAGACAAAGAGAGAGACATAGAGAATGTGTGTGTGTATGTGTGCTTGTGTGTGCAGAAACACAATAAGTAGTTGGATGTTCTCCTTTATTACCTAGCACCACCTATTCCTTTTAGGCAGGATTTTCCCCTGAACCCAAGGGTCATGTTTTCACAGCTAGGCTGGGAGTTAACAAGGTCCTCACTTGGAGCTAGAGTTATAGGCGTGTACAGGATGCACCATTTGCTATGTCAGTGCTGGGACCTAAATTCCTATTCTCACGATTGCACAGTGAGGGTGTCTTAAATGCCGAGCCACCACTCTATCCATAGGCCTACTTTAGAAGAACTGGTGCTGTATTGACATTTGGGAGAGCTCCAGTCACATCTCATCTATGATTTGTGAGGCAGTGGTTAAGTTTATGGGTTCTGGAACTACAGTGCTTATGTCTGACAACTCCCCTAATAAACTTGGGCAAGTCAGTCATGTGACTGCTTTTTGCTTGAGCCTTAACTATAACATAGGACCTGCAGCCTAGGGTTACCATGAGAATCAAGGAGTCAATGCCCAGAATACCTCAGACAATAGCTGACTTATTAGCCAGTATTCTGTAAGCTTTAGCTGTTAGTAGCATCAATTTGGTATTGAATGATATATAACATTCTTTGACAAACCCCATCATGCTCCATGGTTTGCAATTTATTCCGGAAAGAAGACTCAATGGCCTGACTCAAGGTTCTGATAAATGCTCTTACAAGTGATTTTCAAGGTGTAGTTGGTTACCCAAAGAGCAGAATCAGTATTACCCAGGAAATTGGTAGAAATGTAAATCTCCATATTAGATTTATTGAGTCAGAGACTGTGAAGATGAGGGACAGCTAATGGTGTGTTGCTAAAAGCCAGCCACTTGTTCTTCTGGGAACAAATGCCCCATAGGTCTGATTGGTTTAAGTTCTCTTGCAGGACTGATTTCAAGACACCAACATCATGTCTTGACATATGAAGTTGGAATGAGACTCACTCAGAGCATGCTTCTGAGCTGGTAAGAGCAACCTGCTCAAGAGTCTGGACTGCTCAGTAGTCTTTTCTTTTTCTTTTGGAGACAACGGTTTCTCTGTGTAATTCAGGTTAGCCTGGAACTCACTATGAATTCCAGGCTGGCCTTGAACTCACAATTTTCCTGATTCTGCCTCCAGAGTGCCAACTACTAGAATAACAGGTGTGCATCAACGCTTTCCAGATGATTTCAAGAACCATTATCCTGTTTCATCCCCAAAAGGTTTGCTTATATAGAGTCATGGTAAGAAAAAGTGGCAGAAAGCCATACTTTTGCATTAGAATGTCTGAGCACCATCCTGGCCTTTACTTGAAGACCTTAGGCAAATGCCCAACATGTAGTTGTGCATAACTACACATCAGCTATTACCATCACGGCTCTAGCTTCACAGCTGCCACAGACAGCCAACACCTTACACATTTGAGGAGCTCTGGGGATATTTACTGCCGCCCAGGGTCTTTGGGTAAGACAGTGGTGTTCCCATTGCTGTATTTTGCAGGCAGATCTGTAATTCTTCCCTGGGGCTTTAGCATGTGATAGATTGTGCCTCACAGTGATTATGTGAGGCAGAAAATGGTTTTTATTGCTAAATTTTATGGGATGATCATAAAATGGCCAGCATCAGCTTGGTAACATAAAGAATCTTATTACCACATTAGGTTGAGGTCCAGCGTGAAGTCAGGAAAAGGGATCACTTTCCTGCTTTAGTTACTAAAACAGATTTAGGTGGAAGGGATGTTAGTTTCTTACTGATATCCCTCCCAAGCCCATAGGTCAGCTGGCTTCATGTATAGAGATGCTACTGCAGTAGAGAGACCATTTTGGTAAACGTTTAAGTCCGGTTTTCTGGCTTTCTCGTTTGTAGACGGTGTTCACAGTTATTGAGCTCACAAGCATTGGCTTTAATACTTGATGTAATTAACTGAGTAAGAGAAAAGTTGAGTTTCCCATGCATCTTTCTGGAGGTCTTGGTTTGTGGTTGACTAGCCTGGTTCTTTTGGGAGCTGTGTCAAGGCAGCACCTCATGCACAGATCAAGTTGTAGAACAATGCTGCTTACCTGTAGCCAGGAAGCAGAACACAAAGACTGGGATCTCAGGCTGTCCCTGAAGGTCAGACTGTCAACAATACACACATATACACACAAAGACTCACCTCTTAAAGGTGTCACCACCTTCCAATGGTACCATGGACTGCGGATGTTGATCTTTGAGTGACATTCCAGATATGAACTACGACACTGGTCTTCTCTTCTGCTGTTTCTTCTTTGTTGATTTCTAATCCCCAGTCTACCTTCTCTTCAGGTTTGTGTACACATCCGTTCCTCACTTAGCCCAGATACCACAGGAAAGTGTGATGTCGGAGACGTCATTCCTCATCCAGCTCTACAAGTGAATTCTGGTTGTAGCTCTGTTCACCACCTCGTTTGGTCATGGTGACTGTGAGTCTATAGGTCTAATATCCATGACAGAGAGCACCAGCTTTATGAGCTTACTGGGCCCTTAACAATCAATCTTTGTGACAGAGCAACTGAAAATGTAATTTATTCACGTTAAAATAGAAATGTCAGGCTACAGAGAGTTAACCTGGCAGACAAGAGTACTGGCTTATGCAGAAAACTCATGTTCAGTTCCCAGCACCTGTGTGGCATCTCACAAGCATCTGTAACATCAGTTTCAGGGTTTCTGACACTCTCTCCCTCTTCTGCACTCCAGGGACACTGCACACATGTGGTACATATATGCAGGCAAAATATTCACATACATGAAATAAAAATAAATCTTTATTAAAAAAATCTTCATTGTATACACACACACACACACAATTTTGTAAAGTAGAACATCTTTCATATGGCTGGTGGCCATTATGTTAGATAGCACAGAGAGTTTAGAGTGGATCTCAACATGAGAGTCATGACCCCTTTCAGGGGTGTGGGGTATAACAACTCTTTGGCAGGAAGCGCCTAAGACCATCAAAAAACATGGATATTAATATTATGGATTACAATGGTAGCAAAATTACAGTTATGTAGAAGAAATGAAAATAAATTTATGGTTGGGTCACCACAAGATGAGGAATTGTTTTAAAGGGTCATGGAGATAGCAAGGTAGAGGACCACTGGTCTAATCCATGATAATTGCACCAGCTTGGAAGTCACCACATGAAACAATCTAGATGATCCAACAGTGAAGGATCCAACAGCTGGGAACGAGCATTCGCCTGTTGAAAGAGAGAAATGGCCAGAAAGATAGAAACTCAGGCCGCCATTGCTTCGTGAGAGCTCTATTCTGTGCTTCCTTTGTGGTGCCCATTGCCATGGGCCACATGAAAGGTTGCTGTCTTGGGACTGTCTTGAAATACTGAGCTGAAGTTATAAATAAGTAAAGATGGTAAGAACTAACATTTGCATGGTATTTATTCCATGCCATGTTCTGGACCAGCACTTAGATGACTTAACCAACTTAATGCTAACAGCAAGGCCACAAGGGAGGTATTAGTATTCTGTCTAATTGACAGAAGAGGGGCTGAGGATGAGGAGGCTAGATAACTTGTGGGATCTTCAGAACCCAGGAAAACAGGACTCAAACTCAGGAAGATGTGGTCAAGGCTCTGCTTGATTTTGTCACAGCATCGCTGTCCTTCTAAAGCAGGGATGACTGCAGAGAGCTGCACAGCCCTGGCTCCACCTGTCTCTAGATTCCTTGTTAACTGAGACAAACACTGATCTGATGTTTGAAGCCACATTAGGTCATACCTGTCTCCTGTGCTTATAGCCTCAAACATCTTCAGGGACACTGGCATTTTGAAAGTATCTTCATCTTAGTACCCGAGTGACTCAGTTTATTTATTGTAGCTCATGGGTCAGGAGCCATCTCAACATCAAAGGGAGGAAAAGCCATCTCAAGCTGGGGTCAGCAATGGATGTTGCAGTTCCAAATGGTGATAGGGTTCCGTTGGTGTTCTACTCCAGCAAGCTCCGCCCACTCCTTAGCATCAGCTCATGTATCTCAAATTGGGAAAACAAACTTCTTCCAAAGGTGTTATGAGAATAATCTACTCAGTGGGGACAGACTTGGCTTTGAGAACATCTCTAAGGAGCTGCTGTGTTCAGTCATTCTTATTCATTCTGTTCTTATCATACAGTCAGGGTCTGTATTCCCCACTGTCTTTTGTTAGCGTTTTGGATGACTCGAGGTGTTTCACTGGTAAGTTGAGGTTGACATCTATACTTACAAAAGTTTGGAAATAGATGAATGTTCAGTCCAGAGACACGTAAACATGGAGCAAAGAGGATGGTGTTGAGAACCCCTGCTCAACAGGCGGGATGCAGTGAGCTGGCCTGGGACTGCCTCTCACACAAAGCAGAAAATCAGTTTCTCTCTTCACAGCTGCCAGGATTCTTTCCTCGACCAAGGGGTGGGGGTACTTCCTTCATCCATTTCTAGTCTCCTTCTTTCCTGATGTTTCTATTACCTGACTAATAAACACATTACCGTCCGGGTCTCTGTTGGCCCTCATAACCTGTTGTCAACATGGTAGGCTTGCCCACTCATCCTCAATGAACCAACTGAGAACAGCCACAGTAGTGAAAAGCAGAGAAGGGAGGTTTAATCAGTACAGCCATGCTGAGGAGAGGAAGGAAGAGGTCTAGTGACTCCTCACACTCATTTTCAGCGTCCTGACATGAGGCTTAGGATTAGGTAGAGAGTGGGAGCTATGCATAGCTAAGCAGTTCTGGTCAGGACGCGCACACATCGCTGTTTCAGCTTCATTATCCTGAAAGGTGGTCTGATGGCTTGTCTCTTTCAGGGAGACAAGCTCTTCCATGGCATGGCACCAGGCTCCAGCCTTCCCCTACTGCCAGCATGGGGAAATTTCAGTCTCTCAGGGCTAATCACTTAATGGTCTGATAGCCAATGGAAGTGTCTTTAAAAATATTTTTACTCCTGCCAGGATGTCACATTCAGCATGGGCTCACATGGGGCCAGAGCTGCAATAGTACACTGTGGGCTTAATTGTAGTGGAAGAGAGGATGGGGATGCGCAGCAGAGAGTCCCTGGGACAATGACTTTGTGACAGCACAACCATCATTCTTCCTGTCACTTGCTCAGAGGTACGGAGCACATATTGTATACAAAACACGGGGATACAATCATAGGGCAGTTGTTCCTGGGAGACAAAGCAAACAGCTTGAGCATCCCTTTTGAGTTTTATTTGCAAGTCTTCTCAGTGTGTCTGAAGTCTCAGCATCACTTTTGTATCAAAGCTCTAAGACAAGACATCACAGCTCCGTCCCTCACAGGACAACACGAAGACTGGTGCCAAGTAATTTTCTCATGGGATTTGAGTGATGGCTGAACCAATTCTCAAACCCTCAGTGACTCATCAGCCCCCTGTGTCACCTGATGTCAGAGCCTCGCTTGGGCAGGCTAGTTGCTGAAGGCAAGTCACAGAATCGCTGGTGTCTTTGTCTTCCTCATGTCAGGAGCCCCACATAGTAGGAAAAAAAGGACTACCCAAGTCCGCAAGAGCCTCCCAGTTAGCCTTTGAAGTACAGGAGCCTGGGATCCAAGGAAATATTTTCTTGGACTCAGGATTAGTTCTTGATCTGCGACAAACCTTAATTTAATTAACAACATAAGCTTTGCAGAGACACCATTTTTTCTAACTTGGTTTAAATGATGCCGTTTCTTTTAGTTCTAAGTAGTTTGGAGCAAATATGGGAGAGATATAAACAAATGCTATAGACTATACAATAATTCTGTCTTATGACTATTCCAGTGGTACTCACCCAGACTTGTATGCCTGTCATGCTACCATGAGTAATGAGTGGTGGTGGGAAATATTTTGGATTCAGCTATTGACTCGAGTTCCAGAAAGGCAAGCTTCCCAGATTCCTTGATGCTTGAAATATTGTAATAGATAGTATTTTTGGAAAGAGTGTGCTAACATTGTGATGTGGTCTTTAAATCAGGCATTTTACAAGTATTAATGAATTCAATCATTACTGGGCTCTGTGCATGACACAGGTGTTTCTTTTCTAGGTCATCGAAGAAATTAAATGGATTTCCCATAGTCATATGACCTAGATTTTACTCTGTGAGAGCAGAGGCCAAGCCCTGTTGTGGTTTAGTGGGTCCTGGTGCCTTCTGACCTTGGGGAAACCTCCAGGCTCCTTCTCTTTACTGAAGAAAAAGTCATCCTGGAACTTAATGTCTCTGAAAGGTCACACACACCCAAGCTGTGGTCTCTGGGGAGGTTGGCCTTTGCCCTTATGCTTACAAGAAAGTGTGTGCGAGTGTGCGTGTGCGTGTGTGTGTGTGTGTGTGTGTGTGTGTATGTGCTTAATATGTGTAAGCCCATTATGTATTTATTGTACATACTTCTGAGTGTGGGTGGGTGTACCTGTTTGTCTCAGTTACTTTTTTATTGCTGTGCTAAGATACCATGACCAAGTCAACTTATAGAAGAAAGAGGTTATTGGCGCTTACAGTTTCAGAGGGCGAGTCCATGACCACCATGGTTTAGATCATGGCAGCAAGCAGGCAGGCATGATGCTGAGCAATAGCTGAGAGTTTATCCATCGAGACAACAATCTCATGAGGCAGAGAAGGAGAGAGAAAGATTGAGGAGGTCACTTTGTATGTATCTATCTTCCCAGGGTCTGCATTCATTGCAGAGACTGATCTGCCACAAGCATTTGCTTTAGGGTAGATTCCATGAGGAGATGGACGCATTGCTGGCTCAGATTTCATTGGCCCTGACCAATGTCTTGTAGAACCCATGTTTGCAGTTGTAGACGTGGACAGTATTTTTGGATGGTCATTTGAGTTCACGGTCATCCACAATGGATGGTTTCATGTCTCTGGTAATAAATGGCATGGTCAGACCAGGAGCTAAAATTGGAGCTCACTCCTTGTCTCTTCCATTTTCCATTTCATTTTCTAACAACTCTCTGAGATTTTGTAAGATACTGCTAGCGTGAATGATTATTCGTTCTTTTTCAGTCAGGGCATGCTCTTAGAACAAGACAACAAATGGAAGACAATAGCGAGGGCAGAAGGGAGGAGGAGGAGAAGGAAGGGGAGGAGGGGGAGGAGGAAGAAGAGGATGAGAAGGGGAAGAAGAGGAGGAGGTAGAGGAGGAAGGGGGAGGAGGAGGAGAAGGAAGAGGAGGGGGAGGAGAAAGAAGGAGCCGCAGAGGAAAACCATGTTCTATATTAGCAAAACCTCTAATGTGCAGGTCAATATCTGCTCCATGCTCCCAAAGACAGGCCAGTTCTAATGTCTTAGGCTCCCCTAGAATTATCTTCCTTGATACATAAAAAATAAAAAGAAAAACCTCACAGAGCCTTTTCTTTACGTAGTCCGCAGTGTGTGTACATCCCCTGAGTTGGCTGGAGTTTTCTGAAATCCACAGACCACGCGTTTCCCTCCCTCCACTGCCACAGTTTCTTTAGCTGGGAAATTTCCAAGCTTCTTACTAGAATTTGGTGCATGAGGTTAAAACCCCAATAAATAAAATGGGATCTTGGCATAAATAATCAGTTTTGTTTTAGAGTCACATTCAGAAGAAGTTACAATGGAATAGATTGCCTGGTAATGAGGCTCCTAATTGTTTCTCTGAAATCTTAATTGAAACGATTACTCTAGAGGAATTTTGCCAAACGAATACCATGCAATTTGTAATAAAAACGATTTCAGTGTGGGTTAGGACACCGAAACAATATGGTGGGCACAGGGAATGTGCTCTAGCTTGCAACAAACTTGACTCTTCCCTTCCTCTCTCCCTCCCTCCCTTCTTTCCTTCCTGTCTTCTTTTCCACTTCTACTAAGTACAGTTATCACACTGAGCGGATGTTGCTGTCCGTGGAAACTGAACAATGGACACAGAGACTATCAGTATTCTTCTTCATTCTGTTGTAAATGCTTGACACCTTCAATAATAATAAAAGACAACTTGTCTGGGTCATAAGTGGCTCAAGATGACCTGCACTCCCTATGAAAGCTCGCATGGGCCTGTGTCTTGCATAGAGATAGAAAATAACCTACTGCCATTCCTTGAGGTCAAAATCATCTTACAACTCTGGAATCCTCCTCAGTTACACAGAGCCATCTGCTGGGAGGGACCCCTCCACATTTAGACAGCTTGCTTATTTGGGGGGAAAAAACTTTGCTGTGTTTCCCTCAAAATGTCTTCTTTTTAAACCTGAGGGCAAGGATGTTCTGGAAAGAAAGATACCCCCCCAAAAGCCTACCCCCCAAAGCAAAAAAGAAAAGGACTGGTCTAAGAGGAAGGATCAGTTTATTACAGTGTTAGTGGCGCTAACATCGCATGATTGTTCTCAACTTTAAGGAGCCACCCAGGAGAACTGAACTAATTTAACTAATTTAAAAGCATTTTCCTTGGAGTCTCTTTTCCAAAGCCTTCCCCTGGAACCTTCAATCCACTCTCACACACTGGTTTACCATGTTCCAGCCTAGCAGGGGCCAGGTATGGCGGGAGTATAAGATGATGGGGAAGTGTGTGATAGACACTTAGTGGCTGCGTGAGGGAAGGGACATCAGGAGACAGAAAAGTGGGCTGAAAGCAGCCATCCTGAGATGATGCACAGCACATGGCTGCCGGTACTTCCTTCCTTAGCCAGGGGCTGTGGATATGGTTGGAGGCCTTTGGACGATTGTAATTCCTTGCTTCCACTCTTTGCGGAAGTGTCTTGTAGTGGCATGTTTAACCTAACTCCAAGCAAACTGTTCTGGCTTGGATTTCCTAGGGAAAAGAGGAATGTACTCTAGGCAGATTATTTACCTCTCCTACCCCACCAGGCTAAGCCTCCTAGAGCAGCTAATTCTCCTGTGTTTTGGCAGCTCCAGGTTACCAGCAGTGGGGAGCAGCAGTCCTTCCTTCTTCCCCAGTCTGTGGCCTTTACATTCCTCTCCTACCTTGGTATCCATTCACTGGCCCTGGAGTGCTGCAGTGTCCTGACATCTTCAGGGAGAGGGAAACAGCAGGAGTCTTGAGGGACCCTGAGGGCTGGTGAGTTGTACTGGGCCTGCACATTCCTGCCCTCCCTGAGAAGCACGGGAGTTCCTGCCATTCCTCAGCTGTCACTCAATGCTTTCTCTGCCTTCCCTAGGGATGCCTGGTGCTCTTGCTGCTGAGCCCTCTGTCTGGGGTGTTTGTTCCCTGGGGAGTAATCCCTTCTTTGTCCCCATTCTCCTTGATGTCCCTTCTGAGGACTCTCTTATTTTCCCTTTGACCAACTTTCCTCCACTGTGTTGGGTATGTGCATTACATCAACAATCAAGTCAACAATCCGCGGTTACCTCCTGTCTGTTATATTCCTGGTTCGGAGCAATGTATCTACTCTGTTGAATCTTTGATGCCTTGTCATTTTCCTTGAATCTCTTCACCCTTGCTATGTATGGGATTCAGGTGACTAGTTCTTGTCACCTCCAATTCAATTTAGGGGTGTGTGTATGTGTGTGCGCGTACTCGTGCTTGCTCACACTGAGTACTCTCTCTGGCTACCACAGCTGAGACTTGAGCTCCAATTTTGATTTTGTGTGACTTTGATTATTCCTTTAATGTTTTTGGGCTTGTTGGCTCTTCCCTGAAATGTGGTTCACAGGAACTTCTGGTGACACAGTATTTGGAGGATTACATGGGAAGACACGTGTGTTGGGCCCAATTCAAGCAATGTTGACTATTATCATATCTGCTGGCTTTCCTTCTTAATTCACCATTGTCTGAGGACTCTTCCACATTCTTTGGACCTACACACCCATCTTTACAATTCTTTAAGCATTATGTGTGTGTGTGTGTGTGTGTGTGTGTGTGTGTGTGGGTGTGCGCGTGTGCACATACCTGCTCATGAGGACAACGTTCAGGAATTATGCCCTTCCTTTCCTTCATGCAGGTTCTGGGGATCAAACTCAAGTTGTCAGGCTTGGTGGTAAGAATCTTTTCCTGTGCTGATATCATCTGACTCCCAACACAGCTATTTCTCATGAGAGTTCCTGCCTTCTTTACTCCCAGGCCAGGCAGCCCCCACAGGTCTCTTCTATTTTCTAACAACTGCCTAACAGCAGACACAGTGGCTTCTTATCTCCTCCCTTCTCCCTCCGGGGGGACTTATGTCCCGTCCCTTGCTTACTATCTTCCTGTGACCTCATTCTGCCTCATCTGTCTTGTCAGAGACTTCGCTGTCACTGAGATCAGCTGGGATGTGTCTGTGATTCATCTTGTCCGGTTGTTACGTCTATTCTGTGGTTATATTTCCAGCAATTACTCCATTACATGAGATTGGATGGGCCAAGCTACTCCCTAAAGCTGCTTTTCTTACCCCCCAAGCTCGATGATGACATGTGGAGAATCTGATAATCTACCACTCACCAGGAGACTAAGCCCTAAGTCATGAATGCCTTTGATCACACAGTGTGAGTTGTGTAGGAGGTGCACTTGGTGGTGATGGTGGTGGTGGTGGTGGGGTGAGATGGCACTTTTTGTCGAGATTTTTACTGTCTGAATTGTACATTGGATTTGGGTGAGAAATAGCAGAGACCCTACAAGATGTGAGGAAACAGCATAGGTTTGTACTTCTATGTGCTTCTTCGATTTCTATTGAATTTTATTCAGTACTTTTAAAAATGCTTATATGTATTAACTCTTCAGAAGCTCACAGGGATAAGGGATTCTGCTGTCTGGAGAGGTTGATCCTAGGGATGTTGTCCTAGTTTGCATCCAACTACCATCGCAGAACCCATGTTGGAGACAGAGTGCCATTGGCAGAGGGGACACTGAGCACCACAAGCACTGTGATACATCTAAACAAACCGGCTAATGACTTTCCCATCTCGGGGACAGGAGGAGACAGAACACCAAGGAGAATACTTAGCCCTGCTTGTGCTTGCTCATTCCAATGGCTCTGAGGGATGGGGGGCTTGTTCACAGAATGGAATAGGCAGAAGGAACAATTCTTGTAGGTGGTAGAACAGGAGAACACGACAACGTCCTTGGACCGTTCTGTTTGAGATTTATGACTTCCCAGAAACCAGAGCCATTTCTATCTAAGCTGTGTACCTACACACATTCTAGGAAATACCTGATTAAAATGGTGACTCTGTCCCCGTGTGAACACTATAGATTCCCAGTTATAAACCCGGATGGTACAGTCTACTTCACACACAGCCTATATGATGCAACTTTCTGCTTCTAGGTTACAACTGAGAGGTACCTAAGTGCACCACGATATGGGTAACCCTAAGATGTGTGACCCTAAGAAGATAGACTAGCAACACCAGACAAAGGAGTCTTTCAGCTCTGCTGCCTCTCGTGGGTCCACCCTTACATCTGCCTAACGCCCACCCCCACAAAAGTCCTCACATGGCTTGTTACCATGCACAGACAACCTCGTAAAGGCAGCTGCTTATTGGCTGCCATTTGGGAACATTTATCCATTCACTTTATTTTCTATTTATTTATTTTTCTCGAGACAGGGTTTCTCTTGGCAACCTTGCCTGTTCTGAAACTCACTGGGTGGACCAGGCTGGCCTCAAACTCAGAGATCTGCCTGCTTCTGCTTGCTGAGTGCTGGGATTAAAGGTGTGCGCCACTACCACCGAGGCATTTATTTATTCTTATAAGTGGTAATTAATAATACAAAGTAATTGTATGATAGAAGGAGCTGGGAATCTTTTCTTCAGAGTTCTGTAAGATGGGGGACTTAAGATAGGAAACTCAGCTCTCCTTTGCATCTCAGAGATCTGCTATCTTTATGTCTGTGTTCCCTCCCTCCCTCCCTCCCTCCCCCCTCCCTCCCTCCCTCCCTCCCCGTATTTTTTTTCCTGTATAACAAATTGAACCTGGACTCATGCCCTTGCTAAGGCACTACTCTGCTGACGACCTATGTACAGTCTAAATGCTGCTGTCTTCTTACCTTTCCCTTCCTGCCGACTTAAGAATAGGAAAAAATTACAGCAAATACTTTGAGCAACTCAAGGAACCACAGTGGTTTAAAGCACCAGCAGACTATGTAGCTTTTAGGTCTTTAAGGAGATCTGCAAAGTCACATGCATGGCTGCAGAAATCTTGAGAGTTGTTGTCTTGGAGAGGAAGAAAGCCCATGCTCTCTGCTAAAAACAGTTGGGGTTGAGCAGAGAAAAGGGGAGACAAGCACAGAGAGAATGTCCCAGGACCTTGCTTTAATTAAGGGCCTCTACACAGGGTTCCTCTGTTCCCTTGGCTTTTCCTGACTTTGGGGTTAGTGTCCTTAGGCTGCCGGAACAAAAGCACAAGCCGGGTGACTTGGACAACAGAACCCTATGGTCTCACAGTTCCAGCGTCTAGGAGTCTGGAATCAAGGCCTGGGAAGGGACATTTCCAGGGGCTTCCACGCCATACCCAGTCAGCACTTTGCTCCTGACTGCTGGGCCATCACCTGTTCTTGGAGCCTCTTGTTTTATAGGCATGCCACCCCACTTTCTGCCTTTGTTGCTCCATAGCAGGTCCCTCTGTGTCTCTAAACGTCCTCTGCTCAGAAAGACATCAGTCACTCCGGACCAGGACTCTCCCTAATGTCTTCCTTTTAACTGATTACATCTTTCTAAAGAACATCACACAAGAAGAGGCAGTGGGATCTTGACGCAGTTTGGAATGCTGTCCTACCCTTAGCTCTGACCAAGTGAACAGAAATGTTCCCTCAGCCCCAGGCATTGTGGGGGTTTTCCGAGTGAATGTTTCTCATGGTGGGGAAGCCCAGCCAGCGAACACACATAGGATGAGCTTTGTACGAAACTTCTGTCCTGGTTTCCGTTTGCGTTGTCCTAGCCCTTGGGTGTTCAACTCCTAGTCTAGGAATTTATTTTTAGCGTAATGAATGATTTATGTTTTGAAAATGACTAATGAAAAGAAACCAACCGCTCTGGACTGGATCGGAGCACGAACTTCTGATCTCTGGTGCTCTCTTCACCGTTTCCGCATCTATCTGCTTCAGCTAGAAGGAAAGTGTCTACTTGACTTTTTTCTTTTCCGTCACGCGACTCCTTCCACAATGTGTGCTCCTCAAGGGTCGCACGTGTGACACATTATGAAATTAAATCTCTGTCACTCCTAAATCTCACTTTCAAGTGTCTGCGACTTACCTACTGTTTCTTGTTTCCGGATATCAGCAGAAGTGGGGTGGGTGTGGGTGTGGAAGTGGGGGTGAGATGAGGGGGTGAGTAGCGAGACACAGAGTAGGATGTTTTTTCATGATATTTTAGGCCTGAAGCTTTGTGCACATTCTTGGGCTGGTTCGGGTTTCCGGAGCACATCCACACTGACCTTAGTTTGGGGCCAACCCTGCAAGCTTGAGTCAGCTACTTTTTAGCAACTGGGACCAGAAAATGGGGGGTTTTTTTGTTTTTTGTTTTTTGTTTTGGATTTTTTGTTTTTGTTTGTTGTTGTTTTCAGGAGTACCTTCTGAAATTGTTTTGCTGTGCTACGTCTGAGAGACAGTGTCATTTCGTTTTTCAGAAACAGTTTCTTTTTTGGCATGTTAGTAAAATGACCGTGTTACCCAAATTAGGGATTTTGAGTTTGTTCTGGAGGTTTTATTTTTTAGAAAACTATAGCGCCCCCTAGCGGGCACTTTGTGATATTCATGCTTGTTCTGGTTGAACAGTTTTCGCCCAGGCTTCCAAAACGTCTTAGCGAAGCTACTATAGAGAACTACAGGAGTGGATATTTCATAAATAAACCCAAAAGAAAAGAAAGTTTTATGGTTCTTTTTTTTTTAAAAAAATATTAGCTATTTTCTTTCATTTTAGCATGTAATTGAAAAGAGTTTCTCCTGAACTGACAGCCTACATGGACAAGTCTCTGGTATGGTATATAGATGTCTCTTGAAACCAGAGCTCAGGGGTTCGTTGTGTGTAAGGGGCTGGTCTAAGAGAAATATCCTCCTGAGAAATATCCTAACTTGTTCCCTACTGGCCTCGGCTTGTCCAGGGCTCTTACGGGGTAGACTTCTGAGACCTTGGGAACCTGGTGGACTGCTAGGTTAAAACACACACACACACACACACACACACACACACACACACACACCACCACCACCACCACCACCACCACCAGCAGCAGCAGCAGCAGCAGCAGCAGCAGCAGCAGCAGCAGCAGCAGCACAGAGCCTTATATGAATCTCTTCAGACAGTTAGAATGTGTCCCACACTCAAGACCTCATAGGAAAGAGCCCACAGCCTCCGAGGAAGGAAATTTACAGATCACCAGATTCACTGACTTACAGCTGGAAAGGGGATAAAATCCCTTGGTTGGATTCTCTGTGTTACAGAGTTAATAACTAGCCCTAGAGAGGCAAAGGACAATTGGAGGCTCACTGGGACTGCAAGGGTAATAATGGGTATGAGCCATGCAGTCCCAGGCTAGGGCCCAAGTCTCAGAAGGTAGATAGGGTAACCTGGGACTCCATGCATGTCACACCAGATCCTAACACTCTGAGATCTAGTAATGCATAATGTCACCCTGTCCCTTGTAGGATAATGGCATTCGTGAGCTGAATAAAAGTCAGCAATTCTCTCTTTTTGAGAGTCTTTGCTGGACTGAGCTGGTTACTTTTTTGGTTAAGGCTTCTTTTCCTCAGGTGCACACTCTTTACCCCCCATCTGAAGGTTAATTAGGCCACCAAGTGCTTGCTGTGTAAGTGTGAAGGGCTGAGGTCAGATCCCCAGAGCCCATGAAAATTAGGTATCTGTAATCCCAGTGCTTCAAGGGCATGTTGTAAAGCTGCGACTGGAGGATTCCCAAGAGCTCATAGACCACTTGGCTTCTTGCTGTGTGCAATAGGGGACGATAATAGGAGACTCTATGTCAAAGAAGGGGGGATTCAAGGCCACCACCAGGAATAGTCTTCTCTGACTTACACGTGCTTCCCTCTTGCACACAAACATGCACATATGTGTCCACAAACATCATGCATATGTGTACGCTCAAGATAAAAAAAAAAAATTAGATTCTGTTGGTCTTCCTGTGGAGTCCCTGAGGGAGGGAGCCGAATGATGGGGGTGGGAGAGGACTGGGAGGACTGGGAGGCAGATATGGGGATGTAAAGTCAATAAATAATAAATAACTGATTACAAAACCTCATAAAAAAAGAATAGAATATCCAAAATATATTTGTTCAGCTTTTCCTACACTTGATGGCCTTTCAGAAGCTTTTTCAGGGAGGCTATAGTCCGCCATGGTCAATACAGTACAGGTTTTGGGGTTTATGCTCTTCTATCTGTGCGCACTCAGCTGCTGTCTTTCAGCTTGCTGTTTTGACCCCTGGCCTTCTGCATTCGTTTTTACTAATGTGACTACTGGTTTTGGATCGTGGCAATGTAGGGAGTTGAATGACGACCCCCTCCTCTAAACAATTGTCCCCAACCTGATCTCCAGAATAGATGGGCATTTCCATATCTGCAGACATATGAATTAAAGCTCTGGTCACTTGTGTGGGACCTACGTCCATGACAGATACTCTCATAAGGACACATGTATGGCGTGAAGAAGAAGGTTGGCTTGATCAACCATGAGCCCAGGAATGCCAACAGCTCCTGGAAATGCTACGGCAGGCAGGAGCTAATAAGAGGCAAAGAGACATTTCCCCCAGCACAGACACACTGACACCTTGACTTCTGGCCTCTAGGTCTGGAGGAAGTTACATTTTTTTTGTTGCTTTGAGCAACCAAGTTGCAGTTATCTGTTTGGACAGCCACAGAAGGCTGCAGCAGTCTTCAACATTCTGAGACCGTGTTCCTCACATGTCCTGATACAGCCAGTCATGGGTTTCTTAATGTTACTTCCAACTGCCAACATTAGAAAATATCTCTCTCTCTCTCTCTCTCTCTCTCTCTCTCTCTCTCTCTCTCTGTTTGTCTGTCTCTCTGTGTGTCTGTCTGTCTGTCTCTGTGTGTGTGAGAGAGAGAGAGAGAGAGAGAGGGACAGAGAGAGGGGGAGGGAGGGAGGGAAACAGAGGGTGTGTGTGGAAGTTAAGGAACTTGCGGGAATCCGGTCTTTTGTTCCACATGTGGGTCCCGGGGATGGAACTCATGTTGTGACACTTGGTGGTGGCAAGTGCCTTTACCCACTGCACTATTTTGTTGTCCCAAGTCTTTCGCCTGG
Organism: Rhynchomys soricoides; assembly: GCA_019843965.1. Taxonomy (NCBI): domain Eukaryota; kingdom Metazoa; phylum Chordata; class Mammalia; order Rodentia; family Muridae; genus Rhynchomys; species Rhynchomys soricoides. The sequence continues at coordinate 3,416,758 of JADRCH010000241.1, forward strand.
CATCTTGACTCACCAACCTCACTCAGGCTGAGCATTCTGCTCACTGCATTTTATTTGTGGAGGTCCAGTCACACGATGGGCTGGCTCACCAGTTATCTCTGCCAATCTGTGTCTAGCCCTGGAGACCTGTGTGTTGTTTACCAGCCCACAGAAAAGAAATGGATTTATTTTAGTTTCACACATTCTGGAAGAAAATGCTAGGAAAGGTGGAGAATGGAACAGTTGGACGCCTTAGGAGGAATGAGAGTCAAGCGGTGCTTTTGAGAAATGGCACGGACATACCTTTTAAAGGCTGTTCATAGGGCACACATTATGTCCAGTCTACAACCACTAAAGATGCTTTTGTAAGGTCACAGTGTACAACTCTCGTGTTTGAAGTAAGATGTGGGCAAGGACTGGCAGACTAGACTGTGGGCTTGTGAAGGAGGTCTTGGAGGTAGCAGAGAAGGAGGGGGAAGAAGGAGGAGGGGGAGGAAGAAGAGGAGAGGCATGGACTAGGGGGAGAAGGGGAGGAAGGAGGAGGGGGAGGAAGAGGAGGAAGAAGAGGAAGAGGAGGAAAAAGGAATGGAGAAGAAAAGAAAGAGGAAAAGGAGGAGGAAGAGGAGGAAGAAGAGAAGGAGGAAGAGGAGGAGAAAGAGGAAGAAGAGGAAGAGGAAAAAGAGGAGGAGGAGGAAGAGGAGGAGGAAGAGGAGGAGGAAGAGGAGGAAGAGGAAGAGGAGGAAGAGGAGGAGGAAGAGGAGGAAGAGAAGAGAAGGAAGAGGAGGAAGAGGAGGAAGAGGAGGAGGAGAAGGAGGAGGAGGAGAAGAAAGAGGAACAGGAGGAGGAGAAGGAGGAGGAAGAGGAGGAGGAGAAGGAGGAGGAAGAGAAGGAGGAAGAAGAGAAGGAGGAGGAGGAAGAAGAGGAGGAGGAGGAGGAAGAGGAGGACGAGGAGAAGAAGAGGAGATAGTAATGTCAGAGGTGGGCAGGTGCTCCAAGGATGCCTTTGGTCTCTGCCCTCCTGAGGGTTGGAACTGGGCTGGGCATTGTCTGTGGGTCTCTCTGGGGTTGGGAGGGCAAGGAGACAGATTTTTGATGCAGTTAGTGAGTGGTTCAGAGTGGGACTTTCCTGGTTGGAATCCAGCTTTCCTAAATGGAAGTGGACAAGGTCTTTATCTTCTCTTGGCATTCCTTTCTGCTTTCATGAAATGCCTGTAATAAGTTGATTTTTATAAGGTATTGTGGACAGAATTTTGGGAGACAATGTCAGGAGAGTTCTGAGGACGACTCCTGGGTGCAGGAGGTAAGTCACTCCCATATTTGTGCTTTAAATACCTAAGTAGTATAAGACTCCTTAAAAAAGAGAAGCTGGAATTCTATAATTTAGGTGCTCTCTGACTAAGAGCATCAAGACCCCACTTATGTCTGTGTAATCCTGAAAATAAGGTTTCAGACAGAATTGTGTCATGTAGGAGAGAGAAAAGAACACTGCTACTAATTATTGTGTATGTGCTGTCGATAACTACACTTACAGGTCAGGTCAGGGTGCTATGTCGTGTTGGTAGCTACACAGGTCAGGGAAGAGTGCTTTGAGCTATTGGTAGATACACTCACAGGTCGCACTGTGCTGTGTCCTGGGTAGATATACTCACAGGTCATACTGTGCTGTGTCCCGGGTAGATACACTCACAGGTCACTGTGCTGTAACCTGGGTAGATACACTCACAGGTCACTGTGCTGTGTCCCGGGTAGATACATTCACAGGTCACTGTGCTGTGTCCTGGGTAGATACACTCACAGGTAAGTGTGCTGTGTCCTGGGTAGATACACTCCCAGGTCACTGTGCTGTGTCCTGGGTAGATACACTCCCAGGTCACTGTGCTGTGTCCTGGGTAGATACACTCACAGGTCACTGTGCTGTGACCTGGGTAGATACACTCACAGGGCACTGTGCTGTGTCCTGGGTAGATACACTCACAGGTCACTACACTGTGCGCTCTTGGTGACTATACTCACAGGGACTACAACAACAAATTGCTCTTCCTTATTCGAGCAATCTCTTGTCTAATTCTTTGACCCATTCAAGAATTATTAAATTCACCCAATGCGCTCAATTCAGAGTCAAATTGAATAACCACGTTTAGCTCATTACAGGATGGCACCATTAGACATAATCATGGGTCTGGACTCTACTCAACTTGGAGGCCAGATGATTCAATATCCTTCCCAGGACTCAAAGTGTATCTCAGCATCTAGACGTCAGTCTAAAGGGATTACTCACCATCCCTACCCCCAGGGTGTTATATTTCTGTCTTTGTTGAACTCTTTTACCTGCTTTTGGCATGCTCAACTAGACAATCTTGCCTTTTTGAGGAAATCCAGGCAGACTGTACCTCCCTCCAGAGTCCTCATTTATAACATCAAGCCCCCAGTGAGAACTAATTTCTCTGATTGAAATCATATTGTTTGGGCAATGAATCCAATTGCCTTTAATCTATGAGTATCTATTATTTAAAACTCCATTAGTTCCATTGTTTCCTCCAGTGGGTTGGAAACTCCTCACTATCACTAAAGAGCTCGTGTCTTATCACTTGTCACTGTTCTACACTGTGGGCACCATGACCATGCCAACTCCTACAAAAGAAAGCATTTAATCGGAGCTGGCTTACAGAGAGGTTCAGTACATCTTCATCGCAGCAGCGAGCATAGTGGCACACAGGAGACATGGTGCTGGAGAAGTAGCCAAGAGTGCTTCATCTGGATTCTCAGGCAGTTGGAAAGTGAGCCACTGAGCCTGGCTGGGGCCTTTGGAACGTCAAAGTCCACCCCTAGTGATACACTTCCTTCAACAAGGCCACACCTCCTAATCCTTCTCACTTAGTGCCACTTCCTAAGCATTCAAGTATGTGAACCTATGGGGGCCATTCTTATTCAAACCACCACATCCTCCCTTCTTAGAGAATTAGCTTTAAGGACTCAAGGTGCTATCTACACTTAAGTTAATACATCCCGACCGAAAAGCTTGAGGGGAAAGGAAAGTTCTCCATTCACGCATTCACAGCTCATGTCCCTGCACAGTTCCCATGTGTCCCATTCTCTTATATTAGTGATTGGGTTGTCACCTGGCCAGGTCTCCTATGCAATTTCTGGGATTGGAGTCAGGTGTTCTCAGTAGGGCACGGCGACATATACCTGTAATGCCAGCACTTGGTTATCCTAGGTTACATAGTAAGTTTGTGGCTGGCCTGACATCTTGCCTCAACAAATAAAAATATATAAGTAAACAAACAAACAAACAAGAGTGCATCCCAATAGCTTCCTAGCCTTCCCTTTGATCCCTGTTATATCCAATGTCAATCTTTACATTGCCTATGATTTAGTTCCCTGAGCCGGGTAGGATATATAAACTCATTTTTTGTATAAACCTACAGTTTCTCCTGAAGTTGTTACATCTTCTCTTGATCTGGTTGTCAGTCCGAGCCTGTAACTGTTGAGTGATCTCTCCAGCCCATGTTCTTCTCTGCTCTGTTGTCTCTGAGACCTGTCAGTCTCATTTCTACCTGTCTATCACACTTATTTTCCAAATTCATCATATAATCTTTAGGTTTGTTTATTTATTGTTGCTAGGTGCTGTGCCTTGATCTAAGATGTCCCCAGAGGCCAGTGTTGAAGTCTGGGTCATCAGCCTGTGGTTTACTAGGTGGGAGGTAGCAGGATCTTTAGGAGTGAGGTCTAGTGGAAATCAGGCCACAGAGAGATTGGGGATATCAACCTTTTCAGTTCTAGCCATTGTGATGCAAGCAGCTTTCTCCATCACATACTTTCTCTGTGACCCAGAGCCATCAAGGGTTAAGTGACTAGATGCTGAAAGTATCAAACTGTGAGATTAAAAAAAAAAATCTATCCTTAAAACATCATCATCATCATCATCATCATCATCATCATCATCATCATCATCACCAGCAGCAGCAGCAGCAGCAGCAGCAGCAGCAGCAGCAGCAGCTTATCCTTCTTTTAAATGGACTATCTCAGGTACTTTGCCAAAGAAATGAGAAGCTGACTACCATACAAGAGAGTGCCTTCATAGACTGTACTGCTCCAACCGGGAGGACGTCCTGCTGAGTTTTCTCACATTGCTCTGTGTGGGGCAGTGTCTCCTTTGGACTGTCTCCTTCTCTTGATTTTGACTGTATTGACAGCATCCTTAAAAAAAGAGAACCTGCTTTTCCCTTTCTTTGGAGTAGGTGCAGGATGGAGCTCTGGAGTGAGAGTCGGTGCCCTCCCTCCCACTCCTGCATTTGCCTTTGCCCTTCTGATTCCTGATCCCGCATCTCTGGAAGACATCCTTGCACTGCTGGCTTCTGAAACTTCGGATGGAGTGCTTCCTTGGGATATTTTCCCTTGTGCTTGATACTCAGAGCGAGCAGCAATTAGGGAGCAGAACTTTTCTATAACACCTACTCCTATAGTATCAGAACTGTTGCATTTCACGTTTTAGACTGATTTCCTTTTTACTCCTGTTTTTTTTTTTTTTAATTTATTTATTTGCTTTACAACCCAATATCAGCCCCTCCTCTCCTCCCAGTTCCCCCTCATGCAAGTCCTCCCCCATCACCCCCTCTCCTTCTCTTTTGAGAAGGGGAAGCCCCACCTTGTGTGTCCTTCCCAGTTCCCTCCCACTATCCTCCCCTCCCCACATCCACTGGCTGAGGGACTAGGCCCCTTCTCTCCCACTGAGGCTTTACTATTGTATTCTATTTATCATCCTATTTGCTTTATTTCCTAGGCTTTCCCCACGTGAATGATCTAATCATGTATTAAAGTCTATATATTGATTCTAGCTCCCACGTCTCATTGCTCTTTAACCATTACTTCATGCTTTATTGTTCTTGTTTTATGAGTGTAACGCTTGCTCCTCTGCTATCTCGGAGGCATTGATAGCTACCCAGCCCCTGTGTTTCTAACTCTTCTGGAGGCCATACCCGTCCCTTGCCCCGCTCCACTTTACTTTAGTTCATATTGCATGCTTTCTTTAATACTCGTGATCCTTGGCAATTCATTAAGGTTTAGGTGCTTAAGAGCAATTTGCAAGCTCTAAGCCTGTGGGGAAGTGCGCCCGAACCAATTTTACATAAGAAGCAAATTGCCTGCAGTGGTGGTGCATGCCTTTAATCCCAGCACTTGTGAGGCAGAGGCAGGTGGATTTCTGAGTTCCAGGCCAGCTTGGTTTACAGAGTGAGTTCTAGGACAGCCAGGGCTACACAGAGAAAAACCTGTCTCTAAAAACCATAAAAGAAGAAGAAGAAGAAGAAGAAGAAGAAGAAGAAGAAGAAGAAGAAGAAGAAGAAGAAGAAGAAGAAGATGATTAACCCTTTCATTAGGGAATGAGGTCGCCAAACAAGCCTCCAATCTCCTGCTGTGGGGTGCTTTTCTCAATGCTGGATGAAAATACTCAAAAGCAATGGAAGAAGGAAGATTTCTTTTGGCATAAACAATCTGTATGCATAGCCAAGTGCAGTAAGTGCGAGGCTGCTGGTCACACTGCATCTAGTCAGAGGGACTTGAAGGGACAGTATTGCATGTAGTCAGAGGGACATGAAGGGACAGTA
>JADRCH010000241.1:3422976-3433916 GCA_019843965.1 Rhynchomys soricoides
GAGAGAGAGAGAGAGAGAGAGAGAGAGAGAGAGAGAGAGAGAGAGAGATTCAAAGTCTCAGTGAGAGTGCTACCATGAAAACTTTTGTTTTTAATTAAAGGGGCAAGCAAGGAAGTATTGTTGGGACTTGTCTGATTAGGTAGTGGTCACCATGCTTGATCTGGGTTAAAGGAACCAGAGGGAATGCAGGCCAGTGGCTGGGCCCACTTGCTAACATGCAGACATTCAAGACTGTATTAAGAACAAGTTGACATGAGTTTACATTCTTTGAGGTCTTGCAAAGATTCAAAGGGACTTGCAAATACTCTAATTTGACACCGAACAGGCCTTACTTTGTCACTGCGCCCTGGCATGGGTCAGGACTGCACAGTTTCCTGTGTCAGGTGCTGAGAACTCAGAAGAGGAAACTCATTCAATGAGATAAAGAGATTAGAATACCTTTGCTTAAGGAATTTCTTTCTTTCTTTCTTTTTTCTTTTTTTCTTTTTTTTTTTTTTTTGTGGTATTTAGCAAAGAAATATAAGCCTCCTGAGTCCCAGAGGCCACTGAGACAGCATTGTGTCACCAGGGCAGAGAGCACTAATTGCTCATTAAATATTCTCGAACAAAACAGGTCTAATGGACACTATTTAATCATCTGCTCCCCTTGTATTCTTTTACACAGAGAATGCCTTAGCCTGTTGTTGGGTCCTAAATCCTATTTTAAACTTTAGAAAAATATTAACACCTTGTAAAGAATGTTAGATGACACTTAAGTGTATTTTAACTATGGCAGGTAAGATGAATGAACAGATGAATAGCCATTGAGAGTGTTGATGATTTAACATGTCTCTGAGAGTTTCGATATACTATCTACAAAACACTCAGTCCAAAATGAGTGGGGTCTTCACCAAACCCCTCCCTTCTGAGCTCAGGGACCTCAGAAGAGGTGGCAGAAAGATTGTAGGAGCCAGAGGCCATGTACGACTTCAAGAAAACAGTGTCTTCCAGGCACAACAAGACTGTTGCACATATGAACCCAAAGAGACTGTACATTCACAAGACCTGCACATTCAAGCCAGACAGTGTCACAGCTGAGAGAAGAAAGTAGACTAGGGATCCCATCCCTAATCAAGAAGCTATTTGCAATTGATATAGGCTGGCAAAGAGAAAAATCCATTTTCTCCAATTGAATGTCAGTGGGTTTATCAACCACATACCAGGGCAGGCCTCACGCCCAGGAGAGGTTGGACTTCCAAAATGGACTCTGAGATTTTCTTGTAGACCCTTTGTTCTTTTCTCTATGTTTGGGCAATTTATGTCTTATTGTTTTTGTTGTCTGCTTGTTCTGATTTTCATTTTGTGTTTTGTTTGTTTGTTGCTCTTTCTTGGCCTATTTTTGGTTTTTGTTTCTTGGGGTGTGTGTGTGTGTTTATGAAAGAGAGAAATAGGGAGAGGGAGGGAGAAGGAAAGGGAGAGGAGGAAGTGAAGGGAAATAAGGAAGGAGGGAGGGAGGAGGATAATATATATATATAGAGAGAGAGGGGGGGGGAGAAAACAAGCACAGTTAGATGGATAGAGGAGATTCAGAAGGGGTTGGAAGAGTGGGAAGATTGTCAAAGATATGGTAGGAAACAAAAAATTCTTAAATAAAAAACCATACATATCCTATATAAAGGTCTAACTACTTTAAATGAAAGATCATAAACCACATACAGGGTTAACTCTTCTACAGAAGTCGACTCAGTTATTCTCACAGTCACTTAAAAGCACAGACCAGTCTACTTACAGTAAATTATGTGTGGTAGAAAACAGCCCCAGTTTCAGAGCTGTTAAACAATTTACATTTATTTCTCACCCACGTATATCCATTGTGGGACTGTATACTGGGTTATCTGAGGGTAGAGCCTATCAGAGTTGCTGCTGGTGGTTTTTGAGGTAAGGGACAGGGTGAGCCATTGGCTTGTTCTTGAACTTGTGCCCAGAGGTGGTATGTGTGACATTGCTCTAAGATTCAGTGGTCAGAGTAAGACCACATGGACACTCCCGAACCTCAATGGTACAGACTCTTATCTGTACCATTAGCCCAGCACATGGAGGAGTATCTCAAATTGCACAACCTTATCTGTTATCAGTAGGTGGGGAGTTCAGATGTCCCCAGAGATGGACAGTGCTATGGCCTGAGTAAGGGTCCCCCCCAAAGGCCTGTGTGTTAAGGCCTGGCTACCTGCCTATGATACCAGTGAGAGGCGGTGGCGGGGGATGTTGGTACCCCAGTGTCTTCCTTTGTTCCTTCTACTTCTGAATTATAAGGTAAAAATGGCCCTCTGCCCCACAACCCAACATAATCCAGGCAGCTGATACCAGACTGACACTGACAAAACTGTGAGAGTGTAACCTTTCTCCCTGTAAATTGGAAATGTCAGATATTTGTTACAATGTCAGAAAGATGACTATTAACACAGGTAGCAAATATTTTGACTATTTCCCTCAAACACGGTTAGTATTATGGCTTGTGATTATCGGCGGGGAAAATGAGTGAGCTTAAGAATACCACTCAGGTATTAAATTTTATAAAGAAAAAACATTTGAATACTTAAAGCAGTGTATAAATAAGATGCAAGGAAGAACCAGGTGTGAAGACACACACCTATAACCCCACTGCATGGGAGGCTGTGCGGACAGACACCTGGGCTACATAGCCAACTCTGTCTTAAAAAAAAAAATTAGTAAAAATAAATGTAAGCAAAGTCAAAGAAAGCAGACCTGCAGTAGAGTAGGGGTGACCTCAGATGGTGTTAGAGTCACACTCTGCATGTCCCCATTTTGTATAAAAAATAAAAAACTATCTCAGGGTTATTATTCCACTGGGCAAAGACAATAAAGCATTAGTATTATCATTTCTTATGTGGAATTCTATTTGTTTTTTGTTGGGGGATTGAACCCGGGCCTTTTGCATGCTATGCACATATCCTACCCCGGAACACCCCGGCCCTAATCTTTTTATACAATTGAAACTCAGATTAAAAAAAAAATCTAGATTTCTCATATCCAAAATGACCTCACACTGGAAAATCTCTGTGTCTTAGATTTATCATTCAATGGCGAAATGTACCAAACAAATGGGGTTCAGCCAAGAAGGGAAGGACATTATTATTTTAAGCAGGGAAATTTGTTTTTTTTTCCTTGAAAATGGTTCTTTTTCCGTAGAGTAAACTTTGATTTTGTTTTCCTTTCCCCCAACCTTCTACCTCCTCCCCACCCCTACCCATCTAAATTCATACCTTTTCCTTCTCTATTTTATTAGCATACGAACAGACATCTAAATTAATAATAATAATAAAATATGACATAATAAAAACAAACAAACCAGAACAGGACAATCAAAACAAAAAACATACAACAACAACAACAACAACAAACAGGAATGAGAGAGAGAGAAGAGAAGGAACACACATTGACACTTGAGACACACACAATTAAACACACAGAAAACCCATAAAAACAAAATCAGAAAGCATAATATATAACAGGAATATCTGTAAGGTTAAAACGAGATGAAACAAGACAAAAACAACATAACAGACAAAACACTATGAGACAAAACCCCTCCGTTGAGTTTTTGTGTTGGCCTTTTACTGCTGGTCATAGGCCTGGCCTTAAGTGTGATTTGTATACCCAGCATTGCTCCATTAGAGAAGCTAATTTCCTTTGCCAGTGATTATCAGTTGGAGATAGCGTCTGAGTTAGGGGTAGGGGTTTGTGTCTACTGGTCTTCTCAGCACTGGGAGTCCGCCTGGCCAGGACCAGTGCTGTGTCTATGCATGCTGCCACAGTCTCGGTGAGCCTCTGGCTCTTCCAATCTTTCTGTCTCCTCTTCCGCAGCGATCCCCGAGCCACAAGGTGAGGAACTTTATGGAGACTTCCCATTTAGGGCTGAGTGTTCCAAGGTCTTCACTCTCTGCATGCTGTCCAGCTATGAGACTCTGTATTTGTTCCCATTGACTGCAGGAGGAAGGGACTGCTGGCGGTCAAAATTTCTTAAGGGGGAATGATTTCCTATCGATAGAGCCACCTTGGACTCTTAGGTTCCCTGTCAATTTTGGAAGCACATTTCCTCCCCTGTGGTTGTGCTCAAGGTCTTGTTGGTCACCAGACATATCTTAATGAAGACGTTTGTCTTCCAGTTTGTTGGAGTGTTCGTAAGAAAGATCTAAGCTGTATTCATTACAGGGCAGAAATCAACCAAATAGGTGTCTCTGGAATATCTTGACTGAATCTGCCACCTTGTGGCTGTTTGGAAAATCAGCCGGGTAAATGGGAGAAATACATGAGAATAGGAATCCAGTCTGAAATAAGGGGTCGGAGGGGTGGTCACACACTGATAAATGTCTCCACACTACCGAAGCCAATGGCATGTATTACACATGTTGAAATGTAATGGGGCAAAAAGGCTTCTTACTCCCACTGCCTCTGTTCAAGTTACACTGGTGTTACCCAAAAGCTAACGCAAGAAAAGAAAAAAAGCCACCAGGATTTAAAAAAAAAAAAAAAAAAGGCCAGACTTCGATCAGTTTCTTACTGAATTGCACCAATTGGTCTTATACTAACTTTGGTAATCTGTTCTAATCTTCTGGCTCCTCATTCTCTGGCTTGTTCAGTCTTAACCCGGGGCTAGCTTGTTCCTTCTCTGTAACTGTCCTGGTAAAAACTGCCTCCTCTTTTGTCTCTCTGAGTTTCGCTCTCCTAAGTGGTCTCTCATGAGTTCCTCTCCTTATGAGAGTTGGGCATAGCCTATCCTGTCAAATCTTTCTCTGATTCATCACTTTGTCTTCCACCCAATTAGACGCCACTTTCAAACCTGGCTGCTTTTTTTCTACAAACGAACTTTACTTTCCTTATTTGGGATTAACAGTGTTAACTAAGGGTGTGTTTGTATTCCAGCCAGAGGAATTAAAGGTGTGTGCTTAGGGTATGGAGGTATTTTGACAAGTTCTTAGACTATGTGAACTCTCTTTCCAGAAAGACAAGACCCCTCCCCCCCTGCCTTGGGCTGAGGTCTCTTCCTTCGCCTAGAATGCAATTCCTGGGAAAATTCCTCATTTTGGGGGTCCATTGTTTCAATAGTCTAATAGCCACACTGAGAGACACAGTGTCTCTCTTAAATGTCTTCATTTCTACAGGTACAGAATGATGCTACCTCAATGGGTAGATGTCCCACCTCAGTTAACATTTGCCATCAAGATAATATACCCCGCAGACACCCCCAGAAGCCATCTCTAAGAGTCAACAGTAACCATCACAGGAGTGCATGACAAGCACAAGTAGGAAGGTCACTGAACCAACAGCCACTCTAGCTTGGTAGTAGCACATGGGAAGATCCCAAGGCTTAACGTACTGAGAGATTCCTTCTGCAAAATGACAACTGAGCTACAGTGGCAATGACAGTCACAGCAGTTTGAGCGACAGATTGGCAGTGGTGTCGGGGCTAGAGTACAGCAAAAAGCATTTAGCCATAGAAAGGATGTGATTGATTAGCTATCCGTGATCATCAATCTCTACCCTGGATGGGAAACAGTGGGCTGGGCATTCCCGGACAGTATGGTTCTTGTAGGTTCTAAATACTGAATGGTGGTTTTTAAAAGCTTTTAAAACATGATGGCTTGAATTGAGTTTTAGGACTGAAGTTGTTGACTCAAGCCTTTGAATGATCCTTAGTAGTGCAGGAAAGAGTAAGCACTCAATCTAGACTCTAATATACACACTGCCTTTGGGAATTCAGTGAAGGCAGCTAGAGATAGAGTCATGTGTGATTTTTCTGAACAGGATGTATCTGATGTCCTATATCACAAGGGAAGCATTGTATTGTGTGCTATTTAAAAGTCTCTACCCTAAGCATGGTGTCCGTTAGGCTTCATCTCTCACTTGTAGTTTTTGCCTCTTCTCATTGAAGGGGTGGGGCTTTCATTGCTTTCTTTTCTCCCATTTTGCATCGACAAAAAGCAGATAATTGAGAGTAGATCAGCAAATAGACCATGCAATGTTTCAGTTACCGATATAATGTGTCATGAGATTAAAATAAAATAAATCCCAAGAGGGATTGAAAGTCCCCCTTATGGAAATTAGAATTGAGTTCTGATAGTCATTGCCTCAGGCAAACATAATATTTAGAGTAGATGGAAAAAAATAACTGAATGGATTTGGCTCTATTAAAAGAATCTGTGGTGCTTGCCATATAAGTAGGTAATGATTTTATGATATAGAAAAACACACAACTCTGTATATGTGTTAAAAGGTTTACAGGGAATTTTTCTCACTTATTTGTTATCTCTAAATAATAAGACAATACACTGGGCTGGAGCGATGGCTCAGCGGTTAAGAGCACCAACTGCTCTTCCAGAAGTCCTGAGTTCAGTTCCCAGCAACCACATGGTGGCTCACAACCATCTGTAATGGGGATCAGATGCCCTCTTCTGGTGTGTCTGAAGACAGGGACAGAGTACTCACTTACATGAAATAAATAAATAAATCTTAAACAAAAATAAGATAATGCACATTAAATACATTTCCGCTTTCTAAAAGGGAGTCTCAAACCCACTCTTTTAGCTTTACACATGATTTTACCAGGAGAAAATGATCACTATCAACGTCAGGGGCAAGGGAGCAGCCCTGTGTCCTTTTTCTGGATGAATAAATTCTTCTTGGGTCACGGCCACTCCCATTTGTTTAAATCTTGCCTACAGTGGCTTTCCTGCTACAGTGCCAGAGTTAGGTGACAAGAACAGCAATGTCCTGGCTTTCAGCCCCTGCTATTCCACGCTTCATGAGTTGTTCTGTTGACTTACCCTTTCTGTTTGACTGCATATTTGTGAAGGCGGTCATTTTATGCTTAATCTTGTTTTTTAAGTACCCTTAAAAATATGCTAGTTATTTTGAGATAGTCTTCAAACTTAAATTTAAAGAAAGAGCATTCCCCCGAGGCTTACGAAGAAGGTACCTGCAAAACATTTACAGCAGTTGTTCACTGTTTCCTTGACCCAACCTCTTCTCATTGGAGAAAATGCGTGTGCGTGCGCATGCGAGCATGTGGGATCTGATTCTCCATTCTGGATAAGGACTTCAGCATCCTTTATCCTAAGGGGTCTCCACAGGAATAATAGACTCATTATCTTCCAAGCTAGATTGCCTTTCAAAGTCCCCAGGAGCCATGCATGATGCATTCGAGTTCATTCAGCTAGTAGATGTTCCTTAAAAATCTTTCCATCCTAAGTTGTCTCTTTCATCTCCTGGATTTTGAACTCTGGAGTATCTGCTAAGTTACACGAAAGCACGTGTGTTCAACACCTAAGATAAGATGCCAGAAGCTGATTGATAGATTCTCACAGTGGATTTCCACTGTGAAGTGGGAGAGCCCTCTATCGGAGGGCTAAGTGTAGATCACAGTCTCAAATGAAGAAGACATACGTGAAGAGGAAAGAACAGAGGAGGAAGACAGAAGCTTAAAATATACGTTTTAAAAACTACTTTTATTCACTTATTGTTTTAGCTAATACAACACTTAAGTCAAAGTTTCATCTACATTTAAAGTTCCTCTAAAATCCTGGCATTCAATAAGATTCTAAGGAATTGTTTATCTAGTCTACTCAAGATGAAATTCCCAGAAGTGCAGAGGAAGCCAAGGAAGGAGGAAGAAGAGGGCAAGGAGGAGAAGGAGAAGAGGGAGGAAGAGAGAATTTAAGGGGGAGCTGGGTACTGCCCCGCCATCATTTCTAATTGTCCCAAGAGAATAGGGTCCTCTGGTTGCCAAGCTCCTCTTGAGACTCAACAGAAGAGGTGATTCTTCGAGATGAGTATTTTCAAGAGCTTTGCTCTCTGGATAGGAACTATGACAGAGGATCCTTGTGTGAAATTTCCTGTTCAGGTGGCATTGTTTTCACCTTCTCAGGAGATGGTTTAGTGGAGTCATACTGGGGCAACTTCTGTAGGTTAGTGTTTGAGACACACAGTCTTACTTATTAGACCATTTTCCAATTAAAAAATCTTATAAACAGATTTTCCTTGTGAAATTAATTTTCTTTTACAGTTCCCTTACATGAAAGGTTGTATTAACCTCATTAATACAGCCTTCATTTCAGGGCCCGCCCACTTAGAGCTCGTTGCTAGGAAAATCTGCCTTTCTGTTGAAGGGACTCTAGCCAGTCCGAGCATGGAAAACATGGCTCTGGCAGGCTTTGTCCTTCTCGCTTCACTTCCTCTGCCTTTAGGAATATAAACTAAAAGTTTTTTTTTTTTTTTTTTTTAACAACTTTTAAATGTTAAAGTTTTTAAGTTTAAAAAACTTTTAGGTTACATTCCTAAAGCTAGCCAGCAAGTCTATTCCCTTATTTGGCCACTTTCTCTCCCTGAGGCTGATTACCAAGGTCCAGCTATCAAAATATTCAAGCCTAGAAATCAAAAGCCTCTTCTTAGCCACCTTAATTCATATGCCCAATTAAAATTAAACATCTCATCCTAACATGGGGTTTCCCTTTTTACATTTATAAACTGCCGTTTGCCTATGGGCCACCATGTGTCTCATCTCTATCCAGAGGCAATCCTTTGTCCCCCTCTGGGACAAATGTCCCTTCCCCCTCTCCCTTCTTTCCCTCTGATTCGCTCTCTTCCACTGTCTCCTGTCTTTGTCTTTTATTCCCTGTCTTTTTCCCTCTGGTAACATAAATCTCATTTGTGCTGAGAACTTGGCCTTGGGGTGTTTTGTGCTGAATACTGGTCCCTTCGCCTGTCACACGGTAGCCTGTTATTTAATTAAATAACGGAAGTTAAATAGTCTATAATATTTTCTTTTTCAGCTGCCAGGAAGCTGCGAGATAAATCTCCTTCAAACACCCTGATCAGTACTGCTAGTTTTCCATGATGGCTGTTGATGGTTTCAGGTCTTCTTGGCCTGGGGCTTAATGCTAAATCCTCCCCTTAATGCTCTACTAACTAGTGATGCTATAAAATTAACTTTTTAAAAACACACTTATTGAGTATATTTTATGAGCTGGTTAAGTGTTTTCCATACTTAAAAAAAAGTAACACTTAGAATAAGCTCAAGAAGAAGGCAACATTCGTCTCCAGATTAAAAGCTGAAGGCTAAGAAAGATGAAGGTATTGTGGAACAGTTTCCTGAGATTGGAACACTGTGTCCTGTAGGGAAGCTCTGTGTGTAGAAAAGTAAACAACTCAAACAAGCTTCAGGAAGTCCCTGAAACTGACCAGATCCATGAGGGCCTTCTTTGTCAGATCAAGCAATGAAAGTTGAGATTCCCTCTCAGGCTAACTAAAGTAAACTGCGAAGAAGACTGAGAAAAGTCAAGCTTGCAAAGATTCTTGAGACCAGACTAGCTGCTTGGGAGAAGCAGAAACCAGCTGAGCTTCCTGAAAGCAGTTTAGACCAGAGTGATTTTGAAAGGATACTCTGTAGCCTCTTTGAGCTGCTTACAGACTGTGCTGTGTGCTCTAGGTTCCCAGCTCTGTGAACTATCACCCATACAGGGATGGGCTTTGGTGATGCACCTGTCTTTGATTTGTTCCTACTCTTTTAAGTTGATTCTCACCTGTATTCTTGTAAGCAACGCCAACAAAACTCATTGGATCACCAACTTGGACTTTGGTTGTCTGTCATGAGACCTGTCTTAGCCAGGGTTTGTATTCCTGCACAAAACATCATGGCCAAGAAGCAAGTTGGGGACGAAAGGGTTTATTCAGCTTACACTTCTACATTGCTGTTCATCACCAAAGGAAGTCAGGACAGGAAATCACACAGGCTAGGAACCTGGAGGTAGGAGCTGATGCAGAGGTCATAGAGGGGTGCTGCTTACTGGATCGCTCCCCCTGGCTTGCTCAGCTCACTTTTTAAAAATAGAACCCAGAGCTACCAGCTCAGGGATGGCACCACCCACAATGGACTGAGCCCTTCCCCCTTGATCACTAATTGAGAAAATATCTTACAGCTGGATCTCTTGGAGACATTTCCTCAAGGGAGGCTCCTTTCTCTGTGATAACTCCAGCTTGTGTCAAGCTGACACACAAAACCAGCTAGTATAGGACCCCTATCTAGGGTGCACACACATGTCTCCCTAGGAAAAGTTTTATCACACAACAGAAGGAATTTGCACAAAGCTACAAATGTAGAAAGCAGAGGCTAAGCTAGGGTTTTAACTCGCTGTCCTCTGACACCCAGGCCTGTCTGCTCAAGCCTTGAGATGCTCCATCTCTTTCGCTCTATCTTCATGGAGAATAGTGAGTATTCAATTCAATTCTGACACTGAAAAAATGATTGAAAGGATGGACAATTAGAAAACTTTGATACAGAGACCTGCTAAGAACCATTCCAGAGGCAAGAAAGACTGTTAATTAAACTAAAAAAAAAAAAACCCCAAATAGTAAATCAGCGTTAGAAGCGTAAGGTCTGATTTATTGGTAATGAAATATATCATCAATCTTACTCAGTTGTGAAGTCTAAGAGATGCAGTCATGACTAGCATGCTAAGACATGCCTGGAAGAAATGGAATCCGAACAGGATCCCTAAGATCAAGTTCTCAGCACAAAGGAGATTTATTTGCCCCAGAGGGAGAGAAGGCAGGGAATAAGAGACATGTAGGAGATAAAGGGTGAGGGAGAAGAGGAAAGGAACAAGGGAGAGGGGATGAGGATGTCTGTTCCACAGGGACAAAGGACTGCCTCTGTATAGAGGAGACAGATGTGGGCCATAGGCAAATGGCAGTTTATAAAGGTAAACTGAGAAACCCTGTGTTAGGACGAAGTATTTAATTTAAATTGGAGATGTTAATTAGGTGATCAAAAAGGACTACTGATTTCTGAGATTCAGTATTTTGACAACTGGACATTGATAGCCTCAGTGAGAGAGAGAGAGAGAGAGAGAGAGAGAGAGAGAGAGAGAGAGAGAGAGAGAGAC
>JADRCH010000241.1:3434016-3467747 GCA_019843965.1 Rhynchomys soricoides
AGGGAATAGATCTCGGTGACTAGATTTACGAACATAATGTAAAGGTTTTTAGCAAGGCAGAGGGGTGGGGGGAAAGGCAAGGCCTGCCCGAGCCACATGTCCTAGTGGGCAGGTGTTCCTTCAATGACTCCGGTGCAATACTCGTATGAATGTCATGGCAGTAACCAACCACTCTTTGCTTGGATCACACCACAAGATGAAACTCATTTATGTCACTACTATTGGGGCCAAGAACCTGTGGCTAGTGAGGATATAGGACTTAGAGAAGAACTTATTATTAGTCTGCTCAAGCTGTTGCTTGATAATATTAAACCAACTACTTATTGACTTATTGTAGATTAGTGAATCTCTCAATTCTTATCAGAGAAGCTTCTATTTTCTGTAGATGTTACTAACTGAGACCCAGAACTACCAAGGGGCAGAGAAGAAGAACATGCAGAATGCTCAGTCTGAAATAAGATTGTGTCATTTCTACTCCTCCCAAGGCTCAGGGATCATTGTGGAAGAGGGGGGCAGAAATATTTTAAGAGACAGAGGCAGTGGATGACTATTATGAAGTAGTGATTTACAGACACAGCAGTACAGTTCCAGTTATGAACTTACAGTGGTTGTGACTGTGTGCACAAGACCAGTGCAAGTTCAGACAAGAAAAAAAAATCCTGGTATGGAGAGCTTTGGTGGGCATGATGTCCTATCCGTGACCAAGGCAATGATATGTTCTGTGCAACAGAGAGTCAGTTCTCTTTGTGCGACCTCTTGTAGGTCACCCATGCTCCAGTCAGCACTAGTTGCATTTGATGAGTTTAAAAGACAAAGAGAGGGCACAAAGTTGATTGGGTAGGAAGAGGGTGGATCTGGAGGAGTTGGGGAAAAGGGGTGAATATGGTCTAAATACATTGTATGAAATTCTTAAAGAATTAGTAAAAAAATAAAAAATTAATGCAACTTAAAACCACTTCGTACCTATGAAGAATTACTGGGTGTAGAGGTAGAAAGGTCCTGGATAAACTGGTTTTCTTAAAATCTTTTGCTGGTACTGAATTTGTTTAATCTTATTGGAGGGCAAAAGTCATGAAAACCAACACAGATGTGGTTGATACACTCAGTACCTAGAACTGTATACAGAATATTTCAAAGGGTGAGCATCCTTTTGAAGTTTAAAGCTGCCATCGCTGTGATGTCAGGAGCAAGAAAGAGGAAAGTAACAGCTTGCCAATATATAGTGTTGAACCATTCTGATTTGGCAGGCATTCTATGTCGTAGGCCATTCCGATAAACGTAGGTAGGTAATACAAAGGTATTACACGGGAAGCAGAACACTGTGCCCATATTTGGGGTTGATGCGTCACCTTAAAACCAAGAAAGCCAGAACAGACAGGTCATTTGCTCTAGAAGTCTAGGGACTATCGTTCTGTTCTGAGGTCAGAATGAGGTACATTCTTCATCCAAGTGGAGACAGTCAGATACAAATGAAACAGAAAGACACAGGAGGTATGATGTTCAAAGGTGTCAGCACAGGCAGAGCTGAGGAGAAGAGAGTCTCTGAGTAGTTATTTCTTAATCCTGAGTAGCTCCCCAAATTATATATTTTCTGGAGGATAAATCAATAAATGGTCATTGTAAGACTTCTTCATTAAACATAGAGTTTTAAAATATGACATTTAAAAGTGACTTTGTTAGGACTCCCATTGCTGTGATGAAGCACAATGACCAAAAGCAAGTTAGGGAGGAAAGGGTTTATTTTGCTTATGATTTCACATCACTGTTCATCACTGAAGGAAGTCGGGGCAGGAACTCAAAGAAAGCAGAAATCTGGAAGCAGGAGCTGAAGCACAAACTATGGAGGAGTGCTGTTTATTGGCTTGCTCCCCATGGCTTGCTCTGTTTGCTTTCGTATAGAATCACCAGCCTGGAGTGGAACCACACACAATGGGTTGGACTGTCCTGTTTCAGTCACTGGTTAAGAAAATTCCTTCAGGCTTGCCTACAAACCCATCTAATGGAGGCATTTTCTCAATTGGAGTTCTCTCCTCTTAGGTGACTCTAGCTTATGTCAAGTTGACATAAAATTAGCTAGTAGAGAGCGCTAAGTCACCTTTCACTCTACTTAAGAAATAACACCAATACCCAGGGAAACTGTCAATAATCTGTGGATAAATCTTTACCCCCATATTTATTTATATATAAATATATATGTATATAATGTATACATCATTTCATACAACGTAATCATATTCACTCCTCTTTCCAACACCTCTCAAATCCACTCCCTTTCTATCCAACTTTGTGTGCCTAACCCCCCCCAAACAAAAAAACAAAAATCAAACAAACAAAAAACCCAAAAAACAAAATCCAAAACTCAAGTGCAATTTGTCCTGCCCATATATTCTTGGATGTGTGGCCTTCTATTGAAGCATGGGTGACCTGCCAGCAGTCACACACAGAAAACTGACTCTCTGTTTCACAGAATATATCATTGGCTTCTCCTTAGAACTATTGACACATAGCTTTTCCCTCCCTCCCTCCCTCCCTCCCTCCCTCCCTCCCTCCCTCCCTCCCTTTCTTCCTTTCTTCCTTCCTTCTTTCCTATTTTCAACCGTTTGGTCCAGATTTCTCCTTGTTACATTTCCATCTGACTCCTTTATTTCATGCCACTTTATTAGTTTGGAAAGAAATGCTTCATTCTGATGTTCCTTCAGCATGGGAGCTGCCTGGAAAGCAAGGGGATTATAGAACCTGCTTGGGATCTTAAGGATCCGTTGAAAGGGCAGAGGCAGGCAAGCACCAGATGTGGGCAGTGTTTACCCTTGGAGTGGGCATCACAGCGCCTCCGATTTGCTGGTAGCAGAAGGGTGAGTCCCTGACATTCTGCTGGCAACTTGATTTTGCATTTACTGATTCATTTCAGGCACCACTCCTTGCAGGGCACTTAAAGCAGAAGTATTCTCTTTAGTATAATCCTGCAGGACGGCTCGGTGGGTAGAAGCAGGTGCCACAGACGCTCTAGACATAGAGTTACAGCGCTTACTGCTCCACAGAACCCTTCAACTGTCTCAGTGAAGTTAGTGGATAGGCTACAGTCCTTAAAGGATTTAGTAAGTAAGGGAGTCCCCAAATTAGGGACTATTCCCCCAGACCAAAGCCCTTGCACCTTAATCCCTTGTTTGGTATCTTGTAGCAACAAGCATGCCCTGCCTAGAAGAACCCATGCTGCTTGGCAGGGAGACCCTGTTTCTCCTTCGGTTTCATGTGGCTTGTTCATACAAAGCGCTGGTGAATAGAACTGTCCTTTGCAGCAGAGGGATTTGTGGGGGAATTATGGGTGATGGCAGGGAGTGAGAACTACTTAGGGGGGCTCAGATTGCTTTCATCTTGAGAAAATTCTCCTTGTACAATGCCAACGCCAGCCAGTCCCTCCCACATCAAGCCCGGAGTTTCCTCATACATAAGCATCCACTCAGGATTTTCAGATATCCTTTTACATACACAAGGAGCAGGTGAAATGGGGGAGTCGGAGTTAAGCTGTTTGCTTTCAGTTAGCCTGGAGCAACAGGGAATGGGATTCAAATTCCTCAATGGTAGTCTTTGGCTTATTCTTGAAGCAATCCGCCTGGTTTCTGTTGCAGCGTTTGGAGGGCGCCCTGGAGGGCCCGGAAAGGGGTAGACACCTACTAGGAGTCTGACCTCAGTTTGTCTGTGATGCCCTACAGAAGACAAGGGAGCAAAAGGCAGCTTCCCCCGCACCCAGCACTACCGAAAACAAACAAATAAATCAAAAGTAAATAAATAAAACAAGTAAAAAACAAAAACCAAACCAAATCAACAACAGCAGCAACAACAAAACCAACTTGCCTTCTTCAGCTGGGTAGAATGACATACTCAATTTTCAACCAGAATTTCTTAACATCACTGATATTTTGAGCTGGAGAACCCTCTCCGGTGGGGCTCTTCCCTGGCCTCTAACAACTAGATACCACGTCTATCTCTCCAGCTCTCTCATGACAACCTGGTGACATTGCCAAATGTTGTCTGGGAAGCAAGACAACTCAGAGCACTGATCAAAGAAACCCTTCTCCTTTAGAGACATGACCTGAGAAGATGGGGTTGGAGAGGGGAAAGAAAAATAAAACCGACACATAGACTTCGATATTTTCCTTTGAGGAAAATCTTAACTATATATTAAAGGGGAAAGTGCAGGGCACTGTCATGTATAATACTGACTAACCTTTTGTTTGTAATCTGTGGACGAGATCTGTTGGTTCTGTGGCCTTTTTTTTTTTTTTTTTTTTTTTAATACTAGTAGAGTGGAATAGACTTTCAAAATGGGTCTCTGGAGGTTTGGGTCACTCCAGTGATGTGAGTGGGTTTTTATTCATATTGTTTTATTGGATGAACTGAGGGTGACAGACACTCGGCCTTGGTGGGAGAGGTGGGGCAAAGGCTCAGAGGTAAGACAGGAAGGTGAGACTAGCTCTGTCTACAGAACTGTGTTGGTGGTTCAACCTGCAACATGGGCACAGGTTTAAAAGCACAGTGGACATAGACGGGAGGACCTCTTTTTAGTGACAGAGGCCCTTTTGTTGCAGAAAGGTTTGTGGCAAATCATTTAGCAAAAAGAAGCAGATACTGAGCGATTTGTGTTTTCGATGAAAGTCTTTATAATGTAGGTTAGGGTTTACTGGGGCAAGTTCTAGAGTCAATAAAGATGGCAGTCCGATGCAGTACATAATAAGCCTAGTTTTTTTTTAAAAATATTCATTCTTTTGTAAAGGAAAACACACTTTTTGGATGGCAGTGATGGTGAAAGTTACAAGTTTACTGTGAATCATATACTTAACCCTTTACCCTCCTAAATTAATGATCTTGTAACATTCACACCAGGCAGTGTAGGGATTTTCTAAAACTCAAGGCTTCATGTGCTTCATCACTAGTTCCCCAAGTGTGTATTCTAGAGACATTTTGAGCAGAGCATGAGAGGACTGGCCAGAGATGACCCCCCTTCCCCCATGTTTCTATTGAATGTCCTCTGTGTATGAGTGCATGCACACACGTGTGTGACCCTGTGGATTGAAATCAGAGTCTCCAGCATCGCAGATAGGTGCTACACCCTTGTCCTGCGCCCCCTTTTCTTTCATTTATAATTTTTTATTAAAAAGGTAGCAAACAACTAAATCTAATCGCAGGCCATAACAAAGAGAGAGACTTGCAATTCTGTTCATCCATATAAGCTTTGACCCCCCCTGTTTCCATGGTAACCAGTGATCCGTATTCCAGTCACACCTTTGGAAGGTTTGTTTTTTCTCTCTCCATCCTAAAAACTTAGCCAGCAGCACTAAATCGATTGAACAATAATTGTTATCTTATCTGTTATTTTTTAAAAAATTAAACACGAGGAAACACAAAGGAAGACAATACCTATGGGCTTATTTTGAAAATACCGTAAAAAATTTCATTAATTTTAAGATGATCACCGGGATAAAAAATATCCAAACCCTAAATGAATGATGCCACACTGTGTAACACCCACTCTCCCCTACTCTCTCCACACACTACTTAGCTCCTTTAGCAAACAGTAAATGCCATAGTTTATACACATTCATCTAGTTAATACAATAAAACAGCGCGTCGGCTTTCAGCCTGTTTTTTGTTTGTTTGTTTTTTGTCTCTGGAGGATATATGGCCATACCAGGGAACATCTTTGGTTGTCATAATTTGTGCTGGTGTGGGAATCATAGCACCCCAAATAGCTTCGTAGGTGGTATACTGACATAAAAAAGAGAAATCCTCAAATCACAGCTAATTCGTGATTTTATTTCCGGTTCTTGAACTGTTTGATTTCTTAATTAGTTTCAGCAGTGGGTAGATGGGAGGGTGAGAGAAGGTTGAAAGAAATATTAGTCAATCGATCAATTAATCTATCTATGTATCTATCTATCTATCTAGAGAGAAAGGGGGAGGAAAGAGGAGGCTGGGATGGGAAGGAGAGAGAGGAAGGGAGAAGAAGAAAGAAGAGAACAAGAGAAGAAGAGAAGGAGGAGAAGGAGGAAGAGGAAGAGGAAGAGAAGGAGGAGGAAGAGGAAGAGAAAGCAGCAGCCACCACAAAACATTTTTACCTTTCTCCCATCACTTTTTGATTTAAGATGTGGCACTTCCATTGTCACTCTTATTAAAGTTCTATTATTTATTTTTTCTGTTAAAGAAAAGTGACCCCCCCCCCCCAATCAGATGAGATACTGACAGCACTTACCTTTGGCATTCATCTCTCTAAATGTAGTTGTGTTTTGTCATCCCGGACGTGGAGGACAAGCTCGTCCCAAATCTGTGCTTCACTCATGAGGGTAGATCCAACCAAGAAGGCAACATACATTTCCATGCCCCCCCACCCCTTTCTTTCAGGATGAAGCAGAACAAGCAAGCAATCCTGATACAGCCAGAGGGCGCCAAAGTGCCGCGAACGGAACTTCCAGGGCTCAATGGGTGTGAGGGATGGTAAAACTGGCTTTTGTCTGAAGAGCGAGCTATGGTTCTAAAAGATGTCACCATGTGTTAGTTTCCAATTTTAAAATTTTATTTTGCATTTTTATTTTTTGCCAACAGGTAAGTATGGCGAGCATATCTCCTAATCCTGGTGGCTATTGTGTGTCGCGGTGCTACCCAAAGTGCTCGCCGACCAATACACGAGGACTTAGATCGGGTGGCCACAGCCTGGCTGGGCGCGCTTCTGAGTAGCATCTTAAGCAGCCCGAGAGCTGGTGACTTCCATGAAAGCACAGGCACAAAAAAGTCGAAGCCCGTTTTCCTAGGGTGCATTTCTTCCTTTCTTTCTCTCCGAAGTCGGGAGAATGTCCCCTGAAAGGCGGTGCCGCCCACCCCTCCAACCGGACCTGGGCTCTGGGCGGTGGTGCCTTGCAAAGCTGCAGCCTCCAGGTCGGCCCAGAGGGCGAGCATCTGCCGGAGGCGCCACAGATGCTTGCCTTGGGGGACACCCTAAAACCAGCGGATATCTGTCTTGATGGTTTCAAGGGAGGCATCGCGTCTTCCCCAGTCTCACTGCCTACGTGATAGCAGAATCTCAGCCCGTCGTCTGGAGCGGGTTGGATTGGGGTGCAGAGAAAGCTGGCTGCGGCGGGGGCGTAGTTCATCAGCCCCTTAAGTCTGAGCGAGAGCCTGAGCTACTTATTCAATGCTCTCAAATAAAATGTGTGTGAGACAGAGAGAGGAGAGAAATCCACAGACAGTCCCGCCGCGGGTGGGGGGATGGAGGGGCGCGCAAGGAGGGAATAGGAGGGGGGACAGACAAACTGTTGGGGAGGCGGGTAAGCACAGGGCTGTAGGGGAGGGATCTGGATGAGGAGAGCAGAGGGTGGGGGTGACTGTGCGGGTGTGGTGACGGGGGCGCTGGATCACGGGGCGTCTCGGGGCGCAGTGGCTGCTGGTGGAGAGAAGTTGGGGACCCCCGGGTGGCGGGGCGCGAACGGAGCGGGAGGGGTGCGGCCCGCGGGCTGGGAGCGGAGGGGCGGGCGCGAGGCGGGCGGGGTCGGCGAGCGGAGGAGCTGGGCGGGCGGACGCGCGGGGGGGAGGGCGCTGGGCAGGAAGGGGAGGGGGAGCGATCGAGAAATGCAGAGGCTGCAGCGGCGGCGGCAGTAGCGGCAGCGGCGACGGCGGCGGCGGCAGCGCTCCAACTCGCTCCACGCTCCGGGCTCCGCCGTCGAGCCGGGAGAGAGAGAGCCTTTGCTGAGCGGCCAGACACCCGGCCGGACGACACCAGCCACCCGAGCCCCTTGGAGGCACCGCGCTCACCCAGGGCGGGCACAGGCACCCAAAGCCGGTAAGGAGGCGCGCCGTGGGTCCCCAACGCCACCGCGGACTCAGGGCCACCGGTTCCCCTGGGCCCCGCCCCACCCCGAAGCCTAGGGTTCTCCAACCGTGCAGCCAGGGTGCGGCCGGGTTTAGAACAGTGGGCTTGGGATTCCTCTATGTGGGCTCTGTCGCTCTTGGGAACCCGGGGTGATGCTATCCTATCCCCCAGGTGGACAGCTTCGGCCTTTCGTAGGGTGGGGAGCTTGAGGAGGGTGGCGGCGAGGCAGACGAACCGAGTTCGGGAGGGAGGGGTGTGGAGGGTGGGAAGCGGCTGGTGACTGGGAAATACCGAATGCGAAACCTTTTAAACGCATCGAATCCGCTGGCCACGGTTCTGTGGGCTGAGCCCAGTCTTCTGTCAGCCGATCGGGCACAGCCACGGAGAAAGTGCTCGGTGTGAGGGGCGCAGTAGCAGAAGATGGAGGGTGGGGGTGGGGTGGGGAGGGAGAAAGAGGACACGGAATCTGGTCCGATCGGAAGGGCGGGGGTGGCTTGGCCCTCGGGACTTCTGGATCTTGGTTTGGGGGTAACCGAGGAACACGAGGTTCGGAAGGCGGTGTGCACGTCCGGGGCAGATCAAAGCTCCAGCATGGTCTGGGGCTGAACTGTCTTCCCACTAACCTGTGGACATCACCAGCATTTTATTTTATTTTATTTATTTATTTTATTTTTTGAGCCTTGATCTCAGAAAACCGGCAGCGCGCCTCCTCCTCCGCCCCAGCCTCGGGGGGAGGGAGTGGGCTTGAACCTGACAGCCCGCGGCCGGAACGGGCTCAACCCTTCTGCAAGCCAAGATTTCTTTTCTTTTCCTTTTTTTTTTTTTCCCCCGTAGCTCAAATGCTACAACTCAAGGTCTGGTTCCCGCTTCCCCACACCATTAAAAGAAAAAATTCAAAATCCCTGGATCCGATGGCACACAATGCGTGGCTGGGGACCGCATTCTTTTCATGAATATTCATCGAACGCTTGGCCCTGTTCCTAATCTTCTTCCCCCGAGACGTTTCCGCCTTGAAGCGAACTCGGTGGACCGCCTCTGCCCAAGTGATTTTTCACTCTGTTGAGAGGATCGCAGCGCACATGGGTGCGATTTCAGTGTTTTGTCCCGGAGCTGACACACCTCTGTCTTGGCTGAGACCACTGGCCACGTACGTGGCGGGCTAGAATAAAACACGGGTATCAAGGGGACTGCTGTTGGGGTGTGGATTAACCCCCACCCCTGGGAATAGAGCAAGGGCTCACAGACCTCCAGTACTGCAAGCAAAATGAATGAATCGGGACTGTAATTACCTATTCCTTTGTCTTGGCCTCGCGCATGCGCCGGAGAGCAGGGTGTGGAGGGCCAGGCAGCCCCATCTGATCTCCCCATCATCCATCCACCCACTCCCCTCCCGAGCCCAGGAACAAAGGCGTTTGCCCTAAATGTTTCTTGAAACCCTTGGACACAAATGACCACCCCTCTTACCTTCCTCCACACCCCTCCCTGCGCGGCTCGGTCGCGGTCTTGTGTATGCTTCTTTTTTTGCCCCGAGCTCTCACATCTTATCCATTTTTACAAATTTCAATTAGAAAAAAAAATCAGGGAGGGGGAATTGTGGATTTTATTATTTATATATTTAGTTAGTTTTGGTTTTAAACGCATACTGACTGCTATTTTCCTTTCTAGAACTGTCCATTGTTCTTTCTGTTCTAATGTAATGCACTGCAGGGATGGTGGTTTTCTTAGTTTGCACCAATTAGCTGTTTGCCTGACAGATCTTTATTGCGGGTCATTTGACCAAGGAACATTAGTCTCAGACCAGCGATGGTGTTGCCCCTGGTGATACCACCTGGGACAGATTAAGACATCTTGGCATTGAAACGAACAAGATGGCCTACAGAAGCCAGCGTGCGAAAATGGTTACCTTTTCAGCAGCTTAAGCCTTTCTGAATTCTCCTGATTCCTACTTTATTGTTTCATTAAGGATTGCAAAAGACAAACCCCACTGAGATGGGGGAGGAAGAAGGCGCTAGCACTCCTGGGAAGAAGATGGCGAAGCACCAAGTTCATAATGCCCCCTCCCCCCACTTAACAGGAGCCATGATAGTCCTTTGATGGCAGATTTTC
Source organism: Rhynchomys soricoides (assembly GCA_019843965.1). Taxonomy (NCBI): domain Eukaryota; kingdom Metazoa; phylum Chordata; class Mammalia; order Rodentia; family Muridae; genus Rhynchomys; species Rhynchomys soricoides. The sequence continues at coordinate 3,443,981 of JADRCH010000241.1, forward strand.
TTTCAAATGATGTATTTCTCAGCTTATGGCTCCTCAGATTTCCTTTGGTGCTGGTTTATGTCTGCTATTCAAAACAGGACTTACTATCTGTATCAGGAGTCTTACACCCTATTCCTGCAATGGTGAGCTGTGCTTGAAAGGCTTCACGCCCCAGTATGTCCTAGTGGAATAACACGTGGCAGAAAACGTCAATCTTCCCTTTTGTTCCTTAAAAGAACTGAAAATACCCTCGATATTGACCACGCTCACTATGTCACAGCTTACAATTGGTAGGGTGTCTGCTGCTTTTCAGGTGGCGAGGGCTCTATTCTCTCAGCCTTAGCAAATGAATTTCGTGTATTGAGAGTCACAGATTATCCTGTATGAACTATGCCTTGGTATAATTTAGAGGGTTATCTGTACGTTAATAAAATCTTTTTCCCCTCTAGGTAGTGTTTTGGAGGAGAGTCTGAAACCAATAGCTTTCAAGTCAGTGAGGTTTAAGGTTTTAAACAAAATAATTTTAAAATCAATTAAAAATATTGTCACTTATTTTTTTTCTTTAACCAACTTTCTTGCTTACCATTAGCAGAAGGAGAAAGGGAACTCTTTAAAATCCTGATATATTGCACCAGCAGTTGACTATATTGATCGTCTGAACATTCAGTGGGAGGGCCTTCAGCATTAGGCTCCCTGTGCTTGGAGGCCTCTTTACAATCCTCCTGGATTTTCCAGAACAAATCGCATTATGGTTTTAAATGTACTAATTATGTTTTCATTATTTTTATTTCCCTTTAACTTCAAGCCATTTGCATTTCATGGTCAAAATTAATGAAATCAGAGAAGAACCTACCTTTCGGGAATATTGTTCATTGCAAATAGATCTCTGTGTCACTCATGGGCGCGGTGTAAACCATTGCACATCACAGTCATTCTTCAATAGCCCAAGTAGCATGTAGATACACATGCATATGTACATCGTGGATGTATACACTATAAAATGCTACTAATCACAGTACTAAGGAAGTTGGTTTAGAATCTTGTTTGCCGTGGTTTTAAGCTGCTCTTTTCCCCAGTTCATTCCTATACTCATAAATAGACACTTGAAAGGGGAAGTCTAACTAGTACTCGTCCACCATCACTCTTCTTACCAGTACTTCTGAAATAAGTGGTTTGCATCGAGTTTGGCTAAGATGTTCCTTTTCAGGCCTCAGGCTCCCACCAATCACCATTATGATTTGCATGCAGGAATGAATACAGCCAAATAAAGGACTTCTACAGATTTTTTTGGGGGGCGGGGGGTCTGATTTTTGTGATCTCTTGTAAAATTTCATTTTCAAAAGCTGTCCAAAAAAGTCCTTCGAACTCTGTCAAAGCTAGTATCTGATTTGTTGGGTTTGCATAGGCCTTTACTGCTGTTAAGCAATTTTTACCTTCTGTTCTCCCTGAGGCTTATGATAGCTGGTAACCTAGGTAGCTGCTGAAGACAGCCCCCATGTACAAGGACACGTTGGCCTTCTCCAGGATGGGAGCAGTGCCTGTCAGCTCAACCTTTCCAACTTTTTCTCTCCCCAGACTTGAACTAACCCAGTAAGCATGAGACTTACTCTTTGAAACAACAACAACAGAGATGCAAACAGGCAGAATTGCTTTCAAGATAAAATATGTGGTTTTTTTTTTGGAAGGGGGGTGGTTTGTAGGGAGATTTCCCAGGTGGAACAAAACTGGGTGAGAATAATCTTTCAGTTGTAAAATAGAGGTACTGATGCCCATTTCAGGTTATACCAAGGATCATGCATGTCTGTGAATGACTAAGAATGGTGATCGGCCCTTGAGGGTTCCTTAACCTCTCTCAGTGTGTCATTTGATGTAGTAAATGGAACTGACATAACTGACCAGTTTCTACCACACTGAGCTGAGTTGCTGATCCAGGCTGACAGATGAAGACCTGAGTACTTAGCAGTAGTCAGTCAGAAACAGCTGATCTCAATATGAAAGGACCCAGATAGCTCATATGTGTACACATACATGCACACACACACATGCACACATGATATATACATATATGTGATGCATGTACATACTTTGATTTTCTGTGGGCACTGGGTGGATTTGCTCCAAAGTGGGTCACAGGATCTCAGGCTGGCCCCTTTGATCCCAGGGCTGCTTGTGAAAATCAAGAGGGGCCATACCCAGTTTGTCAAAGGAGAACTCCTGCTACAAGCCAATCCCTCTGTAGCTAGGAAGACAAACATGCAGATAAATGTCACGTCAGAATGTTGCGTGGTGAGCCTTTTGAAAGCAGAAAATCACAGTCATGTTCTTTCCAGGGTGCAGATCAGTTTTAATTTTGAGGAGACACCAGTGTAGGAAATGGTAGGCATCAAACAACGTTCTTCCTTTTGTGGGATGAAGTGAGGCAGGGGAGCCCAGTAGTGGTTTTCCTTCTGGACCCAGAGGATTTGAATACAAATCCAAGGAAGCACATAAAGGAGAGGATTTTGAGTAGCTGAGGCACTTGGTGCACACAGGGTGTGGCTAAGTGTGAGTTCCAGAAGCCATGCCTGAAAGCTTTGGAGATTTGGAAATAGAAACTATGTGTGAGCATCAGAGGGGACTCAAACATAAGCAAATACTTCAGGCTAATGGAGGAAGAATGCGGGGTACAGTGAAGAAGGCCAAGTCCCCTTTGCCTGTGTCACTTAAAGCATTCTGTGAACTTTTAATTAATTAAACTTTAATAAGAACTCACTTTTGGATAACTGGGCTTCAGTAGCTTTTAAACACTTCCTTTTTTGGAAATACATATTTTAGCGATAGTTCGTGCACTGTGTATGAGCATACACATACTCATTCACAGAGAATATGGTTTTTATAGGCTGCTATGGTTGAGATTGTGGTCAGTACCGTAGAATCCTGACTCAGGTGTCTCTGTCTTACTAGCTAGATGAACTTTAGCGAACTGCCTGGCCTCAGTGCGCCCCAGCACTCATCTCTAAAGTAGAGATGGTGATACAGAATTATCGTGAGGATGAAGGAAAGTGATCAAGTTAGGACCATGACCATCCTTGCTCAGCCCATCCTTTGAGCTGACATTCACCCTAAAGTGAGGGACACACCCATATCCTTTACTTCATCCTCTATGTCTATAGCTGGTCACATGCTTCTTAAAACGAGGTTACAAGCCAGGTCCACGAGAGGGCCTTGGGAAGCATTTGGAAGAAGTTAGATATCAGTGGGTAAAAATCAAACTTATAGCTATCATTCCTTGAGGATGTCGGCAAGATTCTTCCTAGTTCCAGGATGCCATTGTGTTGTGATGCCACATGCCATAATTGAATTTTAGTTCCTTGCACTAATATAATATGTATTTCACCTATAAATAAATGGAAAGTAGAGAGTCAAGCGGTGTGCCTAAGATCTGATGGCTTTCAGCCCTACTCCATTCCCCAGTGTTAATTATTGGTTTGTTTTATCTTATGTAACACAGACTCTCAAAGCTAAGTAAGTAATCTTTAACATACTAACACCCTAAGTATTTTACCTAGAGTAAGTGATACTAAGTTTCTCAATGAAAAGAGATCTACCTTACAGTTTAACTATCCAAGCAGTAGATACAGTTAAGGCTATCGAGTAGAGATGGCATTGTCCTAGTGCCTAAAGGCTAATGTTCTCAAGTCAGTCTTCCTAACATGGTGACAATGATGGTGCCTGTTATTCAGACTTTCAATAAGCATGGGTCCACTTTACACCTCCCTTGCCTTCTCTACTCACAGGAACAAGCAGTATTCCAAATGTCTTATCCATTGGCTCTGGAGTTATGAATTGGGCAGTAGTCCAGCGGTTTCCAACTGTGTGGTTAGGGTTACTTCGTTAAAATTAGCCTGTCTACCTTTATGTGAGATGCACATATAGAAAGTGTTTCTAGTTCCTATCTGAACCTCTGCTTTTTGTGAATTCTGGCCTCCCTGGAGCAGGAGGTTGGCAGTTTCAGTACCTAAACACTTACGTTGGAACTCCTAGGGAAGTCAGGGGTTTGCACAAAGTGCTCTGAGCTGGTTCATGAAAGGGGAAACCAGGTTATTTCCCAGTATGGATGTCATTCCTGCTATACCATCCAACTGAGTAAGGCAGAAGAAAAAAAATCAAAATGTCCAATTGGGTTATTCATATTCATGGCCTGAAACATGTAACAGCAACAACAGCAACAACAACAACAGCAACAACAACAACAACAACAACAACAACAACAACCATACCATTTCTTTCTCCGGGTTACCCTTGTTTGACAGTTCAGCTGGGCTCCTGCACCTCTCCCTGTTCCTCTCTATGGGGCCTCTTTCACCTTTATTACATCACACTTGCCCACCCGGGGAACTCCCTAGACCTGTAATCCCTTTATCCCCACGTCATCCATCTTGGCTCTATTCCTTTCATTCTATGCATTATTCCAAATAATATTTGGCACGCATTAAAATGGCCCAAAAGTCCAGGCTTTGGTACTGGATCTTGCCTTTCCTCCTAAAGTGGACAGTGGTTGCAGAATTAAGTGGTTGTGGATAAAAGGTACACGTTTGAGAACTAAAAGCCAGTTTTAGACTAATTTTGAGTCAAAAATGCCCTAAACATGTTTGGGGGTCTCTGGAGACATCCAGCATGTGCACTTTTGTAGAGAGGTGACAGATGCCCAGAATGTTTGTGCCCATTGCTGGTCTTGTCTGGCTTGGAAGCTTCAGGAAACTGGAGATTTCATTTTTCTTTAGAATTGCCAGATACACGATCTGAGCTGATTTGGGCATTTGAATGGGCTGTGGCATCCTGAGTTGTCTGTTAAATATGGAGCTTTGGTTTAAGTGTATTCAGATTGGGACAAACTGTTAAGTTTAGTTTTTGGTGGTGAACTTTCAGGTTCACATTTAAGACAGTCTAGACATTTGTGTGACTGGGAACTTTGAAGAATTGTGTTTTTCCAGAGAAACTTCCAGTTTGTAAGTGACGTCACCGCTTTCAGAATGCTTTTTAGTCATTGCTCATGAGTACTCTCAGAAGCGGATATATTCCTAGGGTAAACTGAAATTAGGAGTTTTATTCTGTGCTGATGATGAAATAGGTATGCAAGAAAAGCTTGTCTGATAGAAGTTTGTGTATTATGCACTTCCTGGATTGCCTAGCAGAGAGGCTTTGAAAAGGCACACGGCTAGTTCCCATTGGTCTATTCAAAACACTGTTTCTACAGACTGAGACAAGAGGGGAGTTAAATACTAACAGACTATCAGGAGGAGTTAGTGGATCAGAAAGGAAGCTGGGCAGCACCCTGTTGCTAGTCCTTAAAGATACAGGGAGCAAAGTTCTGGTTGGATTGTGGAGTTTGCAGAGACTTGCATTCCATTGCCCAGGCTATCTGAGGTTGGTTCTGAGACTCAGAGTCGTGGGGGTATTTGCTGTCTTTGACCTTTACAGAAGTCCTCAGCTGTTTGAACAGGGAAAATGGTATCAGCATTTTCTATTTGCTTTTAGGGTCTTCAAATATAATTGGAAAGACGAAAAATAAGGAGAAATCTGTGACTTCTAGGTGTGCAGGCCCCTCCCACTCCCCTGCCTTTGTCCTGTAGTTCACGGATAGGTGAAATTAGGGGACCACTTGGGTGTTTGCTAAAGACATTGATATGATCAACTCTAGGTATCTTGGAATCATTGCATCATTCATGTTCCTAAGGACAATGGCATGAATCTTGGTTAACAATTGGTGGTGACAGTAGTTCATGGGGCTTTTGATCAAGCAATCTCAGGTAAACATTACAAGTAACACCCTATCGACCGGGGTTGTGGTAGTACCAGGGCTTCCTCAGTAGTCTTGGTGATCTTCTGTTGACACTTCAAGCTCTAACTTCCCAGGGCTCACTCAATTGTGTTCTAGAACCATGGTTTCATTGTTAGTGATTTGTTTTTATGCAAATAGTTAAGAGTGTTGTTTATCAGGATGGTGGTCTCCCAGGTGCACAGTCCTTCTGTTTTTCAATGGTATGAGAGCTCTCTCTCTTTTTTTTATCTGCAGTACAATGACTGATCAATGAAAATCTCACGGATGGTTTTCTATTCCTTTCATTGGTGGATGAAACAAAGGCAGGAAAAAAAAAAACATGACTAACTCATTTAGTCTACCACTGGCTTTGTGCTCTGACTACTTCTGTGTCTGACATCTCGAGATCTTGGCTTTGTATTTCTTTGCATGGAGGTCTTGGATGGGCAGGGTCTGGGTGAACTCAACCAATTCCAGTGCAGAGAATGGCAATGATGTCATAGGATCCTAACAGTTGATTTCACTAAGGTAAGACAAGATGATCTCTCGATGGAAAAGGAATTCTATTGATATCTCTGAGAGCATATTTAACTGACAACTGGTCTGGAAGAGGAAATTTTAACAAAAAGACAATGTGACAATGAAACAAATGCAAAAGTCGACATAGTTCTCATCTCCAGGGATCCCCAAATGGTGTTAGCTAACAGTGACCCCCAAACAGTGTTAGCTAATGAACATCTCTTTGTTGCTCTTGAAACATTAAGACTGCCAATAGCAGCACATTCTTTGACTGTATCTTGTTTCTAGCAACAAATGCATGTTAAGGAGAAAAGGAAGGAGCAGACTGGCCATTTCACAGATTGGGACAATGGGCTTGTGCTATTGTCTCTCTATGTGAGGATGTGGGATTCAATGGATCTCTCTCCTATTTTGATACCCCTTGGCTAGGCACACCATCAAAGGGGCGTTTGTCATCTCTACAGTGAGCTCCTCAAGCCAAGACTCCCAGAGAAATGGCAAAGGAGTCCGGACTGATGCACTGCAGAAAAAACCAAAACTGTGAGCTGCTGTTTGTTAGGGGAGGTTTGAGTTGGGTGTGGTTTCTACTGGAGGAAGGCGAGGACTGGGGGAGGTTGGTCTTTCAAAAAATGCCCTTAGGGTATTAAGATGGTTGTTAATATTAGTAGCACATTCAGGGCAAAGCATCATGCCCTGGCATGTTGGCCACTGTTTGCTTAGTTTGCCTAGTAGAGGAAATAGCCAACAATCAAGAAAGTCTAGAATACTGGCATACTCATTCTAGTGTGACATTCAGTTGGCTAGGCTACATTTCCACAAGAATTCCTGATAACACCTTTATCTGCCTCTGCAGCTGATTCCATAGCTCCAGTCTTCAGGGGCAAAGAGGAATTGCAAACGTAGATTTCTCGGTAAATTCAGACGTTGGTAAAACCCCTTCTGCAAAGGAGGAAATGGCCCAACATGAGGGAAGTTTGAGCCAGGGTACTTTTGCAGCCATATTTCAGGAGGGGGAGAGGGGAAAGCCTTTCTGTTCTGGTTCTAGAAGTGTCTGGATTCCCCTAGTGTGGGTGGGATTTCTGATAAGTATGATGCAGAAAGCAAAGCTGCATGGTGTTATGTCAGCAACCTGTGGCCTCTGGAATCCAAGCACCACCCTTGGTTCTTCATAGCGTCTTCAGGGAAGGAGAGGGGAAGAGTGTGAAGGAAGGAGAGAAGAAACGGTGAGTGGGGAGGGAGGGTGGGAAGACTCACATTACAGAAGTGGAGGCACAGGGGTTTGCTCTTGTCTTAGTGCCCTCCTGCAGCCAGTACCAAGCTTCACAGACTGGGAAACACAACCAGCAGCAGTTCTTTCCTTGTGGTTCAGGAGTTCAAGATCAAGGAGCTGCTGAGTTGGTTTCCTCTTTCGTCCTCTGGCTACCTAGCCTGGGCTTGTATTACTTTTCTCATTTCTGTGCTAACTTAAAGGAGATGGGTTTATTTCAGAGGGTACAGTCAGTCATGGATTGGGAATCACAATGGCAGGAGAGAGTGAGGCGGCTGGTCACATTGCATGCAGTTAGGAATCAGAGAAAGGAATTCTGGGACAGCTGGCTCCCTCCTTTTGAGTAGTGCCAGGACCCTATCTCATTGAATATTACCTCTCATCTTCCACGGTGGGTCTTACCTTGATTACATTTCTGGAAGCACCTAGACATGTTTCCATGGTGATTGTGAATGCAGTGAAGTTGATGATGATTAGCCATCAGAGTGTATACGTTACTACTGTCTTTCTGGATGTTCTAATTTCCCTTTCTTGTAAGGATACAGGCCAGATTAGATTAGGCTCAGCCTTATCTGCTTCAATGTTAACCGAATTACCTCTTGATAGGCCTGTTCTCCATAGAAGAAGTGGAGCTGCAACTTAAGAATTTTAGGGGTGTGCTATTCAGCTAATGACCGTTCCTGATTGATCTAAAAAAAAAAAAGTTTGCTATGGAAATCATTGGAAGCTCGGTATCTCAAGAGGGAGTAAGGGGGTGGGAGCAGAGGTCTATACAACTAGAGTCCTGCTTGAATCTTCACGAAGCTGTTGAAGCCAAGCATAAAGGCTCCCATTTGGTGCATGGGATGAAGGAAAAATAATTTTCCTCAGATTCACATCACTAGAGAAAGCAGAGATGGATGCAGGAATCAGACAGGTTCCTGGACTTTCTATGTTAAGGGTGGTAAAGGGGCGTGCAGGTCCCATATCTGTACAGTTCTTGTGAAGGACTTGGGCACATAGAAGGGGCCTCCGAATCTTATTCCCCATGCTTTAGGCAACAAGCATCCCCTAGTAGTTATATAGAACACATGGTCAAACCTAGCTTTCCTTTTGAAATTGTTTTATAAAGCTTTTCTTCTACGTGATGACTCCCAAACACTGCAAGAGACTGAAAAGAACAGAGAAAGGCTTTCTCAGTGCAGGGAGATGGAGCCAATCTTAGGTTTTCTACAGTGGGAAGGAGATTATTCTGGAGGAGCTTCTTGGGAAGTCCTATCAACAGTGGTAGTGAAGGGGGCAGAAGCACCGAGGGTATGTGTGAGCCACTTCTGGATTGTACCCTAGCTTCTGGATTATTGATAGGAATTCACTAGACATCCTCTCCTCTCCTCTGCTCTGCTCTCCTCCCCTCCCCTCCCTTCCCTTCCCTTCCCCTCCCCTCCTCTCTCCTCTCTCTTTCGGAAGATGGGCCTCTGGCCAAAGCAGGTACCAGAAGAGCCTGGGTTTTCATGGAAAGCTTCAGATCAGTAGAACATTGAGATAGGGATAATCGTTGACCATGTCAGACATCATGTGCCTTTCCTGATAACTACAAAAACTGAGACTAATAAGTTTTGGGACTTTCCCTGTAACAAAACAGGTAGTGATCTATAAAGGGTTTTTTAGGGGCATTCTGGACACGTGCAGATGTAGGTATGTCTGCTCTTAACACTTGCTCCTTTTTATTTTTAAAGAGCAGTTTGCAGTTGTAGAAGGTGATTTCTCAAGCGAATCAGCCACTGGTTTCTTGTTTTCAGTCTTGGGTCATGTCAGGTAGTGTCAACTATAGCAATGCAAATGTGACCTCATTAGCCCACTGTGAACCCGAAGATGACAATTCGATTTCACTACATGGAATAAACAAGCCCAGGGCTCTAACCTAATTGAAAGGCCATTCTACTTAGTATCTTTTGTAAAACGTTTCACTGGGAGATTATTTCCTATGGAAGACGTGCTGTACTTATTTTAAAATCTAAGCATGTTAACTCTATGCGATGTGTACTTTAAGCCATCATTAGTGGTTTTCTTGAAGTACTCCTTTTGTTAAGTGGAACTTCTTCCATTGAGGCCTGAAAGCTGGTATCTATTGCATTCCCCCTAAGGGCCGTCCTGGGTATCAAAGGTGTAACCTCCTCCACTGTCATATACCTGAACCACGGCTGGTGTGGAGTGTTCATCCTTCTTCAGGGTCATCACTCAGACTTTTGCTTTCCAGCCTGGCATCTCTTCACCCCAAATGAGCAATTGTAATTCTCTGTTACATCTCGAATAAAACACAGATGCCTTTGGCCAATGTGTCAGGTCCTGCCCGTTCGTCTTCTGACGTCTTTCTGATAAACCATCATCCACCCTCAGTGGCCAGGCTACAATGCCTGCTTAGGTTCTTATCATGTTCCCAGCTCATTCCTACTGTTTCTTCTGCCTGGAATATTCTTTCCCTAACACTCAAAATTATGTCATGTAAAGGGCACAGGTTAAATGACATGTTCACAGAGATATACCTACATCTCATAGCACGGTGGACGTTTTTTTGTGATGATCGGATGTCTTTCTCCTTCTAGATTAAAATACTCAGAAGGCAGGGAAGTGCCACTCTTATTAACCCTTAAGGTATCCTGTACAGATCTGATACATGCCACCCCACTTGCATTTGTCCAACATGCAGTATATTCATGGCAGACACATGTCTTCTGCCAGTTGCCTGTGGTAGCTGAGATGACATCCATATTTGGACACTAAATTCACCTCATCAGTTATGCTTACTATGGAGATGAATACATGGTGAATTCCAATTAGTGCAATTACTCTGTTTCCAGGCAGTAACCTTAGGAGTAATTGTCCTCGAGCCCTGAGACATTACAAGTAATTAGTGTTGATGGCTCACGAGGCCGAGCTTCCTCCTAAGATTGAGTCTCAAGTGAAGAATAAAACCGCTATTTGTGGAAAACAAATAATATCCATTGTGGGAACGTTGTACTGCGCAACTCGGTGACTGAGCGCTGGGCAGAGTGCAGTAAATAGTGCCTGTCTATTCATTTAAGTCAACGGGTGTAATTCGCGTGCTTTGGGTCAATCGGAACTGAGCAATTTAACTAGGCTCTGTGAAGTTGGGAGTCTTACGCTTGCAGATGATTACGGGATCTGAGGCTGTGGAACCTGCTAAGGAGAAGATGAACGGTTCCTCGACTCCATGCTAGGACATTCATTCTAAACGGTGAGTTCTTCCAGGGCAGGGCATTGTTCTGCTCATCTCTGTAGGTGCATTTTAATGGGATCTGTGGCCTGGAAAAGGGCTGAGGGCATGGAAGGGTGTGCTTCATAGCTGCATACATCAGGGTAGACAAATAAGGCTTGTTGCAGGGTGTTGTCCTTGTCATCACATCACATGCAGGATCCAGCTGGTAATGAACCTTCAACAATCACAATAACATTGTGATTTATCCCCTTCAGCCCTGGTGTTGATCTACTCCATGACAGGCTGTCCTGAGGTATTTGACCCATTGTCTTATTTATAAATAGCTTCAGCTTTATTTTTAACTCCTAATTTTTTTTATATCTATCCAGCAAACTATAATAGAATGTGTTGCATTTTCTTTCTTTCTTTCTTTTTTTCTTTTTCTTTTGGTTTTTCGAGACAGGGTTTCTCTGTGTAGCCCTGGCTGTCCTGGAACTCACTCTGTAGACCGGGCTGGCCTCGAACTCAGAAATCTGCCTGCCTCTTTAATCCCTGATTGCTGGGATTAAAGGTGTGCGCCATCACTTCCCTGCTGAGTTTTCTTTCTTTAAAAATGTTTTAATTTATGTGTCTGTCTGTAACACAGGAGTTTTCAGAAGCCCGATGAGGGCATTGGATCCCCTAGAGCTGCAGTTACAGGGGACTGTGAGCCGTCTGACATGGGCACTGTGAACTGACCTGGGGTGCTTTACAAGTGTAGCAAGTGCTCTTTTTTCCTGAGCCACCTCTTCAGCTCCATTATGTCTGGATTTCTTAAGCTTATTCTTATCAATGGAGTGCTTATAAGAGCAGATAGCTTCTTGAAGTTAGTTTTATTCTATCCAAGTTCAGTTCAGAGTCGGTGACTTACCATTCCTTCTCCAGATTCCTCAGATACTAAGTTCCTTGTGTCATTTGGAAGCCTTGGTTCATGGGGATTTTACACTTGGTATTTGCAAGTGTCTGGAAGAATGTGCATGCTGTGATGGTTGAGCAGCCGATTACAGAACAGCTGCTGTCCAGGTGGCCAGTTTACCTTTGACATGTATTTCCAGACAGATGCTAGGGATTTTGTTCTTTTCTTTTTCCTTCCCACTGTTTCCTTAAGTAGGATAACATTTAGATTGGAAGAATTCAGCAAGAAAAGCCACTGTGGATCACTAATGGGTCCCAAGGCATAATTGGTGTAGATTTGACCTCTTAGAAAGCCCATAGAATGGGCTCAGCCTGTTGATAGTATAGCTGATCCTTCACCTCATTTTGATTATGGGAAGATTGTTCTGTTCCTACTCTTTGCTGTCATTAGGTTAGAAGAACATAGTATACACTTAAGCATTTGAGACATTAAATAAAGTATTTTTTTTCCTTAAATTTTAGCTAAACGTTGCAAGTTTTACTTCTGTAATGGATTCCCTTTCATTGTTAAAAGATGAATAGCATTTGTAACAGAGGTTTGTGTGTTTTCAAAATCCTCCCTGGAAATCTATAATGAAGATATGGTCTCTATTCTTTTCATTTCAAACTGGGAAAATATAAACAACAGTAAAATATTACAGAAGTCATTTTTATTTGTTGATGGAGCTGGGAGACACAGGACTTAACTTTTTAAGAAGAAATTTCCAGGCTAGTGAGCAGACCTGTAATTACAGAGAGTTATGTATCAGCCAATAGTTTCACTGGACCCCACTCTTGGAATAGGCATGAAATGAACTTCTGTCAGTCATTAGTCTAGCCCTCCATCTTTTGCACCTACCTATCTGGAGATCTTAAGCATGTGTGGAAGTCTATTATCTATTATCGAAAGAGTTTATCGTAAAGAGCACTTTCGACAATGCAGGGAATTCTGGATTGGTTTGATTTAATTCCAAGGTCTTAATCTCAAGAAACAAAAGACACTCAAGTGTCTTAAGTCTCCATCAGCCCCCAAACCTTTGGGAGATTAGACATAGAAGGAAAAGCTTTCCAAGAGTTGCTGATGCCAATCCACAGTGAGAGTGTGCTTTGTGTATGGACAGTGGATGCTTGAGACAGTCAGGAGTGTCCCTAAATGTCCCTTTTCCTCTGAAAGGGTGGGGCCCCTGGGAATCCCCTTGGCCCCAGTGGAAGAAGATGCACCTAATCCTGCAGAGACTTGGTGTGCCAACCTTCAAAATCTTAAGAAAAGCTCCCAATAGTATGGAAGATCTTCCAAGTCTTTGCTCTAGAAGAGTTGATTCTGAATCTAAGGAGTGATTGACATTTGTCCTTCGTTCTAGACAGAGGTGTACTGGCTGGGGTGAGCCAGGGCCTGTGCAAAGGACTCTGACCTGGTAGGATGGAGGGCATCTCTACACGGGAAGCATTTTATTTGGATAAGCTAAGATCTGAAAACGTTACTGTAGGTTTCTTTGCAAGACTAGCATCGACACCAGATCGTTTCCCCATAAATGTTTTCCACGAGAAGTGTACTTCTGTGTCTAGACATATGGTACAATTTCTGTCCCAAAGTGCTGGTTTCGTTTGACTTCTGAATAACTTCAGATTGGATTCTTGGACACAGGATACACACACACACACACACACACACACACACACACACACACACACGCAATTTTTCATCAAGCTTGTGAGATGTTAGCAAGCCAGCTCTTACTGCTGTAGTCCAGCCTTCACCTTCTACTCTGCCTACTCTGCCAATTTTTTTGATTTCATCATTTCGAGTGGATGATTGATGGACTTTGCTGGGAAACTCCTGAGGTTAAACCCTGTCTTCCTGATTTTTGTTTCCCTAGAACTTCATACAGTGCTTGGCCCAGTGTAGTTGTTTGATGTGAATTGACACATTCATCTTTGAGACAGTTTTATTTTCTTGCTTGAAGAAAAACAAAACCTATTTATCATTACTCTTTTATTTGTACTGGTGGGATGCATGGACAGACCGTCTGGTGTTTGTTTCCAGGCTGATAAATGGAAATTAGTGCTAAATAGTTACATGGCTGCTATGTCCTTAGAGCATGTCTTAAAAGTTTAGTTTTTATGTCATTATTGGTCTAAAAAATAACCAGAAATAGGTTAGCAATAGGAATGATTCATCTAATGACACTCATGTTGAGACTTCAGTAGTTCAAATGTAGTGAGTAGATCCTCATCCCTTTTCTTAATGGGCCATCTTGGCTTAAATAAACCACAGTTCTTTGTCTCAAAAAAATCTTCTTATGGAACTGTGTAATTCTTCTGGAATTTAAAAATGCTGGAATGTTTCAGTATACCTTGCAAGCTCCCTAATGGAATCTTCCAGCCCACACTGTGGTCATCAACGAAGAATTCCTCATGGAGATGGAATTGAGAAAACTGATGAACGTGTCTAGTTTGGGCCAAAGAACTCCGTTTGAGGTAATTGGGATACTTTTCTGAACTAAGGCACAGACTGAGGGTCTGTTCTTAATAAGGATGATTTAGAGATTTCCACACTTAGAAGGGAGACTGCCCAAGTCTACATCTGAAGACTCTAGAGATGGTGGTCTGTGACCTGGTTCTTCTGTGTGATTGTCTCCCGATGTGGAATGTTTATAGTTTATTGTCACTAAGCCATATGAGACATAAAAGACACTGGCGTTCATCATTATCTCTCTTGGGTAACATGAGTGATCTAAATGCCCATCAGTTGGCAGTCCCTATGTCACCTCATGTATGTTTTGACTCAAGGTGTTTTTGTGAACAATGCCTGGCCCATTGTCTAGGTGCCTTTTTATTGTGTGTGTGTGGGTCTATTTTAGTTGTTTTCCTTTTTCAGAGTGGCACTGAATTTTCATTAAATCTCACAATCCCTTGGTTCTCCTCACTGTCTCCAAGTTCTCCTGCAGGTAAAGGTGGTCGCTCCTCTTTATGGCTGGCTCTCTGAGTTTTTATTTCACCAAAATAAAACTTCAAAGAATCTGAAGAACCTTGGGCTTCTCTCCTCTCTCTTTCAACTAACACCTACTGATGTTTATCTTGGCAATAATTTGATGCCTATTTGAAGAAACCTGTAGTTAAGTGTGTTAATAGAGACTCATCTCAGCTTTAGGACAGGACATTTAATAGTCTGTTTTGAAACTTACACTCAGAAGCCCCGTGGAACCCATGAGAGCTGGGCATTTATCAAAATGTTAGTCTGGCTACCAGGTCACCTCAGTGAAATGTCAAGAGCTTTGCTACAGTTGGTTGCAATCTAAGATCTTTTTTTTTTCTTCTTTTTTGTCATCTTCTATGGTGTCCTTCTCCTCCTCAGCACTGAGAACTGGGTATGATTTTGGATAAATATTTAAGGTGTATAGCTGCAATGACTCATTGTGAATTATGTTTAATTGCTGATAGGACTTCATGAGGTTTCATAGACTGTGCAGATTTCTTTCCATGCCTATTTTCTGTTTAACTTTGCTTATCTCCAGCAAAGCCATCTTGTCTTTCCAAATAGGGACTTCCTAGCTCAGTAATAAAAGTGTAAGACAGAAGAAGATTGCTTGAGCCCTCCTCACTCTAAGCCACAGTAAGAAGGCGACTTAGCTTGCTTCACCTTTCAGGATGTATAACTGAAGGATAACTCTTCCTTATCTGAATAGTCAATCAACACATGTCTAAATATTACACACAGCCTCCAGCACTTTCTGAATGAAGGTATGGTATAGGAGAAAAGTCCTCTCATTTACTGTAGGAAATAGTTTGGAAGGTCAACAAATAGGAGGTATTTTTAAAGTATTTATTTATTTATTTACTTAGAGACAGCATCTCACTGTGTAGCCCTAGCTAGCCTGGAAGTCATTATGTAGGCAAGACTACCTTGGAGCTCACAGAGACCCTCCTGCCTCTGCCTCCAGACTGATGGGATTAAAGGTGTACACCCCCATGCTCTGCAAAACAGGTCACCGTTAGTCCAGGCAGCAGAAGGCCATGGGTTTCATGGTAGTCATGGATCCTAGTACTCAGTACTCAGTACCTAGTACTCAGTGTATACACTAACAGGAGGGGCCTTTTAGGGTGCATGTCTCCACCCCAAGTAAGGAGATTAGAGTTCTACAGAAGACATCTGTGGGGACCTCACCTCCACCTTTGTTCTCTCCTGCAGATGTCATAGCTTCGAGAATAGTGAGAAATAGCTCATAAGTCGAGAAGACCCAAGGATTTCACTACAGGCTATAGGAGTGGGGTTAAATAAAAGACAGAATCGATAAGAAGACCAGACTGCGGTATTGATCCTAAGTCGATAATATAAAACTGTTAGTGCAGAGAAATTGCAGCTAGTCAAAGATTTATTTTTAAAGGAGAATTAAAAAACAAATCTCTGTAATTGTAATGCTATCAAATAAAATCTAGTCTGTGGAACATGCTCTGGCCTTTTGCTTATTATGTTCCAAATAGTCTTGCATGGGATATGAGAACACACAACTGGAGAGAGAAGGTTCTAGTGATATCTTCTCCCTTGTACAGAGAATGTGGATCATAGGCAGTGTGACCAGGATTTCCTACTTTATCTTCATGTTTTCCGTTGATTGGCAATGTTCCAGTAAAGTTTAAGTCATTGCTTCCAGCTTAAGTAAGTTCTCTTTGATTTCTTTAATGGCGCTGTATGTTAGCTGCGTTATTGGGAATGAAGGGAAGTCCCAGAAACCTAGCCTGTTAGATCTTTGCCAGAACTAGGGTGACTCTTCCAATGATGCCCTTTTCTCCTTTCCCTTGCACTGTTCTGGGTAGGAATCTGGCCTATCAGGCACATCACAGAAACAGGTTGGAGGCTGGATTATCCAAGAACAGACCAGAGAGCTAGCACCTAGAAGCAACATAAAGATCCAGGCTTCTGAGACCCAGGGTTTTTAAATTAATCAAATGAAATCTGAACCGAGATATCCAGCCATTGTTCCTCCGTTAGATGCTGTATTTAAAATAAAATACCCCCTCCCCCCCATTCACTCTCCTGCATGCCGCTGTATTGATTGACAGGGAAAGGAGCACAGTTTTACGATGCTGCTCCCTGGAATAGGAAGTCACTCTTGTAATTACAGTAATAGTTCCAGCAATTAGAGTGAGCTGGGAAAAATCTGCAGTTTCCTTTGGCTTTTACATTCTGTCAGTGAGTGAAGAAGGCAAGGAAGAAGACAGACAGGAAGTGACGCAAGTTCTCAAGGGTATTTTCATCTGTAAGGGGCAGAAGTAAGAAGGACCTGGTGGTTATTTCTCTCTTCCTCTTTAATAACATAGTTTTTCAGAGCAGTTTCATTTTCACAGCTAAATTGAGCAGAAGGTGCAGAGACTTGCCATGTGCCCTCCCCTCCCACATGCACAGCCTCCCCTCCCCCATTCTCCACATTTCCTATGAGGGTGGTACTTTTCCCACAGCTGAGCCACCTACATGGATGCATGCCTGTCACCCAAAGTCTGCACTTTACAGCAGAATTTATGCTTACTCTTTGTACATGGTGAGGATTACAACTTTATTACATGTCAACTATTTTAGCATGACAATCTTTTTTTCTCTGTCTCTCTTCTTTTTCATATGGTTCTGGGGGCGTCCTGGGCCATGCACGTGCCAGGCAAGGGTACTGCTCAGCCACGTCTCCTGGCCATTGGTCTATTAATAAATGCTCAAGTTAGGACTGCTCATTTAATTTAAGAGGGATTAAATGATGGTAAGTGCATTTGTTAGGTCATTATGCCCATTCAAAGAATGAGTGCTGTTTCCAATTAAAACATTAAACCACAATTGTTAACATTATTTGTAAATAGCGCAGACTAGCTCCACTCAGTCATGTGCTTCAAGAGTGGAGGTAAGTCAGCCTAGTTAACGGAAGGTACTCAGGGCTGGTGGCCCAGACATATATGCAGAATGCACGTTTTTCCTGGTGGAGGCAGGTGGATCCAAGGCCTGCCTGTGTCACAGAGCAAGGTCAAGCCCAGCCAGGGAACCTTTGTTACACCCTGATTCAGTATTACAAGTTATATGAAAAGTAGGAATATAACTCAGCCTTAGAGCACAGGTTCTAACTCCAGGACCACATACATGCACAGGTATACATGTGTGCACATACACACAAGCTCACACATGCACACAGACTATTTGACTTTTAAAATGATTTTTTGAGGATGGAGTTAAGCAATCGAACGTGTGCTTACGCTTTGCACAAGTGTTCTCAACCTTATACATCCGTTCCCTTCATAAAATCCAGGTTGTGGAGTAGTTTATCTAAGGGAAAAGGGAACATTCTGGAACATTTATATTATATAGTGTCTGACAGGCCTTTGGGGTGGATGATGCATGGGTGTTGTGATAAACCCACATGGCCGTAGCCTGGTGTTTCATCCATAATTTGCTTGGTATGAGCCTATCCCACCTCTTTTGTTTTCTTGAGCTGTTCTAGGTTGACATTGTGATGTCTGCCTCACGCTGTTGTAAAGATAAGCCGGGCACACGGTCCCCTGCTTAAGGTGTACTGTCCCTGCCAGCCCTTTCCTTGTTCTTTCCTCCAACTTAAGTCTTTGCTTCTGTCAAAGCCCTTGCGGCTTGTTTTAAGTATCCTGTTGGTAAATTTGCCTTTCTTGTTCGTGCAATTGGAGGATGCTGTGGTTGGTGGGCCTGTCTAGTTATGGGCTTACTATCATCTCCTTTCTGCGTTCTGTAAGCACTGTGCTATCAGGCCTTGTGTTTGTCTCCATGGGAGTGTCTTTGAGAGTCTGCATTTTGGTTTTCAGTGGATATTTGTCCACAGCCAATGCAGACTGCTATGGCTCTTGCCAAAATCATCAGATACAGTAAGTTCTGAATACTATAAGGAACAGAGTGAAGCTAATTCTTTGTGTGTATTTATGGTATAAACTGTGAAGCAGAGTTAAAGATTTTTAGCTGATAGAGTTTGCTCTCAAACATTGGAAGATAGATTTAAATTTGGTGAGATTATGTAAGCAAAACCCTTTCTATTAGCTTCTGATAGGACTGTATACATTATACATTTCCCAAGTCTGGAGACAGAAGAATGAGGTGAGTGGACAGTCAACAACTTGTATGTGTCTGTCTGTCTCTGTGTCTGTCTGTCTCTGAATCAGTGAATTTAGTTCACGCCAGTAAATTAGATTTGTGTCTCTTCATGATTCGTTTTACACCCAGGATTTGGAATGGTGTAATTTTGTCTGTTTTATATGTGTGGGTAAAAATTTTACTGACCTTTAAACATGAATAAAATAAAAAAGACAGGAAACCACATTGAGCTTGAGGAGTACACACACACACACACACACTCACACACACACACACACACACACACACACACACACACACCTATTTTGGTGAGTATCTAAGAGCCTATATTCTAGTTAATTCCTGTAAGGGTTGGTTACTAACATTGGACATGCTCTGAGGACTTCTGGGAGCCATCTCTCCCTATTTTTCATCCCAGGGATGACAAAGCTTATAAGGGTCTATGAGTTGTCCCAAAGCATGCTGCCATTATATATGCTGTCAGATTTTAAAGTTTATATTTGAACATAAGTAGGACCTGATAGAAGAGGGCTACACACACACACACACACACACACACACACACACACACACACACACTACAGTTTATAAAATTTATCCTATAGTGGCTACCAAATAAGTAATGGTAAAGTCAATTTTGCTCTCCCCCACTGTAAAGACAGCATGTCTGTTATCACTGGAGACACTGCTTTCTCAGTAGAGCTAGTCTGCTAATATTATCTAGTCGTTAGAATACACTACAAATGATAACCTTAATGTGCCACACACATGTACATCTATATTCAGGAGATTCAACCTATTCATGTTTTCATAGCCAGTTCTGTTTTCATGAGCATTCTTCCATCAGCAATTTAACATATGAAAGTCTGAGATTCTTGATCAATAAAATTTAAAGTTATATAGGCTTTAAAAATCATTAGTTTCTCCCTAGAAAAATTGTAGGTTTTTCTTTCCTTCTAGGTCTAGAACTTTCTTGGTCTTATGGTGTCTAATTTTATCAAGAAACAAAGGTAAAAGTTTCTTTAGTGTGGGAAGGAAAAAAATGGCGAAATGGCGATGGGGTAGTAGAGTAGAGGCTGCAGCTTCTTGATAACGCAGGTGTCAATGAAGTACACCAGGATTCCAAAAGCTCGTGTGTGGAACCCCAACGTCCAGGTAAGAATGGGAATCGTGACAAAGTACAAACAAACTGCACAATATCACAAAATATGCGGACAGAGAAAGAAATATCCAGGAGACTTGAGAAAGAGAATATTTTCTTGAGTAGGTATTTTCTAAAGTAGGAGGTCGTCTCATGGCTAGCGTCCTGTCATCCTCCTCCATGTTTCAAGGGAGCCTCTAGGATTTGCAAGATGCTTCTCTCTTTGAACTTGGCTGCAACCAGAGGGGGTGAGATTGGCTTTCTTGGAGAATGTCAGAGACTGCCCTGACAAGCATACAACCTCTCCACAAAGGGACAGGTTCTCGATAGCAGAATCTGAGACAACCTGATAAGAGCTGTAATAATGGTGGTGGGAAGTCATTGAGACTGGGTTTTCATCAAAGCATAGGCGCTAACTAATGGAACAGGGCCAAGGTTCCCAATCTATAAATGATTTCTCCAATCCTGTAGGGGAAAGGTGTGGCTAAGGAATAACAGATAAACGTTCTAGTTAGCTTGAGAAGTGAAATCTACATTTAAAGTGTGGTCTGGGTTATTACGTTCATTCCACCTCTGCTGTGAACTTTTTGTGAACTTTGAGAAGCACCCAACTTTTGATGTGTATGGATGGTTTGAATTTCTGAGTGTTGGTTTGTTGAAATTAGCGCTACTTAAGTAACTTTGTTAAGAATCAGTCAGTGCCAGAGACTTTGTGGCATAGTTTCAGGGGTTCCTCTTGGGGTGACCCCAAGCATAAAATTATTTTGTTGCTATTTCATAACTGTAACATTGTTACTGTTATGGATCTCAATGTAAATATCTGATATGTAAGGTACCAATATGGGATCCCCCAAAGGAGTCTCTATCCACGGGTTGAGAACCACTGCTTACCTGAACCATCCCTCTGGACAGGCACAGGTTTGTAAGGGTGTAGTGACTTGGACATCTGGATTGGCCACATTCTTCATCAGTTTTCCAAACCTTTCTGTTAAATGTCTTTGAAGAAACTGTGTTCCATCAAGCCCCCTCCTCCAGCCTCTGGTGTGAACATTTTGTGAACTTTGAGAATCACTCAAGTTTTAATCTAATCTTGGATTGCCTTGTCTGGATGGTTCGGATTTCTGAGTGTTGGTTTGTTGAACTTTTAACATCTGAAGTGGTGACCCCTGTATGTCAGGTTTTGGATCTTGGAGTCAGTGTGTGAGAATGTGCCCTGCAGTTTGGCTCTATAGATCATGACTTTCACGTACGTCAGACTTTTTTTTTTTTATTTGCTAAGTCTTTATTTAGTTTAGAGGTTTGAAACTAAATGTTTCCTTGTCTTCATTTAATTATGAAGAAGTAGGTTCAATACCAGACAACCCAATGAGTACATTTTCTGTGTCCAGTGGGGTTTGGAGACTGATTCAGAGCTGAAGTCCTCACCACGGATGCTGCCTCTTCAAAAGGTATCTGAGGTTGGGAAACTGCTTTGATATGGCCTGGTAGGTAGGTAAGCTTCTGGACCAGCGTTCAAGCAGCCTTGTATAGCATACTGTCAGATCTGTAGAACCTGGTCTCTTTCACCATGACACAGTGGCGGGTATGCAGCAAGCCCAGGCCAGTACTCTAGCTCCTCATGTCTGAGGTCACAGTTGACTTTCCAATCAGGAGATTACATGTGATGTGAATCCAGAGATGAGTGTATCGCAGGGGACTTTTGCAGTGGTTGGCATTTCTGTATTCTGTCCAGCAGTGCTCCTCCTTGCCAAGGGGAAGAGTGTCAGGGACACTGAATTCTTGTATCCCAGACTGAGTCCTAGACTCACACTCAGCAGACTCATGTTCTCGGTTGCTTTCATTATTGTGGTTCAGCTCTTGAGCATCCAGTTCTTGTGGACAGGTGCTGCCAGGCTAGTGTGTAGCCAGTGACTGTGTCTTACAGGGCTGTGTGCAGACCTGTTGTCAGAATTCTCACTTCAGGCGTAACCATAGCAACCTCTTTGCCTTACTTGTTTCTGGCCACTGTTGCAGTTAAAGGACCCAGTTTATATCCAGAGCCTATCCTATGGGCTGCCTTTATCCTGATCTTAGTCTTAGTCATTTGGTGTGAAGAGACCGGCATTATACTTTCTAGAAAGGTTTCCTCTCCCATTGCTCTGTGAACTGCATAAGTTTTGTAACTAGAAGTTTTTCTGAGTGTCAGTATATCATGGTGTTATTTCTGTACTGGACTGTCAATCTGCTGTTACCTGAAGGCAGGCTAGTGTGATAGAAAACTATCACAAAGTAGAAGCTCCAGCTTGAGTTCTACTGTAGTGTGGGGAGTGATGATGTTTAATAATCATTATAGGAGGGCCCAATATGACTGAACATTCTCGTTGCATTACTAAAAGCAAATTGAGACACCGGTGTTCTTTTGCAATCAGGAGGCAGGAAGCCAACATGCTCCACTGTACAATGTGAATGACTTCCTGCCAGCACAGAAGCACCAGGTCCTAAAACAAGCAAGTCTCTGTGTGCCTACGTTAAATAAGACGGCACAGAATGACTGGTTCTTGGGATATATGTGTATATATATAAAATGCTAATATACACCAGTGCACCTATTTCACGAACCCTGAATTCCTTTCCTCCCTTCATGTTCCTTGTCCTCTGGGCTCTATCATCTCCTCAAGGAGGCCTCGCTCAAAATCTTATTAAACATTAACATATGCTCACATCCTAAATTAAATGTAATTTGCAAAATTAGAAATATGTAGAGTTGTAAAACTAATTGGCCTACCTATTACTGCAGATGAGCACTAATTAAAATCTGGAGGTCTTCATCACTATCGTTTTGGGGGTGTTATTTACTGACTTGAGATCTCACTTTCTAGCATGCTTGTGAGCTCAGACATTCTTACCCGCCCACACAGATCTCATCTCTGTTGCTGGTCTGGTATCCACTCTTCTCTTTGTGGGGTACAGTGAATGTCAGCGTTGTTGCAGCCCTTTGTCCTCTTCCTTTCTTTCTTTAATCTAGTGAGCAGAGGGTACTATCTCCCACTCCTCTCTCAGCCTTTGGGGCTGACAGGTACATCCCGAGCCTTGGGCAAGCAAGGTCTGGGTGGATGTCATTAGTTAATGAGAAGTTTTAAAGAACTGCTTTCAGGTTTTTGTTTTACTCAATCAATGTAGAATCAAAATGAAAACCTTAAGAAAAGGAAAGGGTTGTGTGAGCAATTCAATGGAGGTAATAAATAATACATAGAGATAATGGAGAAGAGCCCAGGCTAGGCCTAATCGTGGAGAAGAGCCCAGGCTAGGCTTAATTATGGATGCATGCTTCTCTTTGTCTTTCTTCTGTTTCTCTTTCCTTTTGGTCTTGGAAGACTAGCTCTCCCGAATCTCTGTGTTAAGCATCAACTCCTGATCTTCCTGCCTCCACCTCCCAACTGTTAGTGCACAAGACTGCATGCAAGGCTAGCAGTGCTGATGGTGAAACCCCAATGCCTCTGCCTGGTAATGGAACGCTTGATTGCTCTCATCTCTTAGATTTGAATATGAGAGAAAGAATAGGCTCAAGCAGATGAGAGAGGTAGCTCTCAGCTAAAGTGGGGGAACTCCGTGTTGGAGGGTTTTGAGAGCTTTCCATTTGGTTTACCCTTGAGCCTGAGTGTAAAGCCTGGGCACACACAGTTGATGGTCTGGAAATCATAGCATTCCAGAGGCTCTGGAAACCCAGAGTGCCTTGATGTCTTAACAAGATCAAGACATTAGTGGGGCCCAAGGTGATGCTCCCAGGAACTTTTGGAAATAGTTATGGATAGGAGAGAAGAGCCCAGGCTAGGCCTAATCATGGAGAAGAGCCCAGGCTAGGC
>JADRCH010000241.1:3467757-3574817 GCA_019843965.1 Rhynchomys soricoides
AGGCTAGGCCTAATCATGGAGAAGAGCCCAGGCTAGGCTTAATGATGGAGAAGAAACCAGGCTAGGTTTAATGATGGAGATGATACGTCTGGGGAGAAACTCACAGAATGAAGAGGATGGTATTTCTTTTCTCTTCCTTTTCCCATTGGATGACTCTTTGACATCATGGAACCATCACAGAGAT
This sequence comes from Rhynchomys soricoides, assembly GCA_019843965.1. Classification (NCBI taxonomy): domain Eukaryota; kingdom Metazoa; phylum Chordata; class Mammalia; order Rodentia; family Muridae; genus Rhynchomys; species Rhynchomys soricoides. The sequence goes on from JADRCH010000241.1 coordinate 3,467,942, forward strand.
GAGCATCTTAACTTTGGAAAGGGCCAGGCACGATATGACCACGAGGGCCCCACATGACCATGTCCTCTGCTCAAGGGGGACCATGTAAATCTCTCGCTTCAAATTCTATAAATAACCTCTCCGATAAGTCATTACCGTCCCCTGTGGCTAGCCCAGAGTGTTGGACCTGTAGGAGCTGTGCTTCTGTTATAGTCTCTGTCTCTTTGTTGTCACAAAGTCTAGGTTATAATCAATCTAACAAGCAACGAAGCTACTAACCCCCCAAACATCACCCCCCAGCTCTCTTCTTTCCCAGTCTGCATGCATTCCCATGTGTCACTCTTTCTCAGTGATAATCCTGTTGAAAGTGAACACATACCTGGTTCATTTTTACAGCCTCCATTAGACTTAATCAAAGGTTCCCATCTGGTCACTGGGTAGAGTACTTTTACCTAAGATTGAGATGCAATTCAGCAAACTCTCCTTCTCCACTTCCGTTACTTTACTGTCATCCAGGGTCTGCATATGTAGCCCAGTGTGGCCTCAAACTTGTGATTTTCCTGTCTCAGACTCCTGGGAGCTGGGTTGACTAATGGCGCCACCACTGTTACCACTCCTGGCTTAGCAAACTCAAAGGACCAGACGGGAACTATTTTAGACTTCTGGCAACACTAAGTCTATTAGGGTTGTTCAGCTTTGCTCTTGGGATGCAGAAGAGCATCAGGCAGTGTTAGTGAATGGCCAGGCCTGAGCTTTGGGGGAACTTCATTTCTATCGGTGAGCAGAGACAGTCCATTTTGCTGATTGCAGCTCTTGAAGAAGGGGTTAAGTTCTGGAATTGTCAGCTTTAATCCTACAAGTAAAATCACCTGACAAAACTGAAAATCAACCATTGTTCTTTCATATACAGGATTCAGAGGACTTAGCTACATTTTTGAAAATTCTTTGTCTTTACAATGGTACCGTTCACGAGTGAATCATGCCTTGAGAACAGCTGCACTGTGAAGTTACATGCTCCTTTGCTTCTGCATTTTGATTTCTTCTGTGTGTTTTTGATAGAATAACCAAACTTCTCCCCATGTCTCTAAATAAACCATATCTTTCAAAACTTCCCTTCAAATTCAGTTGATTACCAAACAGGGAGGGCAAATTGCTTTGATTGCATATCTATGTCCGCCAATGCCTGTGTGCTTACATGGTCAAGGGCAGGTTTGGCGTCTCACAGTATTATGCAGATTTATGTGCACTTTATCCACCTGTAGTGACTAACTCGGGCGGGAGTATTTTATGGAACATAAGAATCCTTCAGAGTTAATTACCACATATGGTGCTTTGTATTTGTATCATGTAAAGATGTATTTGACTACTTGAGAAAAACATTATAAACGGAATTTGCATTCAGACACTTCAGCAATGTATTTTAATTGGAAGTCTTTATTTGCAGCGTACTTGAGAGTATTTAGCATTTTGAGCTAGACTAGTCTTGAGGGGGAATTTTTTTTTTTTCTCAAGGAAATGAGCAAGCTTGTAGTTTAATATCCTATATGGATCTGAGTGCTGGTGGAGGAAACGTGAGTATGCTTTGTTTTTAAGAGGAACCGTCAGCAGTTTCTCTGTTCTTTTTTAGCCGTCAATTTATATTTCTTTGTAACTGAAAAAACAAGTTTTTGTTAAAGCTACTGTAGTTTATGCTCTGTCCTTTTTTTTTTATTTTTTAAATCACATTCTCCGTTAAAGGCTGTATGTATTTCGAGAGTGTAGGGTACTCGTGTAGCAAGCATGTGCCTGGTGATCGCTGCTCATCTGTCTGCCGGTGGTGTCCCTTCTGTCTCCAGAGCATAAAATAGGTCTGCTGAGAATGACCCCTGGAGAGAAGAATGATTGGGGTCCGCTGGAAGGGGAGACCTGATGAGGCTAGAACCTTATGGGGGTGTATTCTACTCACTAACTCTGAGGAAAGGGATGGTGTTTTGTCAAAGACTATCATTCTGGTTTTGTGGGATTTTATTTTATTTTTTTTGGAAGTGCAGTTTCCAAGCCACAATTAAGAGTCAGTTTGGGTGTAAAAATAAAATGAGGTAGGTTGATTAGCGAGTTGTTTGTATGGAGAGAGCTCTGGATGCAGTTTTTAAACAGAGTGTGAACTCCGTGACATAGGCCACTGGAAGTTTAGTATAAGTCACCCTTGGTTCCACTCCTAAGGCCTGTAAGGACTGTGTGAAAAAATGGGGGGGGGGGAAATGAAAAAAATGGAGAGAGTAAATGCTTTCTCTTTTTATAAAGTTTTTAGAAATTATCATATATTAACCAAAAAGGAGAGAGTTTCCCAATGTCATTGTCAGTCAGTGTGACTCTGTGCTTTATTCACCGGAAGTACCTTCTCCTGTTCCTCACCTTAATAGTCCCTACGTATCGTTTATGTTCTACATCTGAGAGAAAAACATTTGTCTTCCGGGCTGGCTCCTTTAACTTCTCCCTTCAATCAGAAGGTATGTGATTAAGAAAGCAAACAGCCCCAGGGGAGGGTGTGTGGTCCCAGCACCTGTTTGCGTTTGAGAGACCGCTAAGATGTAAAGAAGTCGGGCCACTATGGAAATCCACGTGGAATAAAGTGGGACTGCAAATAAGGCCTAGTAGCTAAAAGTGCTCACCATTCAGGACTGTCAGTTCAACCTCAGGATCAGTGGGAGAAGGAGAGAACTGATTCCTGAACAGTGTTCTCTTCAATAAATCTTACAATGATGAAAACAGACAGTCTGTACCAGTAAAGGACAAATAAAATCCAGAACACCAAATGGCTGAGTCCAGCAGATTCAGGAAAACACCTCCAAGGTACAAACAAGAGGAGGGATTTCATTTAATGTACCCTCAGAAGACAGAGTGCACACACACTACCTGTATTCACAACACATACACACATAATAAATTAAAACTGTAATTATCTTACTACATATGAAACTATATCAAAAGGACTCTAAGACAACATACCACAAAGATACTTCTACCTCCATATTTTTGACAGCACTGTTCCAAGTTATGCAATCAGAAATAACCTAATGGATACACACACACACACACACACACACACACCCCATAGAGTGGTATTCAGCCGTAAAGAACAAATTACGTTATTGTGGGAACATCGTTGGAACTGGAGATTGCCAAATGAAGGGAGCAGATCTTTAGTGCCATCAATACTGGGTATCTTTATTTCAGTACCTATTACACGGGATGGCCTGATTCCGTTGGCGCCAAAGGAAGAAACATTCTGGTTGTGATCACTATCTCTGTCGATGTTCCTGGCTTAGGCATGGCCTTGGGTAATTTCAGTTTACCATTTGCTTCTCCTTGGTTGTTTCGGCTCATTGAAGATGCAGATTTGGTCTTCCCGCCTCTGCGTTTTGTAATAATATATTCTAAGCAGCGATGTTGTTAAATCCATTCCCAAAATATGTGAACAGAACCTTCAAGTAGATTGTCTGCAGGAAAGGGAAGGAAATTAGCTCTTGACACACGCACAGTAGGTCTTCAGCCCATTCTTGTTTATATCCTTTTACCTGAAACAGTCTCTGTTGCATTCACATGTAACAAAGTCAAGCAGACATTCCTCATTTATTCTATTTGTGTCTTTGATCCGTGGGTTTCTGAGGTGAAGAAGCTGAGTCGTTTTGAAGAAGAGATCCTGTGTGTGTAGAAATGTTGAGGACAGGTTCTGGATCACAAGACACTGGGGGTTCTGTTCTAAGGGATTTGGTTCAACCAAATCTATCTTAGGTCTTTGTGCCTCATGTTAATGACGCAGAAAACATTCTACTCACTTAATTCTACAAGACATTCGCTAGGGTTTTCCCCCTTAAAGCGGGCTTGTGAGTCATAGATTAGTACTCCCTCTGGAGGTTGCATCTACGCTTACCTCAGCATCTGAGAGGTGTATGAGATCTCTGGTCCCTGTGTCAGTCCGTGGCTGCTCTCGGCTGACTCTCTTGCCCTTCATTGTCTGTCGTGGGTCAATCAGGAAGTTTAATTTGTTTAATTTGTGTCCCGCCACCCATGGCGGTACGATAAGGGGAGGAAGTTGTAAAGGTGCAAGACTGGTCATGTGCCACAGCCACATGTAGGAGACATGGTTGAGTGCCTAGGATAGGAACCTAGTTTATTCATCTATTAGAAAAAAGAAAGTGCCGATCAAATGAATCTGCAGATGCACTGTTGCTGGCATCTGAGATTTAATTATTTCTACTTTGTCTGCTCTCTGCCTACCTTACCCTGTTGTACCCCATTTGTTAGCAGCTCATGTCTTGGTCCATGTCTCACAATCTTAAGGAGAGACTGAAGAAACCTTCATTATGTATTTTTCTACTCTAGTTCTTGCAAAATAATTCAATTTTCTACCAGCAGGTGATTTGTTAAAATTGCTTAAGCCGCTTTACCTGACTTGAGGCTGACATTTGCTGTGTCCCCTTGGTCCTTTCGGAAGGCAGCGTTTTTCTGTGACATTGGCAGTAAGTATCAGAGTTGGTCTTGTTTTCCAGTGGATGTGTAGCACAGAGTCAAGATGTTTGCATCATTTCTGAAACAAGTCAGTCAGTGGATTTGAGCCTGTTAGACATAGACACATGCATTATCATTACACATTTTTATGAGGACCAAGGTATAGAGCTAAGAGGTTCAATTCTAGACATTTATACTGCGATCTCAATAACGAACCCTGGGCAGTTAAAGGTGGCCGGTTCACCCTGAGCAGTTAGTGTCATGGCTGTGTCGAGTTCAGTTCATGTTGACATTGAGGATCTAGGAGGCTGAACTCCATCATGGCAAACATGGGACCTCCCAGCTCAGTTGCTTCACTTGCTTTCTCTAAAGCGCAAGGAACAAAATGGCAAGGCCTGAGATTTATCCTGGATTCTGTGCTTAGGTTGATGACAGGTTTCTGTGAGTTCCTTTCAAACCTTGTGCTTGAATACATGGCTTTACGCCCTTGGATGGGAATTAAGATATTCTGGTGAAAAAACAGTTCAATTTGAAAACGATTATACAGCCTCACATGGGTGAATTGAGCAGAAGAGAATTCTGTATTTAGTTCCCTGCTCTTTGCCACAGCCTCCTCATCTAGCCTGAAGTAAGAAAGATCGATCATTTAGAAAGCACACTGTCTTCTGAGGGTACATTGAAGGGAATCGCTGCTCTTGCTAGTTCCCTGGGGTCATTTTCCTAAGTCTGCTGGACTCAGCCATTTGGTGTCCTGGGTTTTATTCATTCTTTACTTGTGTGGACTGTCTGTTTCCATCATTGTAAGATTTATTTACATTACCTGCTCTTAGAGTCCTAGCATACACAGTGGATTGTGCATTTTTGCAGTGTTTGACCTAGGATCCTAGCATTGAGGAAGCTGGTTATTTTATCATAATTGAGTCAGTGTTCACTTGTCTCTCCATTGTGAATGCAGCGATTGTCTGATTGCTATTTCATATCGGGTTTTCAGGGTGACTTGAGTTTCCGGTTGACTCTGTTACATGTAAACACAGCAGAGACTTTGTTTCAGGTAGGAGAGTGTAAACAAAAATGGAATGGAGACCTACTGTGTGTGTCCAGGGCTGATTTCATTCTCTTTCCTGCAGCTAATGTAATAATGACCTGCTGACCCTCCCCTTTGTCAGGCAAGCTTGGCTTTTCAGAGGCTTTCTTCCCTGCCCCAGGCCCTATAGCTCATTGAGATCTGTTGATGTCAAACCCCAACACGCCTCCCCCCCCCCTCCACTGAGTCTACTGGGTCAGAGTTCAAGCCCTTAAGGTTCTATTTGAACCCAAAGAGAAAAACCCGTTTTCTGAAACATGAACTCTAGTTACATAAAGTGAATGCCTCTGAGAACAGGATTGTCCCATAGGCTCATGGCTGCAGATCTTGAACAACAGTCAAAGCCTTGCCTTATGTAATGAGAGAGCATTCAAACCCTGTCTGGTGTTCTCCTTGATTAAGGACAAAGTCGCTTGGGGGGTGGGGTGGTTTGGACAAGAGCCCACCTAAGTCCTGGTACATGCATGCATGCAAAGGTTTCTCTGCACCGTTGTCAGGAGCATTTCTCTGCAAAGGCGGCTGCATCTTGTTCCCTCTATGGCATTCACTGAGGAATTTGGCAGGAGAGCAGCAGAGGTGAGCGGGGGATGGGAGATGGCTGCCGGAAAAGTTTTGGGCTTGTAACTGTAATGTGTAGCTCAGCTTGCCAAAAGAACTCAGAGGCAGTATGTCCTGTGAGCTGGTGGGACCAAGACCACTGTGTTCTATGTAACCTCATCATTTCCAGCTTAGTCAAGGCTAGGTTTCCTGGCTTTCTGTTTTCTTCTTTGACTTTTAATTTTCTTTATAGCCACCAGCAATCTCACTGGTTCTCTTTTCATGATTCAGGAAGTAGAGTTGACACAAAACTCTTAGGCCTCTTACACGTCCCGTGTGGACTGCTCAGTGTGGACCCTTGACCAGGTGCTAGGTTTACGTGTGACCTTGTCCATAGGGTATACTGATGAAGGAATTGATTCTTAGGAGCTAGTCCTTGCCATCTAGTTCATCTCCTGAGAAGTCCCTGTGACGCCACCACCTGCCTTTGTTTTTACAAGCTTGTCAATGATTGTGATATACTCCAGTCTTAGCATTGTTTGACACTTGGTGTTGAAGGGGTTGGCAAAGCAAGAGAGTTGGAAGGGAATGCTCTAAGTTATATTGAATTCAGGTTAGAATCCATTCCCATTCATCCACTCAGAAAGTGGTACTGGGTGTCAAATACATGCTGTGCTCGGGACGAAAGGCTGTCTCTCGGGGTTTCCTGGGTGAGAAGCAATATCGCCATTTCTGTTGAAATCGCACAGTACGCCAGAGCATTTCTTCCTTGAGTGGTGTCTCGTTAGGTAGCTTAGAGGCTCAGACTTGAAGAAGGTGGAAATGTGGAGGAGGATGGGCTCAATGAGGGAGAAATGCTGGGGAGTGGCGGGGGGGGGGGGGGGCGCTGCATATCAACTGTCAGGAGGAGCCCAATGACCAGGGCCCTGGTGTTGCACTGTCATCTGAAGTCAGCTTCGCAACTTCCTAGATGTGGACCTACCATGAACTACTTGTGAAGTTTTCATTCCTGTATTCATGTAGGATACATTCATTGTGTTAAGCAAGACACCAAGAAAAAGCACACTCTTTGTTTAGTTACTTAAGTATAGCTACAAAGGATTCTAGAATGTTTTTCTGTTTTTTTTTTTTTTTTTTTTTTTTTTTTTTTGACCGTGGAGAAGTGGTTTGAAGGCTGGACATACTATACTTGTTGATTGGAGAGAAAGGGATACATTAAAATAAGAACATATTGCAAGTTTAGGCAGTCATAAAATGTGTGACTCATCTGTTTATATTTGGGGTTAGGCATGACTGGGAATAAGTCGTAGCAATTCCTAGTGTTGGTGGACCTCCTTTCTTTGTCAGGCAGCTACAAGAGGAGCTGTCATGGCTTGAAGCCATTGCATCCTGTCTGGTCCACTAATAAACAGCAAAATAACCTCAGCTGCCATCAGTTATTTCCTTATGCTTTACATTCTCTTTGAGAGTTTTAAATTATTGTGGTAATAAGATGTGAATTGCTTTCCTGAGTCCCTGGAAGGGAAATGTGGCTCAGCAATGATCTCAGCAGCTTACATTTCCTGAGGTAGTTGGTTGCGGTTCACTTACGGTACTATTGACTGGAAAGCGCAGGTGATTCATGGAGAATCCTGTGTGAGGATGCTGCAGCCAGAGCTTTTGAAAGGACCACATGTTAAGTGCAAATAAATAACAAGGAGAGGCCATGATGGACTCTAAAAGCAAATCCCACGAAGGATGAAAATGCATAATTCATGAGTTCCGAGAGTGGCAGGATGTATTACAGGGGCTCTGCCTGATGTCTGCAGCCAGGCAACCTTTGCACTCAGAACTGCCTTACCTGTCAGGTTCATAGCAACAGGACAATAGTCAGCTCAGGCTTTCATGGGTAATGACGTGGAGGCTCAGCTAGAGGAGGTACAGTTCGAAAACTGACTTGTCTGTTGTGCACACAGTTACTTAAAGTGGGAAGATCATGACATTATTGTTTGTAGGATGTCTGTATGCTTATTGTTAACTGTGCTGTGGATCACAGTGACAGTTCGCTGTCGTGGGACTTCGTCATGTTTCCTTTACTGGAATGGAAATCTCAAGTGTGGCTTAGCACACTTATTTTTCTACTGCTTTGTGAAAGAAGGATGTACAGAATTTAGTTTGTAAACATCGTTGTAATACGAGTCTTTTCATCCTAGGATGTTATAGCCAGAGTTTCATGTTCCTATGTACGGTGACTTTATAGTCTTTATCAAGCCTCTATTGGGCAGCAACTACCTCAAAACAAACACAAAACAAAACCTTTGTTCTACAGACATCAGATATATTTGAATAAATATTGAAGGAAAGCTTTAGGTCATTACTCAGGACCATTTGACTGCTAAGACTTTCAACACAATAGAACATAGACTATACAAGGACTGAGTAATCAGATGACAAATGACTACAGATGAAGTTTGTCTAGACCCAAACCGGGTTTTGTAATAAAGAAGAATAAGGAGCTTGAATGAGTAAAGCCCTTTTGGTCCTGGTTGAGAATATATACACTTGAACACTTGCTTGGTGCCTCTGGAACTTAGAAGCCCATGAAACCAGTGGACTTCACCAAGTGGGGGGACACACCAAGAGTCTGTTGACTGCTACATGGCCCACTGTGTCACAGTAAGACCTCCCCAAGTGTAGTGGTCACTAGGTCAGTTGTGCGGACTTTCAGCTAGTGAAATGCCTGCCCCTTTGTTCCCAGTACTTAACAAATTCTGTGTGGAATGTGAAGAACCCAAAGAAGATAGAGTGGCTAAATGAAAAACCTAAAACTCTGAAGGCTTACTGCTTACTGACCATCAGCTTTTAGACTCAAGTGCTGCAAATAAACCTCCTTTCCCACTCTGAGGAATGTATACTTTTAGAATGAATTTTGATCATACTAATTACCCAGGTTCCTCTGCATGCATGCTGGTCTCTCTCTGTCTCTCCATCTCTCTCTGTTGACTTAGGAGCCAATAGTACTACTCAGAGATCTTTCGAAGAAACTTTTTCCTTGGAATAGTTCATATTTCACCACACTCGTTGGAAGAGGATCGTGCTGAGTGGGGGAACAACCCTTAGAGTTGGATCTACTTCTCTCCTCTTCTGGATAGCAAGTCTGTCTTGAACAAGCTTAGACATACATCTTGAATCTTCTAGAACTTTTCTCCATGGATACCTTTTCATCTTTCTGCTCTAGTTTCTTTGTTCTTTGCCTTATCCCACATTCCATGCACATTTTCATTCCTTCCAAATCCCTGTTGCAGTAGAGAAATCAGCCTTGCCCATACTCTGGATTCCTGGAATCACTCTGCCCAGACTCTTGGTGTTGACTGAGGCGAGGTCCTTATAAGATGCTCAGATATTATTTGGGCCTTCCCGACAGGCAAGCATTCCCACCCCCACCCCCCCGCCCCCAGTAGCAAGGTCATGGAGGGGGAAGGAGTCCACAGATCCCTGAGCTGGTCAAATTGTATAATCTGTTCTTGTCTTTCTTAAAACAGCACGTGACTTCACAGAGATACTTCCTAAAATTCTTTATTTTCTAACTGTTCCCGCAGTTGAATCTTCTGGGCAACCTAGAAATTTTTTTTCATTAGGCAGCCTGTATCTTTCTGGTCCACAGTTTCCCATTCCTGGGAAAAGACTGTCCTTGGCTATTTTGTGAATGTCAAAGGATTTTCTAATAGTTTTCAATGAGCTCTTCCTGTTTGTTCCCAGGGATGCTAACACTTTGCATTTTCTCATGGTTTTCCAGTTGAAAGCTTATTTATCCTTCAAGGCTACTTGCCCAATGCCTCAGGAACAGCACTGTAGTCCTTCCAGGCTGCTCTTCCTTGGGTTAAGGAGCTGCACTGGTGAGCGGCTTTACAAACCATTAGTTGTTTGCTGGCTGAGGGTGAGTTATTTACCTCCTATAATCCTCAATTTTCTCATGGTAAGGTGGGACAAGTAATAATTTCTTCCTGGAAGGACAGTTAAGATATCAATGTATACAAAGATCAACCATTAAAATGGTGTTAGGGAGAATAAGCCATGTATGTAAGTCATTTTGATGTTTCCACTTAATCAATAAACTTTCCTTGGTCCTCTGACCTCAATGGTCATCTCATTTTTCACTCTTATGGTGTTTATATACATTGTCCGCCTAGATTCTATTCACTCCTTCTGCTTACTGATCATCAGGTTTCAGACTCCGGTGCTTCAATAGAGCTCCTCCCCCACCCCAGGAGTGTATACTTCTAGAATGAATTTTGATCCTGCTAATTTTCCCAGGTTCATCTGCTGGTCTCTCTCTCTCTCTCTCTCTCTCTCTCTCTCACTGGTCTCTCTCTCTCTCTCTCTCATCCCTAGAGATCTTTGGAGTATGCTTCTGTAGCACTGGTCTGGGATGGGTGAGTTATCTGTTGTTCTAAGTCCTGGAAAAATTCTCTAGTTCTTGTACATTTCTGAACTTTTTAAGATGAAATTCATTTTGGTCATCTGTTTGGAAAATGTAGGTTATAGAAGCATGTGCATCTGCATGTGGGGATTCACCGTTCGTGCTTTTCTTTCTTCTCTCCTCCCCCCTCTCCTCCTCCTCCCTCTCTTCCTTTATCCTTCCTTCCTTCCCAATCATTCCTTCCAATAAGTTTTCATAATACTGAGCCCATTTTGTGTGTGTGTGACAAGAAAATAAATTGTCTTAAAAATGCTTTCTCTCAATTTTTACTCATGATATTTTAACGGATTGCCTTGGGAACTTAAGCTGGGTTGACAACTCTTAATTCGGTTCTCTCTCCATGGAGAACACTGCCATCCATAAACGGTAGTGATGTTAGAATTGCTGAATAGAAGCTTTGACTGAACCAGACAGTGACAAAGAGTGAGTTTAATAATGGAGATCATCACCAGGCATTGAAGAAACTTGACAGCAAACCACTGTGCTAGAACACGTACCGCTAAGAATCCCCCAAACACAAAGGCTACACCGTCTTTACGTCTCCCTCTTTTAGAATAAAAGTTTTGACCATTTAGAATAAAGGAACCAATCATTTTTTCCAAATAGAAATTAGTAGGCCTGACAAGCTATTTTAGACACTTGCTTCTATTCATACTAAAAACACTCTTGTTTCTTTATTCTGTATTAATTCTTTAAGGTAAGGGGAGACTCCCTCTCAGCTTGTGTGTGTGTGTGTGTGTGTGTGTGTGTGTGTGTGTGTGTGTGGTTTGTAGTGCTTGTAAGAGAAATCCTTGTTGTGTGGCCTAGATTGTCCTTGAACTTTCAATCCTCCTGCCTCAGCTGCTCTAGCATAGGAATTATAGGTAAGTGCACACCACCACACCCAATCCCAACTAGCTTTGACAAATAGCTTAGATTCTTCCATGGTAAGTGGTTATAAGTTCAACTTGTGATAAATGTGTAAGCAGATGTAACTCATGAGCCCACTGTAACTTTATATTGCTTTAAAAAATGTCAGTAGTTGGTTTGCTGGTGTCTAAAACTGCTTAGCTTTGCAGCTCTGAGTTAACAGAGCTGGCAGTTTCTTGTCCAATAGCCGTGTACTGAACATTGTCAAGAAAGGCGGGTTGGTGCCTAGCATCCTTCCAATGCAGACGTATTTTCTACTGATTGTAAGATAGAAACACAATCAGAAGATTACTTCTTGTGTGTACCACATGATGATCTTGAAATCAACCCAGAAATAACACTCTAGTCTCTGAACAGGCTGCTGTATATTCTCATTGGGTTTTACTGCAGATATGGAGTCGTCTGCATAATAATGTTTGCTGTCACACTTAAGAACTCTATTCTGCTGATGCTAGTTAAAGTGGCTAACTAATCCAAATTTGCATTTTCAAAATAAGAACTTTGCAGTGTTTGGCAGCTTTTTATGTAAGAAGTGCTTAGATGTTATTAGTGCAAAGAAAGAAGACACAACAGAGATAGCCAGGGAAGTAATAGACATACACACTAGCCTTTGGATCGCACGGAGGAGTTTGAAGCCCTTTTCTTGTCTTTTCGCTGTTAATGTACTCTGGTTAATGCATACCAGCGGGCCTTATTAAGTCACCAAGCTGTATTCACCGATGGAGTAGCATTAACATAAAACATGCTGATGAGAAATAGAGTTGGGTATATCATGGTGAAGGTTAGCTAATGCCCTGGATTTGCCTCCTCGTGCACTTGGGCTTTTTCTGAAGAGGGGTGGTGCTCTGATGAGGGGTTTTGTCGGTCACTCAAATAACTAGGTAGCCTACGCTGTGGAAATAGGACCCAGGAAACTGGGTGAAAAGTGAAAAGCGAGCGATTGCAAGTCATGCTCATCCACATGCCAAGCATCCTCAGATTGAGAAGACATCCCCGTGTAAGTGCCATCGTTTTGCACGCTGCCAAGTCGAGGTCCGTCCCAAGTCAGTCCCAGGGCCTTCGAGGAAGCTTCACCGAGTATCCCGAGTATCAGTATTTAGACCTTTCTCAGAGGGCTGAAGGCTTGTAAAAATTACTACAGCTCCTGTTGCTCTTCCTCACTGCTTGATTTAATCCAGAGTTCTTCCATTCTCCCTCATCAACAGGCAGGCACACCAATGAATGTGTTTTACTTCAAAGGACAGAGAAACCACATGGAAACAACAGCTCCACGAAACTCACATTGTATCAGGAAACCACAGGAACAAGTTCCGTGGTGGCCTACATGTGAATCAGATACTGTCCTAGGACGTGGGGCTGTGGAGTGTCACAGGTTGAAACTCGGGTGGGGGAGGGAGGGAGGAGAGCGCTTACACATACCTGGTGTAGACACACATTCCTATGCAGGTGTACAAGCTCCTGTATCTGCAAAGAGGCCAGTGGAAGATGTCCCTACTCCACCACTCTTCATCCTCTTGCCTTGAGACATGGTCTACCATGGAATTTTACTGGAACCCAGCACTCCCCAGAAATCCTCCTGTTTCTCTCCAGGATGCGCTGGGCTGGGATTCCAGTCACATGTATAACCATCCTCAGCTTTCTGGGTGGGTTCTGGGGATGTGAACTTAGGTCCTCACCCTTGTTCAGCATGTGCGCTTAGCTGCTGAGCTATGCCCCCAACCCTGTTGCAGTTCTTTTGACTAAACCCAAAAGAATGTCCAGGTAATGGGCCTGCCATGCGTCTGAGCTGGGTACTACTGGGAGGGGTTGAGGAACCTCACTGGAGAGAATACACTCTCTGTTCCATACTCCCGAAACTGGGCAACAGAGTTTCCATTCGCCAAAGCAATGTATCAATGGCCAAGGTGGCTAGAACAAAAGGCAAGGTCCTGCTGGATCTCCTGGTTGCCAACACCATGGCCTTTACTTCTGTTGAAAATGGAGCCAAGGCTTCAACCCTCTGCTGCCTGCTTTTTTGCTCCTGTTCCTCTGAAAACATCTTTAGGGTAAATCTGTGACTTTAGTGTCTATAAGGTAAAACTATGAGAGTGGATTGGGGTGGAGCAGAGCATCCTCCAGAGATAGGATCAGGAGGGTTAGACGCTTGGCTTCTCTCTGCTCACCCGATGGTTTCTTCTCTGCTGACTTTCTTGTGAGAGTAAATGATGACCCAACCGTGCTTCAGGTCACCATGACTTTGCTATTCTCAAAGCAAGCCCAGTGGTTCTAAAAAACCACAACCTCTTTTCAAGATCCACGGCATTTACATGCCCAACAAAGTCTTACAAAATGTTGTCCTTTAAAAACTTTTTAAAAAACATTTTTGTCTTAAGTTCCGTCTTCTCCATCCCAGGCTGGTCTTGAATGTGCCTGATTCTAAACTCCGAGCATTGGGATTATCCGCATGTACCACCACACACAGCAGGCCCTGCCATATACTGATTCTCTACCACCTGAGTTGCAAAAAGCGCTGCCCTTTTCTGTCAAATGGTAATGTGTCCTTTGATGTGGCTTTTCTACTTTAGTAAATACAGAAATAATATCCTTTCATTAAAAAAAAAAATAAATTAGTGGATAAGAGTTTCTTAGACAATTCCACGGTTCCCAAGTCTATTGGAGAGGCCATTGGCATTTAGCAATGAACTAAATATTTTTCCCTTAGGAAATAATTCCCCAGGCTTCTGAGCTCAGTTAAAACCAAAATGGATGATAGTTTCTTCCAAGGTCAGAAGTATGAACTGGAGAGAAGAGTGTTTGTGTGTTAAGCCTTAGGCCTGTGGTGTAATATCTTATCATTCATTTCTTTGGAGGAATTTTTTCCCTATCTCTTCATAGAATTCAGGATGGCCTCAAGCCATTCCTTCCACCCCAGGAAGATCACCCTGGTTATATATGAGATTGTCCCCTAGTTTTCTATGTTGCTTTGAGGTTCCTGGAGTCTGTGGCTAGGACCGGAAGAGCCGGGAGATGCACTGAGGAAAAAGGAGTCTGCTCTGTTAGCCAGGTGATTCCCTTCACCACTGGCGATCTCCTGAGAGGAAGTTGCTGGCCGGTACAATATGCTCCTATATGTGAGGAAGCTTTCAGAGTTAGCGTCCTGTGAAGCAGCTTAAGAAAACAGAAGGGCTCTATTTGCATGGATCATGTGTTCCTGAGGCTCTGCACACAATGTCTGCTCTATCGACAGTTCTGGAAGAGATGGTGGAGGAAGTGGCTGTAGAATGAGAGTTCCTACATTCACAAGAGTTGACTTATTTTTTTCTTTTTTACAAGCGTATTTTATATTCAGGAAATGGATTTCTTTGTTCCTCTTAGAATATTGAAAACTGACCTTATATATTTAAATGATTCTCATAGGAAGCAGAGTGGGTAAAGGAAATTGTTTTAAGTTAGCTCTGTAGGTTCTGTACTTGTTTTGAATTTCTTTGTTTCTATTAGGTTAGCAGTCACTGCCTCTTTTGGGGGGTAGGTACATATACTATAAAAATTAGGACCCCAAAGCTCGTCCTACTTACCTTTTCTTATTTCCACATACCGTTAAGCTTAGTGACTCCTTAGTTTATGGGGTTAGCCATCCTTCTACTTAAGCTGGTTTTCAAGGGCTATGATCAGCATGAAGCAGGAAGGACACATGTTGTGGCAGGTCCCTTCCCTTGGCAGAGGGTGAATCCTGCTGGGCAGGACCATGGATGGTGGTAGAGGACACACAGAAAGTAGCACAAGGGGACACAGCTATCTCTTATAAATGACTGGAGCGCTCCCGATAGCTCCATGCCAGGGAAGCTGTAGAAACCTGCGTTTTCTGACAGTGATGACTTCATCTATGATGTATTCAGTGAAGTCCCGTTCTGACTCATAAACCGATGCACTGTGCTAAAATATCTCCTAAATGTAATTGAGATCCCTAAAACATTCTATTCCTTGGCAAATATTTAAAGTGGGTTTCATAAAGTTTTAAACTCCCCCCTTTTTTTGATAGTCTAAAATGACTATTTTCTCATTTCTGGTTTTTAACAAGTGTCACAAATATTGATCCCATGCCAGAGACAGTTTGCCACAATACCAACCCAGGTGGATGCCAATTCAGTTTTTAAGGGAGAAAAATGGTCTTAGATTTGTGATCACAGGCACATGATCTTTATAATGTTGCACTTTTACCCTAAATAACATTTTATATAGTGCAGTGAGCATTCATGCTGCCCCCTCCCATGCCAAGATTGAGCAAACCTTTAATATCATCACTTTACTGGTCAGGGAATTTGAGATCCAGAAGAAAGATGCTAAGCTTAAATTCATAATCATTTTTCAACGATTTAGTCTTGTCACTTTTAGCCAACATCATACTGAATGTCACAAGTCTTAAAGAAAATGTATATAGTTAATTAATTTTTTTCCCCTAAACATTCTTTGAGATTGGCCTTTCTACCTTTATTTTTCAAGACGGGAAAAGTAAAATTTAATTTAATTTAATTTAATTGGCTGTACTGGGAGACTGGCTGAGGTCCGTTCCAGGTGAGCTGGGTGTTGTCAGCACCAAAATCATCCTGTCATTTGTGAGGCCTGGGGAGGCTTAATGGGCCTCTGTGATAATTGCACAGAGCTGATTGGGGCCTGCTGCCTCCTGAGGACTGAGTACAAACTAAGCACAACTTATGTAATGTGAACAGCTAAGGAATATATATATATACACACATATACATATGTGTGTATATATATATATTCCTTATACATATACATATATAATATACATATATATTCCTTATATCTATACATATACACACACACACACACACACATAAATATATATATATATTTTCCTGGTTTCTGACAGGTTTCCTGGAGAGAAAGCAATAAAGGCTTGCAAAAACATTTCAGACTATCTCTGTGAGAGTGCCTTCATTATAAGTTCTGATTTATTTGTCACCTTTAATCTCCCAACCTTTGGAGTAAACATAAAAGATAAATATTTATGCATATATTCAAAATTTTTTGTAGATATAAAATTTCCCTATTGAAACTCTCAGGATGGAGAACCAATTTATCATTACGATTTGCTGTGGGGCCAAGATAAACGATCACATTTCTCCTCCCGTTGAAATTAAAACTAGTTGTAAATAATTTTTTTCCCTTATAAGATATACCTGTCACCCCAAGAATCCTCATACATGATTTAGAGAAGGAACTGAAGCATAATTTTTTAGGATATTTATTACTTTTTTTCAGTTGCTTTTAGGGAAAAAAGAAATTACCGTACCTGAGCTTGAGCTATCTGGCTAGGAAGATGTTTCTTTATGTGCCTTCTTGGGCATGATAATGTTAAAGAAACATGGTGTTAGATGTGTTACAAAGGGGGCTGGGAAGATGACTGGGTCAGTTACTAGGACCTGAGCTTCATCTCAGAAGCCAGGTAAAAGCCAGGTATGTTGGCGTATGTTTGTAATATCAGCATTGGAGAGAGAGGAGGCTCCTAGGACTCCAGTTACCACTCCAGCCAAATTGGCAAGTTCCAGGCCCATGAGAGCCTGTTTCGAGAAGACCCAAGTGCTAAGGATTAATTGCCAAGGTTGTAGTCTTAGTTACTTTTCTATTGCTATAATACAACCTGACCAAGACAGCTCATCAAAGAAAGCATTTAATTAGGGGCTTGTGCTCCCAGAGGGTTAGAGTTCATGACCATCATGGCAGGAGCATGGTTGTAGGCAGGCAGGCAGGCAGGACATCGTAGCAGTGGCTAGGATTTACATTTTCATCCACAAGCAGGAGGCAGAGAAAGAAAACTAACTGGGAATGACTGGGTTTTGAAACCTCATATATATATGTGTGTGTGTGTGTACATGTATGTATGTGTGTATATATATATATATATATACACATACACACAATATATATACACTATATATATTATAGTATATGTATATTATATATGTATTACTATAATATATACTATATGTATATGTATTATATATAGTGATATATATA
The DNA here is from genome assembly GCA_019843965.1 of Rhynchomys soricoides. Classification (NCBI taxonomy): domain Eukaryota; kingdom Metazoa; phylum Chordata; class Mammalia; order Rodentia; family Muridae; genus Rhynchomys; species Rhynchomys soricoides. Next base: position 3,485,419 of record JADRCH010000241.1, read on the forward strand.
TTATATACAATATATAGGTGTTTGAAACCATATATATTATAGTGTGTGTGTGTGTGTGTGTCTGTATTTCAAACTATGGTTCTGTGGCAGAAGGTATTCTTGAACTTTTACTACAAAATGGAGAAAGTTCTTCCTATTGAGATGGAATAAGAGAGGTGAACTCTACTGTTGCCCTCACCAGCGCACAGAACTCCAGTCCATGCGTTCAGCATCTGCCCATGCTTTTCCTGGTCCCACTCCTTGCTAGGGGATATCCTAAGTGCACAAATGTGTGTGCACAAATGTTTGCTCATCTGTATGGCGGCCCAAGGTAAAGGTCCAGAGTCTTCCTGGGTTACTCGCCACTATAATCTTCCAGGAAGGTTCCCTCAATGACCCCCAGAGTGGGTTGGTAAGGCTGGTCTAGCTATCATGTTCAAGGCACGCCCAATCTCTACCTTCCCAGTGCCAGAACTGTAGGTCGTAGGTCCAATTGCAGGCCCTACAAGCAGCAAGCACCTCTAAGCTGTCAAGCCGTCTCTCTAGCCCTGTATCTTTTTTTTTCCCTTAAACTCAAGTGTTCCAACTTTCTATATTAAATAATTTTCTTCAAAAACAGAGGTTGTAGAAAGGAGAGGGCTCATTCAACTCCTTGCCCACATTCCTTGCTAGCTCTCATTTTTTAAGGATCTGATAAAAGCTCTTCACTAGCTAACAGATCTAGGAGTCTAGCTACAAAGTTTCTTCTGTAGCCTCTCTCCTCTCTCCTGCTGAGCTCCAGGCCATTCTGGGAGGTCCGGACTCAGACTCCAGGAAGGTAACATTCCTGGGCTTGGAGCTACATTGCCCGATCAACTTCTTAGTGAGTAGAATTCCCCCTTCATCTGCTAGATGAAGCTTCTTGTACTAACACATTCTTGTGGGCTTTGGCCTTTGTTTTATTGGACAGCTCACGAACTCAGCTAGTTAGTTTTCCTCTGAATAAAAGGACGCTGCTGCTAGTACACCGTCGCCGTTGTCCGTTGTTCTGGGGAAGGCTAAATGATCAACCGTGTGGGGTATGACTGGTCTCCACACCCTAGATTTTCATTCGTAACTTTAATTTATCCCTCTGGGTGTGGGGTAGGGGTTCGCTCTTATTCTCCTGGGAAATAACCAGACAACGCTTCCCTGGCACTCTAGTGCATTTCTTAAATCCCGTCCCAGAACTCTGCTGAATACCACACAGGTAAATAAGCTGAAAGCACAGGGTGTTTGTATTTTTTGAAAAATTGACCTTATTGAGTCACATTCTCTTACTTACAATCTGATTTTGTCTGTTTGATTTCTACCAAGAAAAGCCTCACAGCTGGGCTTAAGACAAAGACTAGAATGTGGCTTTAACTGTGCTTCAGAAAACCAATTTTAGTAACTTCGATTTTAGGTTTGTAAACCAACAGGACTTTAAACCTCTGGGGATTGCTATATAGAATTTCATACCGTGGGTGTCGGAACCCAGTGCTCCATTCTTTGTTCACAAAGAGACTACGTTTACTCTTTGCTTCATAGGCTGTAATTTCTAGGTTGGTGTATGGGTTTCTGTTATATAGTTGGAAGAAGAATCTAAAGGTAGACCTGTCAGGTTTTCTATTTCTCAAGTCAACCCAATGCATCAAACGTAAAGTGGGGTATAAGAGCTGCAAGTTGTGTGTGATATCAGCCGCTGATGAAGTGTCTAAGAATTTGATGAAGGTGTTATAAATTAACTTATTAGTCAAATTTATGTTTTCATTTATTGCTTCGTGCTAAAAATGTTCCCAATTGTGGCTTCATCACATGTATTTGGTCCTACCAAAAATAGGACCAGTTGTTTGAAGTGGGTTAGGATTCCAAGCCATTTCTTCTTCCTCTTTTAAGAAATGTAAGAGCAATCCTTGGATGACATAATAAAGACCTTTCTTGAAACTAGGAAGAGTATTTTAGTCCTCTTTGTGTTTGTTTCTTTTTTTCTGTCTCCTCCAACTCTTAAAGGTAACCCAGACGGGAAATTAGCATAGAACAGTGAGAGGAATTTCGACTGAAGAACAGTACTCTTTCCCACACCTGACTTTCAAACAGTGTGGGTTATTTCACTATCGTGAATCATGATTGCAAGAAGTGTAGTGAAGAAAAAACTCTCTTTTTTTTCTTCCTGATCTGAATGGATGAGAGTGGAGGAGGGGGTAGCTGGGTGAAGAGAGCTCAGGGCCCTGCCAAGGGTGAGCAGAACCAGGCGAGCTCACCCATAGTTTCCACTCTGCCCTGTGGCCCTGCGCAGTGCTTCTTCTCACCAGCTCCTCTTGTGGGGAGCTCTAGGGGCTTTGGAATGTTAGCCTTTAAAAGTTTTGCCATCTTACATTAGTAGAAAACAATTAAATTTCCTGAAGGAAGCAACATGTCAGTGATTGCTCACTGGCATATGATGCTCTAAAAACGTGCTTCCAGAAAGAATGGATGAGAGATTTGTGACTTACGCTGGGCAATTCCTCCAGAAAGTTATTTGTAAATTATCAAGGTTTTGTTGTTGTTTTTAAAATCAGCGCTTTTGTAGTTCTAAAATGGCTGTCCCTGCCATTTTGGGCTGCAGCGTTCAAGCCTGGATGCTTGAGATAGAGGTAGGCAGATAAGAAACCAATACCATGCCACCTGTCCCCCTTATTGGCAGCTGCAGCCGGGTCATTGATCACCATTCCCTTGTCCCTCCACTTGCTGGCCTGCAGGCTTCGCAGCTGGGGCTTTACTTTGTTCTTTGTTTGGAAGTGTTACTTCTAATTATGGTAGAATGCCTGTGACGTCCAGGCTGCTCCCCGCTGTGCACGTGCCCGAGGTCCAGGACGCCCCCCTCGCTCTGCAGAAGCCTCCGGCCAGTTTGCCTACTTTGACCCTAACTCCCCTTTGTCTCCCCTTGTGCTTCCCTGCAGAACTCCAAGATGGGAGGCAAACTGAGCAAGAAGAAGAAGGGCTACAATGTGAACGACGAGAAGGCCAAGGACAAAGACAAGAAGGCTGAAGGCGCGGGTACCGAGGAGGAGGGGACCCCGAAGGAGAGCGAACCCCAGGCGGCCGCCGACGCCACCGAGGTCAAGGAGAGCGCGGAGGAGAAGCCCAAGGACGCGGCGGACGGCGAAGCCAAGGCGGAGGAGAAGGAGGCCGACAAGGCGGCGGCCAAGGAGGAGGCGCCCAAGGCCGAGCCCGAGAAGAGCGAGGGCGCCGCGGAGGAGCAGCCCGAGCCCGCGCCCGCGCCCGAGCAGGAGGCGGCCGCGCCCGGGCCCGCTGCGGGCGGCGAGGCCCCCAAGGCCGGCGACGCGGGCGCCGAGAGCACGGGCGCGGCCGAAGGCGCGCCCCAGGAGGAGGGCGAGGCCAAAAAGACTGAGGCTCCCGCCGCCGGCCCCGAGGCGAAAAGCGACGCGGCCCCGGCGGCTTCAGACTCTAAACCTAGCAGCGCAGAGCCCGCGCCCTCGTCCAAGGAGACGCCCACCGCCTCCGAGGCGCCCAGTTCTGCGGCCAAGGCCCCCGCGCCTGCCGCGCCCGCCGCTGAGCCCCAGGCCGAGGCACCCGCCGCCAGCTCCGAGCAAAGCGTGGCCGTCAAAGAGTAACCGGGACAGCCTAGCCAGAACCGACGCCACTCGCGAACGACCTGTCTCACGCTCTCTCTGTCTCTCACTCTGTCCTCTCTCTGTCTCTCTATCCTATACTAACTTGTTTCAAATTGGAAGTGAGGATATGTATTGCCCAAGGGATTAAAAAAAAGAAAAAAGAAAAGAAAAGAAAAAATAAGAGGATGTGTCCCATCAGGGGAGGGAGGGGGCGGGGAGAATCCAAATAGTATTTTTGTGGGGAAATATCTAATATACCTTCAGTCAACTTGATCAGTCAGTCCTGGATTTTAGAGATCATTGTCTGAAAGTACATCATCTGTACCTGAACCGCTGTCCCCTAGGTTCCATCCTTTAAAAAACCCCAGTGCATCTCCTGAGAGGCAGCTGGGGAGGGAGGCGTTTGATTCTGCCCACAGGGCCAGTGCCAAGGCAATCAGATCTTTATGAAAGCAGTATTTTCTGTGTCTCCTTTTTAATTTACAGCCTTTTCTTATTTTTGGTATTTTTTTAACGTTTGTGGATGAATGCCAACTTTCAGACAGAGCCCACTTAGCTTGTCCACATGTATCTCAATGCCAACCCTCCATTCTTCCTCTCCAGATATTTTTGGGAGTGACAAACATTCTCTCATCATACTTAGCCTACCTAGATTTCTCATGACGAGTTAATGCATGTCCGTGGTTGGGTGCACCTGTAGTTCTGTTTATTGGTCAGTGGAAATGATTAAAAAAAAAAAAAAAAAAAAAAAGTCTGCGTTCACTGCAGCTCCAGTTTTCTTCCATCTGTGTCTCAGACACCTACACACCACCCATTGGAAAATGGAAAAAAATTAAAAAAATAAAAAAAATGTACAATGGATGCATTGAAATTATATGTAATTGTATAAATGGTGCAACAGTAATAAAGTTAAACAATTAAAAAGTAGGAATGACTCTTGGCTCTCTTTTCCCTCTCCTTTTTGGTAAGGTAGGTGTTTTTCCTGAATACAACTGAATGAAGGTAAGACGCAGGAACCTCAAGTGTTCTTGACTAGTATCCTTATAAACAAAACACCCCAAACAGTGGAATCCATGTCATTTATCCCTAAGATGAACAGGAGAAACGTCTAAGGATTCACACCCAACCGTGGTGAGGGTGTGGTTATTAATGCTTCAAAAGAGCAAATATTGTGAATAAAATATTAAATAACAACTAAGAGCTGTGTTTTGAAGGCTGGGAAGAATAGTATAATCTTTTAGAAACATCCTATGTGTATGAATTGTGAAGCCAGGGGCCGGCATCTATGCTTGCCTTGTCTGCAGGTGAATTGGTAGCAGAGGAGGGCAAGGAACCGGAATGCCAGCCAGGAGAAAGCTGCTAGTAGCTTCCACCTTACCCAGACCTTGCTTGCTTTGGCTTCAAGGGAACATAAACTTGTGATCTGTAAGACAAGATCCCTTTGATAGCTGAAATATGTAGAAGTTTGTGCACATGCCAGGTAGCAATGTATACCACAGGCAGATGTGCTAAGCCGTCACCCCTTTATGACCTCATTACCGGAATAGTGACCATTTGTGTGTTCCCCCTATGCCACACATGGGGAAGAGGCTGGAGAAAGGTGGCTTTTGTACAGGCTAGGCATGCACATCAGTTCTTGAGTGTAAGAAAGGAAGTGATTGTCTCTTGAATCTGAGAGAGTAACTTGGGTGTTTTCCAATCCGATATTGGAAACCACTTTGAAAGAAAGAAAGAAAGAAAGAAAGAAAGAAAGAAACCTAGCCACTGCAAAGATTTCTCAGACCTGAATCAGAGAAATGTCCAGAAAAATAAATAACAGGTTCATCTTTTAGAGTGTCATGTAGTTTCCGGTAGAATTTGTGAAGGCCGTGAAATTCGCATGATCCTGTGGACCTGAATCAGCCTAGCTCCATTCCTGTGGGGCACACAAAGAGGACAGAGGAACCCTCTAGATATTTTCTGAGTGTCTGGAATCAGTACCACACCTGGAGAGGCAGAAATGGTGGAGTTGGGCTAGTTAATGTACTTTCCAAGTTCAGGCCATGCCCATGATCTTGTCTAGCTCTTGGGGCTCTTGTTTTGTAATGAATTGATTTTGAACTCTTAATGCTTGGCAGCACAGCACACATGAATATGTAAAAGCCTTAACCACTAGCCAACTATATTAGGTAAGAAAAACAGCAGAGAATATCCAGAGCATGCACAGTTGTCCTCAAATAAAATGTGGGGGCAGGTCTGCGTATTATGGAAGTGACAGAGTCAACAAACTGGAAGACGTGTATAAAATTTCAAATTATCTTTACAGTGAAAAAGACTTATTTTTGAAAAATGAATTAAATTTATCAACTACTGCGAAGTAGTTATGAATATTAAATACCATTCATTTATTGCAATAAAACAGGCTTTGGTAGAAGTAATATTTAATAGACTTTCTTCTACCATTTTAATTAAAATATTCACAGGATTAGGGGTGAGAAGAATCCTTGGGGGCTCTCAGGATAATGTTACCATCCAAAGTCATTGCATGAGATAAGTAAAATAAGGTGGCACACTTCAACTTCTGCGCTGAAGGATGTGGCACAATTAAAATCCGAGCTACATCTAGTCATTTATTTTCTAACTGTGATGTATTCGAGCAAATAAAGAGACATGGTCACCACCACACACAAGATATCATTTCAACACGATCAAAATATATGACTTTTACTTTTGTCATCCTTTAAAGACCGTAACAATGTAGTTTGAAACTTATTTATATTCAACAGAAAGCCTAGAACGTGGAAATGACTGTCTCCCCCAGGAAGGGAACAGCGTTGGATACTCACATTAATTTGGGATTAGCCTAGGTCATCCCCTACTTAAAAATGAGCTGAAGTGAAGGCCCAGCAGTGCATGGGCTGTGTTAAGCCAGTCCCATCTGTCTGTGAACACATTTTTGCTTCACTAAGGTGGGCGCATCTGAATGTTTTCTGAAGACTCAATGACTCTAGGGCTCACATTTGTTGGGTGCTGGCTTGCATCTTGCAAAGGGGGCACGAATTGGGATTGAAATGAATATTTCCAAGGTTGTAGATGTATCTTCCTTCTTTGGAGGTCTTATCTTGTAACTGATGCTCTCTAAATGTTGGAAATAGATGCTGGTCCACAAGAGCTAGGCTGTGCCATGCATCCTGGGATGGTCCAATATGACCTCAGTCCTGGAGGGGGTCATCCTTAGGTAACTTCCAGCCATCAAGGAAGAGGGCACTTGGAAGAGTGTCGAGAGCATCCTCCATTCTTTATGGGGTCCTTCTGCTTACTGGAGTCAAGACCCAGTCTGGGAGGGCAGGAAGAACATGGTTCTCAACTACCTGACATGATCTAGACATTCTCTGGCTGCCTATCCCCAGGTTATGGATTGGTACCCAAAGTCTACTTTCACAGAGCATTCTGGAACTTAAATTTTCATTGAGGGAAACACTATAGCCTCCCGGGACTCCAGTTCCTTACCAAGGCAGACAACATAACAATTAAAGCGCACCCCCCATTGGCTTGAATGTCAGCTTGAAACGCAGCAAAACGTACCACGTTATTGTTTATTTTTATTTACATCCCAAACACTGTCCCCCCTCCATGAGCCCCTCCCCCATCTCCCCTTCTGGTCTCTCCTCTGAGAGGGTGGGGTCCCCTGAGCTCACACCCACCTCCCTCCCTGTGCATCAAGTCTCTGCCAAAGTAGCCACATCCTCTCCCACTGAGACCAGACAAGGCAGCCCTGTTGGGGAACCAGATACCACAGTCAGGTTACAGCTTTAGGGATAGCCTCGCCCCCAGTTGTTGGGGGAGGGGCTACATGGAGACTGAGCTGCACATCTACTACATAGGTCCCGGGCCCTCGCTTCATCCAGCCCGTGTGTGTTCTTTACTTACCAGACTTTTTGGCATTGTTTTAGGATTGGTGAGATCTATTGCCATCATTTAGATTCAGCCCAGCCTTTCGACAGTAACATTGCAGGTGTATATGATTTGATATCTATTTTAACTAATTTGTACTATATTGAAAACTGGATTCTCAGGAAACAATCTGAAATATGTATCATGGTGGCATCATTAGTAGTTTTGGGATTCATACCAGGAGGTTTTTTTTTTTTACACAGTCTTACTCTATAGTCCTGGCTGGCCTGGAACACATCATATAGACCAGGCTGGTTTCGAACTCACAGAGATCTGCCTGTCTTTGCTGCCCAAGTGCTGGGATTAAAGGCATGTACCACTATTCCTAGCCAGCAGGAGCTTTGCAAAAAGAGCTATGGTTAATTTTATTTGAACTGGGCATTTTTTTTCCCTTTTTCTGCCAAGCAGTTGATACTTAGTATTTAGCTTGGGGACAGCTCTTTAACAATGGTGTCATTCTTTCAAACCCCTGCAGCTGATGGAGAAGTAGAAAGGGAAATATAGCAGGTGTCCTGGACAGTTTGGTATGTCATCAGTTTTGAAATAAGCCATTCTTCATCATGAGATTATATGCTTTCTGACTTCTTAATGACAACATTTTCACGGTATATGAAACCTCGGAGGCTGGGGACTGGCCTGGTTAGTACATTCCTCCTCAGTCTGTGTTCACGCTACTACGAGCAGTTTCCACTGTGGAGCCGAATGCTTCCAAGCACATCTGCATTCAAGGAGATTCCTAGAGGGAATATCACTGGAAAAGAACATGGGCTTGGAAACGATCTGAGTACCACTGCATTTGTGAACACACAGCACCACGGAGTACACCTTTGTGTCTCACCCACCCATGACATGAGAACATCACCTTCCTTTCTTTCTTCCTTCCTTCCTTCCTTCCTTTTTTTCTTTCTTTCCTTCTTTTGTTCCAAAGTAATTTTATATTTCCCCTGAGTTTTCTCCCCTGGACTCAGGAAATTCACTTTTAATGCTATGCATAAATCAACTGACATTATCTAACTTCTATTTTTTTTTTTTAATTTTTTATTTATTGCTTTTACTTCCCTCCGGTCAGTGTGTTAAAATGCCAGGAGTAAGGGACAGATTAGCCTGCCCAGATTTGGAATCATTTAGCAAACAAACACTCACCTTGCTTTCTTTCCTTCAGCTTTGCCAGCATCTTCCAAGATTTAAAGCACTAAAGCTTTCTCAAGAAAATGGGGCCTTCACATTAAACAAAACAAAACAAAACAAAAAAAACATACTCTATTAACCAATTTCAAATAATAGTTAAGATGAGACATTTTTAGTTTACAAGCTTCCCTATATGTAGGAATAACTAAGACCTTAAACCAATTTAATTTATTTATATATTTGTTTGACTTCTAAAATGATGTAGACATTTTGATAAACAAAAAGTCTAAAATCCTGAAGTCCAAACACTAGAAAGGAAGGCTCCGCATTGGCAACCTCACCTCTTTTTGCCTTCTAAGCTGTGAGTTTATTCAAATAGAAAATGTTTGAATAGGCACCAAAGACTCCTGGCTGGTAATGGAATGCTAAAGCTTTGACTTAGTGTAGCTAAGAGTCACATAACCTGAAATCCAGCTACATTGTGACAAGTGTTACTCAAAGAAAAGAAAGAAAAGAAGGCACCTATTTTGCCTTGAGGAAAGTGAGTTAACTTGTGACACACTTTCGCTAACAAAAGAAGTGGGAGGTGGGAGTTGGGTAAAAAAGAGAAGAGAGAAATTCCTGAGCCTTCCATCTGCAGAGAAAGCAACCTTGTTAATGGAAAGAAAGACTATGCTTACGTATTTCACTGACAGAGACAGCCCAGTTTTGAGTTTTGCCAAGCAAAGGATGGCATGCCTCATTACAAAAGCTTTTTGCACAGGTTTGGGAAATCGGACTTGACAGATGAACCCCATTAAAAGCAACGACTCTAAGTCTCCTTAGCAGCACTGAGCAGTCGCAGTCCTACTCAGCCTCAGCACAGACATCCAAGAATAGAGCTTGCTCTCAGCCGGAACCACCCACTTCAGCACTGAAGTCTGACTAGTATGCAAATTCCCCAGAGGGGATTTAAAAAAAATTTTTTTTTTAAAGCTAAGAATAATAGAGACTGTATTTTGCTTGCTATCTATTCAGCTGCCTTCTCTTCCAGAAGCTGAAATTGCCTTGGCATTCAGAGCAAATTTTAGCTTTTCAAAATAAACACACACACACACACACACACACACACACACACACACGATCCAAGATATCCCCAACAATATACCAGCAAGAAGATAAACTACTAGAATACATATAAGGGAGTCGCTTACATTTCTGAGGCTAGACGGAGCTTCATTACAACAAATTTGTCTTTTATTTGTTGCTTACTTTTCTCTCTTCATTTTGTTGAAGGTTTTACTTTTTGTTGGCTAATCATGTCCCTTTTACTCCCTGCTTGTCTGCCACAGGGCTACATGCTTACATTGGATTAGAATGATAAAAAAAGTATAAACACCTCACATGTATCATTCTTTACACATTTATTTATTTTTATTTTATGTGCATGGTTGTCACGCCTGCATTTATATATGTACTCATGGTAGCCAGAGGTGGTAGCCAGAATATCTTGGAAGTGGGGTTGTAATTGGTCATGTGGGTTCGGGGAATTGAACCTAGGTTATCTGCAAAAGAGTGCTTTTCACCGTAGAGCCATTTCTCCAGCCCCAGATGTGTCATCTTAAATACAATTCAAGTGTGCCATTCCTCTGGCTTTGCGGAGCCTTTATACTTTATTTGTTCTGGACATTCCTCAGCACTAAACTGATTGGTCCATCCTCCTTCTCCTAGCGGAATTCATCTGTAAGAATAATGGGGAGATTAATAGAGAATTATTCAGAATGTCAGGGAATTCAAAATGGTCCCCACATAGGAATGCTTTTCAAAAAGATTCTAGAAGGTTCTACCACAAGCTGTTTCCAGAAGGAGAAGAAGTGATCCTTAAATGCCATTCCATTTGGTTACAAAAGAAATCTTTGTCTGGCTGGGCTTAGAGGCTTACATTTCTAATCCCAAAATTTAGGAGGCAGGATCTCCAAGTGCCAGGCAGGGACTACAGAGCAAATTCCAGGCCAGGACTACAGGGTGAGACCCTGGGGGGAAAACTCTGACATATTAAAATGAAGAAATATATCTCGTTCCTGAACTGTATTCCTGATTCTGCAGTTCTTACAGAAGGCAAGGAGCGGGGTCCAAGCTGGATGAAAAACCCTTATCTGGGGTTCAGGGTGTACAGCATGACGTTCCCAAGATTCAGAATCAATCTGAGCTCCGTGTATAGGTCTAAGATTTTAAGAAAATCATTTAATATCTCTGAGATTCACATCATCACGAAAATGGAAAAAAATAGTAACCTAGTTGCTAGGGATATTTTTAGTAAGGCCTGGTTCATGGTACACAGTCGGCCCTCCATTTTTATGGGCTCTGTATCTGCACATTCAATCATCCAGGGACTGGAAATGTTTTTAAATTCTATCTGTACTGAATACACACAGACTTTTTCCTTGTCTCTAGCACCTACATCCTGCGCGGTGACAACTATTTATATGCGTTAGCATTGACAAGTAGTCTAGAAAAGGTGGGGCGTATGCAGGCAGATGCACATTGGTTGAAGATTACGCACGTTATACAAGGGACTTGTTGGCGTCCATGGCAATCCTGGAACAACCCCCTAAGGGTTTGGAAGCTATTCTACAGGAAGCTTTGGTTCCGTTAAAGAGTTGAGACCAGGGCTGGCAAGATGGCTTGGTGAGCAAAGGCTCTTGTTGGCAAACCTGATGGCCTCAGTTTGAACCCTGGGACCCACGCAGTGAAAGCAGAGTACCACCTCCTGTAAGTCGTCCGCCATCTTGTTACTGAGCCCTGTCACGTGCTCTCACATACAAGCACAATAGTAAGTGAATACATAAGTAAATGTAATAAAGCATCTAAACGTGCACACGAAGCTTCGTCCTGGCCACTTACTTTATAAAGGAATATTTAATGGAAAGACAGTAGTTAATATTTTCTTCAAAGTATAGAGAAAAGGTCCATGGAATTGAGACGTGTGTACCTAAGGGGGCAAACAACTTCGTGGGAGATTTTAAAATAAGCACAACATAGAGAAAGTATTGTGTCAGGGGACATGAAATTCCAAGATGGTTTCCAAGAATGTTCTAATCACATTACTGAGATATTTGAGACGTAACCCAGAGAATGACAGATTACCTTTGCATGGTGGGGGGTGAGGGTATTGCTGGAATTCTTTACTTCTTACTTACCTTTGTGGCCAGGAGACAGGTCTAACTTCTCTGAGCCTCATGCTTGGCTAAGAAGGATGAGCCTGCCTGGAGACCTTGTGGAAAGGCTAAGATTGTGCGTCTTCTTGCAGTCTCTAAACACCCCCTGATCATCACCACCACCTGCATTTGCTTCCAGAATGTGTGAGCAGTGGAGGCTGGGATAATTCTCTTTATCTCCATTAACTTCATTTTAAGAAGCAGATTCTCTTCAGAGGGAAATCTCATTTCTTGCTGTTTACCCATTCTCTCTATGTGACATTTTCATGTGCTAGCTCTCCTAACGTGGTCTCTGTTGCTTCACTATTTCACTGCCCACTCCCCACCTAAAACAAAACAATAAACAAACAAAATAAAAGCATAGCTGCAATCTGCCAGTAGCTGGCAGCCATTGTACCACTGTTGGAGTTCAAGATGGAAGTCACCTCAAATCCTCTTCCTCTTCCTCTTCCTCTTCTTCTTCTTCGTTTTTTTTCGAGACAGAGTTTCTCAGTGTAGCCCTGGCTGTCCTGGAACTCACTCTGTAGACCAGGCTGGCCTCGAACTCAGAAATCCGACTGCCTCTGCTTCCCGAGTGCTGGGATTAAAGCCGTGCGCCACCGCTGCCCGGCTAAAGGCAAACTTCTAATTGCCCTGCATTTTCCCTCTCAGTCTCCTGAGGCTGACCACTGGTGATGTCATCCTGCAGAGAAGCAATCAAAATCATCCACTCTACCCTTGATTTGCTTTTTTTCATGCTTCATAGCCCACGTGTCTGGGACTGTCACCTACTTGACAACAAGAACTGTCATCTACAGGACCATTAGTACTACATCACCACTAGACTTCTTGCAGCTGTCTAGAGCTTCTCTCTTGCTCAGATTACAGCAAGTACTTCCTCACAACTTCTCAGCTGCCATACTCCCCCTTAGCTAAGATTTTCTACAAAACAGCCATTTCCATCTTGCTAAAGTAGAATGTGATGTTCAACACTCCACACATACACACTTACATACACATTCTCTCTCTCTCTCTCTCTCTCTCTCTCTCTCTCTCTCACACACACACACACACACACACACACACACACCTTCAAATCTTCAACTAGTTCTGTGTTTCTCAGAGGAAGAGCTAAGATCTTCAGTAGACTAGGCCTGTCAGAGGGACCAATGGCTCTCAGGTACTTACATGCTTATAGGGATATATTTAAAGCCTTTAAAATAATGAGAAAAAAGCATTAATTAGGCCAGGAGCTCTAATGAGTGAGATCTTGTGTGACTGTCCCAGTCGTCTCATAGCCAGTAGGCTCCTCCCCTCTGGTTCTCAATAGGACCTCCCTTTTACCTCCATTGTCTGATGTCATCTCTGATGCTATCTTTGTCCCTTTGCTTTGGCTACCGGTGCCTGTGGCTTCTAGATGTGCTCTGACGTGCACTCTGGGTTGCCTTTAGGCCTTCATTCTTGTTAGTCATCTGTCTGGAGTTTTCCACAAGCCTACTTCCTCCACGAATTCGCTCCTTGCAAGCAAAGCCATTGTTCCTGACCACCTTTCTTACACCGCCACCTACCACCCAAGGGCTTCCTTTCATACACAACTTGACGTCCTCCACGTTTGCTTCTATGTTTTCTTTGGAGAAATCAAGCAATGATGGTACCCTTTCTGTAAATAGTGTCTATAAGTTCTATAGAGTGGAACCTTTTGCTCTTTTCATTTAATGTTATATCTCTGTGTGTAGCACAGGGAGGTCTTATTTGCAGGAATGAATAAGTCAATGGTAGGGGTTCAGAATTTAAACTGTCACCCAACAATGTTTGTAATTAAGCTTGAGTTAATTACATTGTGAGGAGACTTAACCAGTTTCTCCCCAAACTGTAACCCTGACCAGATACAGGTGGAAGAGAGGGAAGAGTGAAACAGAGGGAATAGCTTACCACAGGGGGTCCTGTGGTAAGAATCCAAGGGAGAAGGCAGGCCAGAAGAGATAGAAGACCATGGTAGTGGATGTTGAAGTGAGTGAGTAAAGTAGGCAGCAGGGACTGCAGTATTGGGCTGGGATCTGACCCTGCAGACCTTTAGGAGCTAGACTGAGGGCTCATATCATTATTCCAAGGGTTATGAGAAACCATAGACTGCTCAAAGCAGAACAATCACTATAGGTTTAAGGTGGAGAACTCGGAGAGTGTAGTGAGGGCCCAGAACCCTGACTGGGAAGTACTTTGCAGAAGGCAGTCTAGTGGAGGTGGCAGCCAGGATGGAGAAAATCAGACTGGAGACATTGTTATTTAGGAAATCATGGGGCTTGATGATGTGACACTCTCGATCCACCAATAGGATGCAAAGCTCAGGTAGGTGAATGGCTCTTGTGGAGGAGATGAGATCCTTCCGATTACAAGAGAAAAAACAGCAGAGAGCTTTGTGGAAAGGATTGCCTGCCACCTTGGAGGCTAGTTAGCTAGTAGCATAGATTTGGAGAAAGGGGGACATGACTAAGAGCCTGCAACCATTTTTGGAAGAGGATTGTCTGGCCGAAGGGTAGAAATCTCAAAATGCGCTCTTGTTTTCCACGACCTTAGGTAAGATGGCTGCTGGGTAGTGATTGTCCTGAGGCACCTTGGCAAAACCTAGGGAAAGAAAGGGGTAGTCTAAAGAAGGCCGAGGGTGAAACTGAGCTGGTTGTGATGACACAGCATTTTGTAGGACATAATGACAGCATGCAGGCAGTGAGAGAAGTGCTGGGTCTGGGAAGAGAAAATACAAACATTATGTGCTCACTGGTTGAAGCAAGATGTTGTCCATGATGATATTGACGTGGGCGCTGAGTCATGATGAAGGACATGAAGATGAGACTCTGGAAGTCTCATAGAGGACTGTGAGCCCTGCACCTAATGACCAGTATTTGATTTACAAGACATTAGTGGAGGGTGGCTTAAGTGGAAAGTAGAATGGTCTTACCATGCTTCTGAGAAGAGGGGTGAATTTGTCTTCTGCAGAGACTAATCTATCTTAAAGAGAAGAAAGGAAGGGATCCCTCATTTTCTCAAAGATAGCCTTGGCTTTGTCTTAGTAGACACAGCAAGCTGGCTTTCAAACGACACACACAGAGATGAGCCTATTTTATATTTCCTAGTTCTTTTGCTTCCTCATCATCACTGTCCCTTTGCCCACACTTAGAAGATGCTATGTAAGCTCTGGTTTGAAGCTTGTCTCCAATGCTTTACAGCTCAAAGACCTTGAGAAAGTCACTGAACCTCTTTTGAATTTATCATCCTTATCTGGAAAACAAGAGTAACAATGATTTAGTTCATAAGGTTGTCATCAGAACCAAAGGGCATACTTAATCGAAAGCACAGTGTGTGGGACATTGTAAGAGATTAAAGAAAATGGACAGTTCTGGTGCTCCCCACCTCTGGCTGTACTGTGTCCACCCCACCCCACTCTCCTCACTATGCCCTGGACATGCCCACACCCCCTGGAACTCTTTTCCTTCCTGTTGCTCATCTCTGAATGCCATCCTTCACACATTCCAAGTGTCTGGAACCATCTACTCAGCCTCTTTCTGTCCTTGGTCATGTCCTGAGCCGGAACTAAGGGGCAACCACTCCAGTGTTCTCTTTGATCACAGGAAACTCCCTTTTATCAATCATTGATGTTCTTTAATCATGAGCTGTGAGTACTCTGCAGCTGGGAGCACTTGTTATTCTTATCCCCAGCACCTTGAACATTAATGAACACTAAACATTTTAAATGTATTATCTGAGACATGAATAGCTTATGTTCTATGACTTATCTTTTCTCTCCCAAACACACTTACCCCTTAAAAGGAGACAGAAACTTTAAGTGAAAAGAACTCTCAGTGTTCAAATTTCAGGTACTGGAGAAAATTTTGGGGGAAAAAAGAAGGTTACAACTCTCAGTGTCCAGGTCATAGCACTGTTGGTGGGCATAGAGCAGAACCCTGCCGTTGACTTATCACTTTGGACCATTTTTGACTTTGTCAATGAACCATTCAATATGTTAATAATGCAATGTTTACCTTATTAATGAATTTAGAATTTCATATAATTGACAAAGGATATATGAATGCTACATTCTAGCATTATAAATGAAAAAATGCAGGGAATTTCAGATTGGGGACGAGCAGTTGGGTGGATTTCTCCATTGTGTTTCTAGAACCTGAGTTGACTGTGAGTCTCAAATCGCCTTCCCAAAGCACTGGACAGGAATTGAATGTGTCCTTATATGATGTTACTGAAAAGTCTGTCATTTAATTTAAACATGGGTAAAATAAAAACAACTAAAATCTTTTTGTCTACTACAGCATCCCAGCCAGCTGGCCTCTGTATTCTAATTGTATTTTAGTAACTTATACAAAACACAAAAATTGTTACAATTATGTGGTAATTAAAAAACTTTATTATTATTATTATTATTATTATTATTATTATTATTATTATTAATGTAATGGGTGAAGGTATGGGCCTGTGAGTGCCATAGACCATCTATGGAGATCAGGGAACAACTTCGTGGAGTCAGTTCTCTACCTTTACATGGGTTCCAGGGATGGAACTTAGGTCCACAGGCTTGCATGGGAAGCAATTTACCCACTGAATCATGTCTCTGGCCTCTTTGTTGTTTTCCAAATGGGAAAAAAAAATTATTATTCACAAGCATGCTTAACTGTAATGTTTAGAGCATAATGAAAATAACCGGTGAAAGGTCATAAATTATGTAAGGTGATTTTATTTTAAAAATACATGCATTTCCTGCATTGAAATGGGAAGTTCAGTTAGCTGTGCTATGGATCTAGTTTGATTTACACTTCCTTATGACTTGTCATTTCTATCTCTAAGGAAAGATCTGCATTTAGCTGTGGCTCAACTTGGAATTGACTATCTTCAATCTTCACTGCTATTTTGTTTTGTTTCGTTTTGAAAGCTATCAACTCATCCCATCTCATCTTCGAAGCTGATATTTATGCCTCTCCAGCCGAGATCACTTACAGTCTTTCTGATTTGAATGTCCTCCCATTCATTTTTCTATCTCCTAGTTCCCATAAGGAGGTCCATGCTCAGATGCAGAGGCAGTTTCATATTAGCTCCAAGCTACCATTCAAATGCAAGAAGAGCAAGTCAAAGTATTGCGCTCTCTCTCTCTCTCTGTCTGTAACAATTTTGTTGTATTTTACCTAAAAGTACCCTGGCTTTTTTAAACTTTAGACCATGGTTCCATATTATTCCTTGAGTTAGTTTAAGGATGACCGAAAAGATAATTTTGTTTGAGCTTTAAGGACTTAAGGGAATCAAGATTCTGGAGTAATAATAGCAGGCAGGATACTGCAGACAGCAGGCTTACAAAGAACCAGTCTCTGAAAACTAGAAAATCAAGAGCAGAAGCTGGCAAACCATATAAGCACCCAGTCAGCAGTCAAGGTGAAAGGAGAGACCTTTGTGACTTCTAAAGCAGAAGATCTGGTTATATGTCCACTTCACTCTGGTGACCTCAGCTTCCAGCTGTCTGCCAGCCCACATTTTGGCTTTTGGCTTCTACCTAGTCCTTGAGGGTTTTTCCTGAGTCAGTGAACCTTACCTTATTTCAGCTGGGTTTCTCGGTATTGGTTAGCTAAACAAGAGAAGAAGTTACTGCTTCAGGTGGTAGTGGTGGTGGCATATTTAAAGACAGCTGATGATAATTATGGAGGAGACTCCTCTATATAATTTTCCAAAGTTTTTAAAAATTACACCCAAGAGGTAAATGAATTAGTATATAGCTCAGAGCATTTGTGCATATAGATCATTTGGAACTTTTGTTAAATTTCTGATTCTGATTCAGTGGGATTGAGGTCGGCCAGAAGATTCACACTTTTAAAGATTCCATTGGAGGTGTTTTGTTGTTGGTCCTTGCTTCATAGACGGCTTCAGGGAATTTCAGGTAATTACTATTATTCTACACAACTAGATGTGATCTTTTTCTGAAAATGTCTGTCAGAGGTGCATGTCTAATTGTCCTGGTAGGATGCCTAAAAAGCAGTACTGTATTGTACTGTCTATATTAGAATGATTGATAATCTTAAGTGGTGAAATGGATGTAGTCTATTTTCCAAAAAATTATCCCCAAATGACAGCTTTTGTATCTTCAATTATTTGTAGAGTTATTATTTTCTTTACCATAAACATGACTAACATCAACCCGGTCCACATCTACACAGGACTGTGGTAAAAATGGGCTCAAATGAAAGCTTCATAGCTTTAACTTGCTCCCCCAAAGGAGAGCTTATAAAATGCTTGGCTTTTCCAAGTCTTTATCTTTGAGCACACGTCTCAAAGGGAAGAGATTAAAATATATTTCTTGTCTTTGAAGAAACACTTCTTCACAGCCCATCCATTGAATTTAGAAGCCAGGGTTGTTGGCCTCAAAAGATCATTCCATGCAAGAATCAGAAGATCACACTAGCACTGTTCCTTGCAGGAATAGCTCCTATGGATTCCTTTCCTACTCATTTTACTCTGAGACGACTCTGTTCCCACATATGTATCCTTGTTCCCTGGGAAAGGGACCAGTCCTGATCTCAGGGAGCTTGGTGACTATAGAAGTCCAGTACTGAAGTTAATTAGGGCGCTGGCTTTGGCTTGTGACACAGTCTATCCCTCAACCCCACTTAGAATCAGGAATACATCCCATAATCTATGCCCTTCCCCTCAGCTTTGGTTCTCCAGAATTAAATTTAATCTAGACCTGCTCATCTTTCATTAAGTCTGTTTCTTGGTCCTTGGCCCATTGCCAGTAGAAGGTTCCATCTGCAGCTAACTAAAGCTTCTAAAATTCTATTCAGACACTGCCTAACAATTCAACTTTTATCTGTTTCAGGATACCTTCCCTCAAGACCCTTACAGATCCATACATCCAATAACACTGAGGAGACTTGCCTAGATTGGACACAGTTTGTCAAATTTGCCAAATGTGAGCTTTTGCTGCCAGACTTGGCTCTATCCCTTATTTGGCAGGAGCTGGGAGGCTGAAACTCTCCATGTTATGGGGTTGATCCACATCTGGGTCTACTTCCTCTATTACTTCTCTGAATTATTGCAAGGGGAGAGAACAAAAACTGGGCATGACCATGCTGGATGTATGTCTTGAAAGCAACCAGAAAAGTAGGCTTGCTTTCTGATTTACTCATCTCTTCTGGTTTCTTATGCTACTGTTTTGACTTATGCTTGCTTTTTTGTTTGTATTCAAGATGGCTGGATTTTCTGAAAGTTTGACTTCTAGTCTAAGAGATATGTTCCTATACTCTAGCCCTAGAGGATTAATCTTTTGGTCTTCATAAGGTTTATTCTCTATTATCAATGGCTAATAAATTAAGTTACAACAAAAGACTATTATTCATCACCTGTTTGTTGGTTAGTCAGACCTCAGAAAGGACAACATTGCAGAGAAACAGTAATAGGGCCTGGGAGGGAGTGCTGTTGCAGACAACAGGTTCATGTGAAGACATAGCGGGCCTGTTTATTAAACACAGGAAAAGGAAAAATGAGACAGAGACATCGAAGACCATGACTTTTAGGATATCTTAAGTCTGTATGTGGATAAACCAGTGACCATAGCATGTTTGTTTGCCTGTGTTACTTATATAGACAGAGCTAGGTGGGAATGAATCACACACCAATAGGCTGGGAAGTTACTCAGCCGTGGTAGTCCGTGCAGTGAAGGGGTGGGCACTGCTGCTCCCACTGTTCTCTTTACCTGTTTGAGTTGCTGAAGTCCACGCACGATGTATTAGTGCTATGTTAATGACAAGGTGTTGAACAAACTGTTTACATTTTCCCCATAAAATGAAAATGGGACTGACTGGAAATGGGGTTGGGGCATCTTAAATACTTCTATTATAAAAATGTCTGGACAATAAAAAGTAGACATTCATTTCGGATCACTCACACACTGGGGAAGCATCCTTACATGGGTATTTGCAGTTTATGTTACGAACTGCTGGCCATACTCATTCATATTTCTAACAATAGTACATGAGAAATGTAGGATGTGTATTTTGTGAAGACAAAGTAGAGCCCTTAAGGAATGCATTAGTATCCTGACATCACTTTTACCTGGGGACAGTGGGATCAGGCTTATAGGACACCATAAGATGGGCCAATAAATACACAGAAGAAAACTAGGAAGGCAATGCAAGAACATTCTTGTTACAAAGCCCCACATGAATGTCTAAAGTTCGTAGTTCTAGCAATTGGCCTAGAATTCTCTAAGATAATGGAGAAGGGAGACACTTTAAGGCCCCATTATTCAGTACCTTGCTCTCTGTTCATCCATAAGACCCACCACAGACAGCTTGAATCATCTATATAGCATGTAGCTCTCCATACATAATACCCACGATCAAATTTAATTAAGAAATTAGGTGCAGATTATAAACAATAATAGTAAAACCAGAACAATTATAAAGTTATACTGTAAGAACAAGACAAGCATTAATCTGGTGTCCTAGAGCCAGTGCAGACAAACACAGAGGTATTCAAGCAGTTGCTCTAATAACCAAGGTGACTACTAAGTGACTAAGAGGTTAGTATTATAGAGAGTTTGGGTATTATATAGAGCTTGGGTATTATATAGAGACTGCACAAAGAGATAATTCCAGTTAAGATGGAGTAGACAGACCAGGGAAATTTAATCATGTGACTCAGAACAACTTGAAGCTTAAAGCGTATGAATTGCTTACTTTTAGATTTTTTTCATCAAATAGTCTCAAGGTGTATTTGGCTGTGAGTAACTGAACCCATGGGGTGGGGAACACACATAACTGGGGAGTAGGCAAGGAAGGAAAAGGTAGTCAGCCATAAAGAGCTGCTACATCCCAGCTCAAGTTCAAGTGGAGTCACATGATTCAGAAACCCTTGATAGTGTCCTTGGGCTGCACAGCACAGCAAAGTGTCTGCCCAGTCAAAAGACAATGGAGTCACAAAGAGAGGCTTCGGTCATGCTGGGTGTCATTCACAGGTCAGCTCCTTTTTATTTTGCAGAGTAGATATTCACTGTTCTCTGTGGATGCTTTCCCCTTCCTCGGGTCATTCTTGTATCTCCTGGTACCAAGGAGAGCCACATCAGTCTTTGACATTAAGTAGGCAATTGTAGTATCATATTAAATTGTGCTTCACATACAGCGGAGAAATGCAGAATTCTCATCTGTGACTATCTATGCCTTTATTTCCAGTTACATGCAAGCATCAACTCTTATTGCATCTTACTCCCTTCCTCCATTTTAAGCACTGATTTATACAGACAGCCATGGGGTGCATAATGGCTAGAGCCCAGAAGGATATAGGGACTGTATAGGAAACTACTCTGGGCCGGCAGCAGCTCAGTTCTACAGATGGTAGCTGTAAGTGAAGGTAGGTCCTAAATGACCACATGTTTTTTTCTTCACAAGAAGCCTTTGAGTTAGATTTTTATTGGAATTTTTCAGATTTTTTATTGGTAAGTTAATGTAGCACTTAACATGTATGAGCCAAGCATAAAAGTTTTGTCAGAGAGATCTGGTTCATATTAGAATCTCTCACCCCAGTGTGAGCTGTTCCCCATTCCTCATGACCTGCTTCTAATCAAGAATATATTTAAGACAAAGATGTTTATTAAGACACAAATTCAACATGGGTTACTATAGTTATATTGTATAATTAAAAATGTATATGTAATTGCAATGGCTCACCTTGGTCGTTAAGTTGACATACCTTGGAAGAAAAAATCCCAGTTAAAAAATGTCCTCTATCAGATAGGCTTGTAGGCCTGTCTGTGGAGCATAGCTTTTTGATTGTTAATTGATGTAGGAGAGCCTGGACCACTGGGGGTAATTCCATCCCTAGGCAGGTGGGCCTGGCTTGTCTAGGAAAGGAAGGTGAATAGAGCCTAGGAACAAGCCAGTGAGCAGCTTGCCTTCACTGTTTTTGCTTTACACTTCTGCTCCCTTGTTCCTGCCCTGCATGAATTCCTGCTATGAATTCCCTCAATGATGGACTGGAAATGGTCAAATAGAATTAAACCCTGCTTGTCCCCAGTTTGGGCATGGTTTACTAAGCCACAGACAGCATATCAAACAGTAATAACATGTTGTGATACTGTAACTCTGGAAAGCAGTACATTTCCCGTTAATTGTAGGAGGCAGGTGCTGTGTACTGAGGATGAAGCTAAGTGCTGAGGATGTTCTGAGCCTGTGTGAAGCCGGGAGAGAGGGAGGAAGGAGAGAGAGAGAGAGAGAGGACAAAATAAATGTTCAGTTAGTGCTCTATAGAGTTTTCAATCTTTCTTAGCTATAAAATATAGTTTGGGGTCAAATTTAGGACCATTTGAAGAGAATTCTGGTTAGATTAAATCTAAGAATGGCCACCCACATCTATGGTACAGAGTACATGCGTTTAGCTAAATCATGGAACTAGGAAAGTCTGAATGAATTTTGTAGAACAACAGAGATACTTTTGATATACAACAGTTTCTTTAAAGAAGTTTTCTTTTAAATAAAGGAATGAATAAAAATTATTTGATTACTTGTTTTTACATTATGAAGCTCTGGTGATTGAAGCCAAGAGAGACTTATTTCAACTGACAAAATGACCTATGTTCATGTATGATACCGTATAGTATATGAATAATTTCTACTGTTAAAGATGCATTTGTTGTTCTCCTATGAACTCTTTTGTAAGGTTCTTGCCTTCAATTCAAATACTGGAAGAGTCTCCTCATCATCCTTGAGGTGAAAATCATCTTCCTTTCCCATCTGACACATGCCTCAGGAGCCTCACAGTTTAAGTTTTGATTATTTTTTGATTTCTTAGCTACTCTTAGTTGGCTTTGTGGCCAGTGCTTTGTGCTAATTAAGGTAACTTCATAGCAGATGGAAGAACACCAAGCGTTCCATTCCCTGGGCCAACCCAGAAAATTCCTGAGGCCCGATAGCCTTCTGACTGACACCTGGCTGTACCATTCCCCGGGAGCCTCTGAACACACTGACATTTTCCCTTTAACTTTTTCTAGTCCCTTTGGGTGATGGTTAATTTTAACTGTTAGCTTAACACAATTTAGAATTACCTAGAAGATAAGCCTCGGAGGTTATCCGGATTACATGAATTGAGGTGGGAAGATCCGCCCAGTGTGCGTGACGCCATTCTTTGGCTGAGAGTTCAGATTGTAGATATGGAGAGTGAGTAGCAGCTGGAAACTGCCATGCATTCATCTCGGTCAGTTTCCAGATGTGGGGTGTGATGTGATCAGCCACCTTAGGCTCCTGATGCTTACGCTTCCCTGGTACGATAGACTGTACCCTTGAACTGTAAGCCAAAGAACCCTCCCCCTTTCTCCCTTAAGTTGCTTTTGTCCGTGTATTGTATCACAGCAACAGAGAAAGTAACTAAAACACCTTACCAGCCTTGAGTATCCTGGCCTCCACTTGCCTCCATACTGTGGGTACTTAAATGAGTTCACCATCCTGCTGGGGCGTATTTTTTCTCCAGGCTAAGCTAGGCAGTCAGTCAGTTGCGAGCATAAGCTCCTCTCTAAACGTCATAGACCATTGACATAGTCATTTCGTTAACACCGAGGCCCATGATGTCTTCTGAAAACAGCGGTACAATGGTTTCTCCATCCAGTCTCACGATACTCAGTCTCCTGTGTTCATTTTCAAAGGTGTTTGCTTCCGTTGAATAACGTTAAATATCGGCCCAGAATAAGAGTAAAGGCAGACACTGGATTGAGTGGCCACAGCAGGACCTAAGGACTCTGAGTTTGCACGTTTGGGAGACTGGCCTCGGGAAAGATTTTTCTGTAGTTTTGTTTTGTAAGTTAAAGCATCCAGAACCTGCCAGTCTCTCCCCATTCCATTTATATTAGTTGGAGAGAGGACCTGGAGCCAAGATGTAAAAACCACCATCCATTATGCAGAAAAGTCTGTAGGTGATTTCTCGCTGCAGTGTGCTACTTACCCATACCATCTGCTTGTTTCCTAACTAAACTCATGGTTTAACAACAAAGCATGCACAGAAATCCTGATAGTGTTAAGCTGTCTGCTACCTGGTGCACTTTTTTAAAGCCCCTGGAGGAGGAAACCGATGGGGTAGGTTTGAACTAGGTGAAGATGGCTTTTTCTTACAGAATTGGCACTTTTATTTTTTATTTTTTTTTCATTCTCCAGACTGATCTAAAATACTTGCGCAGAAAGGGCTAAAATCCCTCTGTGAGTCTTTGCAGTCCTGGCAACCACTTGTCCCTTGAGTTTTTAAGTTCCAAGAAGGGACATTTACTAAGCCTATTTGCTCAGCAACTAACAGGAATGGCTCCTTTGCTTATTCATTCAGTGCCAAAGCATTAATGATCAGCCATGCGAATCCTTTCTCTTGAAGACTTTCTAGTTAGGGTGTAGAAATGACCATATCTCATGCACAGTGTTTTACAGACTGCATGTTTGTGCACCTGGTGTGGTTACTGAGTCGAGGTCAACAAAGGGGAGGTTAGGGTGATGACTCAGTTGGTAAGGGTGCCTACTGAACAAACAGAGGACCTGAGTTCAAATGTCTGGCAAAAGGGTGGGTGTGGCTGCAAGGGCTTGTAACCTTAGCACTGGGCAGGAAGTCAAGCACCTTCTGGGAGCTCACTGGCCAGTCAGATTTGTCAAAACAAAGAGCTTTCAGTTCAGTAGAAGGCCCTGTCTTGAGGATGATAAATGACTCTGGTGGTCTTCTGGCCTCTACACATGTGTGCATAGGTTCATATACCCTCAGACTCACTTGCATGTGACAAATATAATGCACACACACATACACATACACATACATACACAGATACACGTACACACACACACACACACACACACACACAGGTCAATGAGTCTAAAAGGTTAAGAGATATTTTTCTTGTAGAGAAATGTTGCATATAATGACATTTATTTTGTTTGGAGTTTGACCTAAGCTATGATGTTAACTCAGTTGAGCCACTCAAGTGCAAAAAGTGAAGGCTGCTTGGTACTCGGTTTTTAACATTTCAGGAGAATTTTCCAAAAAATTCCAACTGTTTTGTAAAATGATCAGTTGAAAAGGCAGAGCCATACAATTACAGATATAATGCCTTGCTCGGTCTCTGTAAGTGGGGGAGCCCTGCTAGCAAATGCATTAGTGAGGTTCTTCTAATTCTAAAGAGAAATGCTTAGCTTGTTGAAGGAAGATGGTCTCTCTCTTAAAATAGCCATTTAGTCATTCTGAAGGATTTAAAATTAGCTTCTGGTAGAAGGAAACATTGAAGTTACTCGAGTGAACGTAATTTCTCCCTCAAATACCATGTAGTAAATGATCATATAATAAGTTCTTAGTGGAATTTTTTCTTCTTTCCTTAAAGATATAGCTGATATTAGAATTCTAAGTATAGTCTTAAGTAGTGTCTTGCACAACACAGGCGTTTCTATTCCATTGGCTAGGTGGATTCACTTCAATTCAGTGTGAGCTCTGCCATCTTTGGAGAGTTTCAGGGGTCAGAAAAAGTGAACAATATATATTTCAAAAGTAGCATTGTGCCAGCACTATCCTCTCAGAGGCTGAAAACTAAAGTGCAGGGAGACAAAGATGATCTAAAGTCTGAGCTTGGAACATCTCTCAAAGCCAAACCCTTGAAATGTTCACCAAGTGACTAATGGAGCAGTTAAGAAGCTCTAGATAAGACTGGAATTTTTATTGTGGAAATTTGCTTACATGGTGTTGACTTTAGGTGGCAAAGAATGGGTGGGGGTCAATCCTGCCTGATAATGCTTCAGGCAGTGAGTGATCTCAGCAGTTGTGTGCTAAGTAAATAAATGAGAGATTAATTTAATGCCAAATTATACAATCAGAAACACTAGCACTCTCTTTCTGCTTGCTCTTTACAGCAATCTTTCTGTAATTCCAGGGCAAACTCCAGATAAAGTCCACTGGTAAATCTGAGCGCAAGGTGTTATTTCCTTGTATGACTCTAGATTAAGGACCCAAGTGCTCATCGATTTGTTGGGATTTCTCCAACCACTGGAAGTGAACCCTTGTAGGGGAAGCTTATGAATAGCTTGTTTCTCCATAAAGGTTTGGTCCAACTCCTTCTTGCCCTCCAGAGTGTGGCAATACTCTCCGAACTTTATATTTAGTGGTATGCTTTTTAGTATTGTTATTGACAATAATAACTACTGTATATTGAGCTCTTATATACTGGGTACTCATTTAAGGCTCAACTATATTTGAGCCTTGGGGGGGGGGTTCATTTTTACACATTTCTAGATTGTCAGTGTAACTTGAAATACATTCACAAATGTATTAAGAGGGATGATTGAAAAGGATAATGTTGAGGGGTTGGAGAGATGGCTTAGCAATTTAGTTCTCTTGCTGCCTTCGCAGAGGACCTAGGTCTTGTTTCCAGAACCAACACAGTAGTTTATAACCATCTGTAACTTCAGTTCCCGGAAAGATGGTGCACTCTTCTGGCCTCTGAGGGAATAAGGCATGTACGTGGTACACATAAATACATGCAGGCAAAAGCTAATACACATAAAATAGATTGTTAAAATAAGAGGAATCCATGTGAAAACAAATCTCAAGTGCCTGTATACAAAATTTCATAGTAGTATTATTCATAATAAGCAAAAGGTTCAAACAATTCAGACACCAGTTATCAGCGGATCAGTTGACAGGAAGTTCTTGTAGATTCATGTAATGGAGTTTGTGCTATTTGGTTAGGAAAGGAATGAGGTAGATGTTACAGTGTCCCTGAGAAAACTTTGAAGACATTATTTAAGAAGTGAGACTAAAACGAAACCACCATAGGTTGTGTCTGGAACAAGCCCCATCCACTCGAAATACTGAGAATAAGCAAATCCATAGACACAAAGTAGATTGATGGTTGTCAAGGGCTGGAGGGGTGGAGGATGGGAAGAGACTGCAAGTGGACATGGAGCTTTCTTTTTAGTTGATACAAATATTCTAGAACTGGGCAGAAATAAACTTTTGGTTAGACCAAAGGATATTGCACGAAATGCCACTGAATTCTAGACTTGGAAGGAATTAATTTTATGTGATATGAATTTCTCTTCAATAATGATAAAAAGAAGAAAGCAAGCTGAGACAGGTAATGGCAATCTAGTTTTCCATGCTCCTGGTCTTCATACTTTTCATTGTCAACTTGACATACACCATACTGACTTGATGCAGATAAGATGAACTGTGGGGTTGGCCTCACTTCAGACCTCTTTTCAAAGGTCCACTTGGCCTTACTGGCCTCTCTGTCACAGATGGCCACCACTTTTGTTTCTTGCATCTTTTTCTTTAAATCTTTAAAGCATTTTTCATAAATTGATTATCTAATCTATGTATCATCTATCTATCTATCTACCTATCTATCATCTATTCTATCTATCATCTATTATTTATCTATCTATCTATCATCTATCTATCTATCTATCTACCTATCTATCATCTATTCTATCTATCATCTATTATCTATCTATCTATCTATCTATCATCTCTCTTCATACATACTTATTGATCATCTCTTGTCTGCTGTTATGCTTCTGCTCTTAAATGATTTTCACTTCTATGACATCATCATTTCACTATTTTTATTCATGGTTGTCCCTTAAGCCCCGCCTAGCACATAACAGGTGCTGAACAACACTTGTGTCATGAGGGGATGTATGAATTATATCTAGTTCTGCACTATTAGAATCTCAGAACTCAGGGTGCTAAAGCAGGAAGAGTATTTAGCTTCAGGGCAGCCTAGGCTAATGGAAGGGTCTCAGGTTAGTTTGGGCGGCAAAGGTAAGACTCTGCCTTTTTAAAACATAGAAGAATATTGGATTCCCTTTCTGCCTGACTGCATGAGCTGGGACATTGCTCTCTACCTAGTTTACTGTCTCTTCTTCTCAGGCCTTTGGCCTCTAGCTGGGTCTCCAAAAGCCCAAACACACACGCGCGCGTGCGCGCGCGCGCGCGCACACACACACACACACACACACACACACATCTATGTGGCAGGTCTCTCTTACTGACTGCGCTTATCCAAAGAGCAGAGAAGGGGGAGGGGATCCAACAGGGAGAGCAAAACAGCAATCTTGCCAAGGAAAATTCAACCAGGGCAGTTCTATAAAGACATTTATGAAAGACAGGGTGAAATCTATTTAATGATTTCTTTCCCCTCTGAGCATTATGAAAAAGAAATCATCTTGTCAAAATCAAGCCATTTAAATTCAGCACAACAAGCATCTACCATGTGCAGACTGTGGGACACATACTATTTTGCAGCAGAAACAAAAAACTGAGCTGAATTTCTAAAGAATCTTAAAGCTCATTGTTATAAATGTGACCAGTATATGAATACCCTCTCCTTGGTCTTTTTGGGGATATTTCTGCTGTGTTCTCATAGAAAAAATATTTTCCTTTATTCTATCCTATTTTCTGGAATACGTGTTTAATTTTCAATATATTTAAGACTTTTCTTAAATGTTTCATATTATTTATAACCATGTGTTTTTTATATAAAAAGTCCTGTTTATAATCATACATTCTATATTATTCATTACATGCATATAACTGTATATTATATTCTTATGTGTGACTTTCTGCCTCCTCTCTAGTATTAAAATTTACTCCCCACGCTTCCTCTCCTACCTGCATGGGCTGAATATTTCTTTCTGGATATTTCCTTAAGGTTTTTAATTTTGATCAAATAGACAGGATGAAAGCCAGGACTGGGCTATAATTCTTCTGACTATCTCCATTGGGTAAATTAGTTAAAGTTCTAGGGCTCAATTTCCTTTCCTGTAAAATTTACAGGCAATAAAATATGGAAAAGTAGCCTCTTAGATTCATTGCTGGAACCGTTGGCTGCATTATAATTCATAAGAACGAGGTCAGAAGGACAGATGGCTGATAGGTGACAGTCTGTGAAGCTGACTCTAAATTAGCATAAATTGAACATTTATTTAGTTGCTTGGAAATGCCAGATACAGTCACAGGATTGTAAAAGACACTGCTGAGATAGAAAAGGGCCTTGGATTATGGTAAGTCTGACACAGTATAAGATAAAATAGTTGGCTGGAAATTAATTTTACTGTTTGTGCGTGTGCACGTGCTGTGTGTGCACCCGTGGTGTGTATGTGTATGACCACTCTCATCCTTTGTGTGTCTGTGCCACTCAGGTCTTCAGGCTTATGTAGCAAGCGCTCCTGTCCACTCAGCCACTTTCCCAGGCAGCTGTCTAGGAAATATTTTATATGCTATCACGAAATAAAGGCTTCACGAACGCCTTTCTGATGTTTTGAATATCCCATAATGATAAAGTGAAGGATCAGGGTAACATATGTTAGGTCTGAAAGCAGCTTCTTGCGACTGCAAGGCTGGATGGGCGGGAGTCTGTATGCTGGAGCTTCATGGTACGAAAATAAGGGAAGTATTACTATTGCTTGACTCTTAACTTCTACCTGCAGGCTCTTGTGTTTCTATAGTAGGCACCCAGCATACGACACTGCAGTAAGAAGTTATAAAACCCTTTGCAGCCGAACTGGAGAAAATCAGTCGTGGGTGTGGGTTTAATGTGTTCAGCCTGCCATGGTTCTGGCTCACGTTTGAGACCTTTTTCCTTAAACCATTGACGTGTAATCAATCTGCCTCTGCGGAGAGTTGCCATTAGCTCTGCCGTGCCTTCCCCAGCCGGAAGTATAGACTATGCTTTAGGCTGTCGGTCAGGAGAGACCCCTTCTCCTTGAAGTTGGGTCTTTCGGATATTTTATCACAGCAATGAAAAAAACACCAGCTGGGACGAGGCAGATCGACGGTGTGGTCTGGGAGTCTGTGATGCTTTAGGTGATTGTTTTTGAAAGTCGGCGTAGAGGGTACAGCATTTGATGACCTTTTCTTTACACGGTTATGCTAGAGTGAATTGAAATACTCATGACCTAGGACCATAGATCTACTTACTGCAGTGGTATTGAACTAGGTGAGGCCCTGCACCTGTCTGCCTCTTCCTTTCTCTCTCTCTTTCTGAAAACATTTAGGAAACACCTGCGTCACATAAAGGGCTGTGCACAGGGAGATCTGTGAAGCTTGCCATCAGCCTGTCATCTTCAGAGCCCGCTCGTCTCAAACACCTTAGCCTTCCCTCTGCTCCATTTAAAACTTGTTAAGTTTTAAATAATTGCCAAGTAATAGTGAAAAAAAAATCGTCATTTAAAGTTATTAAACACAAATTGTTAGATAACAATTACAATGATTTATTTGGCAAAATTATTGAGTTAACATTTTACAAAGTACTCTGGCGTCTTGGTGTTACTAACGTCAGTCCCTGTCAAAACATGGCTAGTACAACCAGGAATCAGCTCTATCTGGGGCTCTTTTACATGCAGACTCGTGGGCTCCACCCAGCACTCTTGAACCAGAATCTCTCTGGTCAGGGTCCAGTAGTCTGTATTTTAATCAGGCTTCTGGGTGATTTCATCCTGTGCTTTGGGATGAGTAGCACAGCTCAAAGATTTACAAAGGTTATGCCATGGACTTTTTTTTTTTTTTAACGAATCATTTTATTTATCTACATTTTAAATGATATCCCTTTCCTGGGTGCCTCTCCATAAACCTCCCATCTCATCCCCCTGTCTCCCCCTCCCCTTTGTCTCTATGAGGGTGTTCCTCCACCTACTCACCCACTCCCGCCTCACCACTCTAGCATCCCCCTTTGCTGGGGCATGGAGCCACCACAGGACCAAGGGCCTCCCCGCCCATTAATAGCAGATAAGGCCATCCTTTGCTACATATGCAGCTGGAGCCATGGGTCCCTCGGAGTGTATTCTTTGGTTGGTGGTTTAGTCCCTGGGAGCTCTGGGGGTCTGGTTGGTTGATACTGTTGTTCTTCGTGTGGAGTTGCAAACCCCTTCAGCTCCTTCAGTCTTTCCTTCACCATGGACTTTCATCTGTGTAAGCTATGGTTTTAAATTTTGATGAGAAGCATTTTATCTACATAGTGCAGTGGGCCCGCACGATATGAATATCTTACTTTTCCTGAAGTCAAACAACATTGCTATGATGAAAATCATTCACAGAGTT
Source organism: Rhynchomys soricoides (assembly GCA_019843965.1). NCBI lineage: Eukaryota > Metazoa > Chordata > Mammalia > Rodentia > Muridae > Rhynchomys > Rhynchomys soricoides. The sequence goes on from JADRCH010000241.1 coordinate 3,516,341, forward strand.
GGGAGAAAAGTCTTATTGGAGAGAGACTATGTGAAGAATTGGGTTAAAAGGTTGGGAAAATGCTTAAAAATAATTTGAAGTAAGTTTTCTTTTTACTTAAAATGATGTGCCTCATTTAATTTGGACAGGTTGAGTCAGACACAGTCATGGCACCGGAAAAGCTTTTCTTCTCTTGTCTTTATTTACTTTTGAAACCAGTCTTGTGTTACCCAGAAAAGGATGACCTTGAAATTTCAAAAATATTTTTTTTATTGATAATTTGAAAATTTCATTTTATGGATATCATCTCCAATGTATTGATCTTATTCACCTCCACTACCTCCCTCCACCTCTCAGGACTCACCGACCCATCTTTGCTCAGGATTCCAAGTCCTCTTTTTAATTATTGTTACTAATAGCCTGTCTGATTAATGCTGATCATATTTAAGCGAATATGGGGCAGCCATCTAACGGAGGCGTGGGTCACCTACCAGTGACCACAAAGCAAAATGGCTGTCCCTCCCTCAGCAGCTACTGACTGGCAGTACCTCATCAGCTTTGAGGATCCCTCTTCAGTGCTGGAAAGTTGACCGGCTTAATGTCGGGTATGTCTTGCTCAGGTGGATATGGCTGAAGTGAGTTGATGTTTACATCATCCATGTCATGCCTCTCACTGGCTCTTACATTCTTTTTTGCCTACTCTCTGAGATGTCCTCTGAGCCTGGACTGTGGAGGGGTTAATGTAGATAACCCACCTACAACTGAACTTATAGTCACTCAGCAAGCAGGCATCTGCAAGTGGAGGAGTGGGCCTCACTAGATCTTGACCATTCTGGCACCCTGACCTCAGACACCCTACTACCTGAACTGTGAGATGATGTTCATTGCTTACACTCTCTCCTCTGGGGTATTTTGGTATGGCTGCCTGTACAGATTGAGACTGTTACAATAGGGATGGACTGGAGATATAGGTAATGAACTTGCCCATCAAAGAATGGTTGGATGACAGAATTGCTGGGCTCTTTTAATGTTAAATCGTGATCTTAGAGACCGAACCTGCAGCTCAGATTATAAAGCTCTTGAAGACTGTATCCTTGAGTTGTTCCTATGCTCTCTGAGATGACTGTAAAAAAGTACAGAGTTCTCTTAAAGTACAAAGTTCTGGGGCTGGAGAGATGGCTCAGTGGTTAAGAGCGCTGACTGCTCTTCCAGAGGTCCTGAGTTTAATTACCAGCAACCAGGTGGTGGCTCACAACCATCTGTAATGGGATCTGATGCCCTCTTTTGGTGTGTCTGAAGACAGCTACAGCATTCTCATAAATAAATCTTAAAATTATTTTTAAAAAGTACAAAGTTCTGAAAAGTGTGAGATGTTCTGAAAAGGTCTTTACATCTTTCTCATCTAAATAGATTAGAATTTTGTTTATGCATTTATTTAGTCAACAATCTTTAAGTGCTTGCAACAGTAGCAGGTACGGGTTCTGAGATACAGAGATACACATTTGCTTTTCTTGCTCTATCTCTACTGGTGCTTGAAGAATTTAGGAGGGGCGCCGTCAGGACAGACGATTGGTACTAAGCATAACAACCAGGTAAATTATCTAGTCCTTTAGAGGTGATAGTTGCTAAGAAATGAAGGGGGTAGGGATGGGGGTGGGAACTGAAGACTTAGCACATTGTTAACAGGTATTTGAGCCTTGGAGAACTAAGACTCCTTGAACAAAGGTTTTGAGCCATGGGAAGGCACTAAGATGAGTTTGTAGATACCATGGACTAACATTATCCAGGGAAACGCACATATAGTACTAATACACTTTTGAAAGTCTAATATATTAATCATTTTTTTCTGTCTCATTTTATGTTTGGTGAAGCTGTACTTGACATTAAAATGACCACTGAGATCTAGTCCCAGTCAACATGAGCAATTATTTTTCCTCTTTTCCTTTTTGTCTTTTTGTCTCAAACCCGTAGCCATCCCTCCATGTGTTGTTTGGCATCAGGAATGTCCTCAAGAACCATAAGAAATGCCCACAATTTCCCTCATCCCTGGCTCTCGGTATTTTTGTTCACTCATTCCTCCTGGCAACTGCTGGTTCAAGTTTGAGAATCTCTGTTGTTAATCAGTGTTCTGTGATCAAGAGCCAAGGCTGACTGGTAATACTCTCTCTGTCTGTTTTTCTGTTTCTCTGTTTCTCTCTCTGTCTCTCTGTTTCTCTCGCTGTCTGTCTGTCTGTCTCTGTGCCTCTCTGTCTCTGTCTCTCTGTCTCTCTGTTTCTCTCACTATCTCTCTGTGCCTCTCTGTGTGTCTCTCTGTGTGTCTGTCTCTGTCTCTGTCTTTCTCTGTCTCTCTCTCTCTCCCTCCCTTCCTCCCTCTTCCTTTCCTTTCATTCTTTCTGTCTGTCTTCAGGGTTTTGCTGTGTAGCCCAGCTGGTCTGGAGCTCTATCCTCCTGCCTCAGTTTCCCGAGAGCTGGGAATATAAGCAGACAGGTGGTGCAGTTATATTTTCAAATGATACACTATTTTGTAAGCTGTGACAATTGTCTAAAATTTGAGTTTCAGTGTCTACCTGTACGTACAGCTTCTGAAGTGCAGTTGGGCACAGACCTTTACATAGCCTGTAGTGGGTGGAGACTTTCCTTCTAGCAGAGTTCGTGAGCAGTTATAGTGGAAACCATGTGACCTACAGTCTACACGATTTACTCACTGTATTTGTTACTTTTCTCAGCATTATGAGTGAAGCAGCTTCATGACTCTTCAGGAGCTTCAGACCTTTGTGACCGGGAAGGCACAGGACAGTGGTTCTCAACCTTCCTAAGGCTGCGACCCTTTCACACAGCTCTTCAGGTTGTGGTGACTCCTAACCTTAACATTGTTTCATTGCTACTGCATAACTGCCATTTTGCTACTGTTATGAATTATAATGGAATTATTTGAGATGGAAGATAGCTGTGGGGGTCATGGTCCACAGGTTGAGAACCAGTAGCGTAGAGCCACAGAGGAATGAGAGTAGAGTTCAGCTTTCCACATCACGACAGGAGAGTAGAACAGAGCTAGCCTGGAACCAGAGGTAGGTACAACTTCTAGGGCCCATTTTTTTTTTCCTGCTACATTTACCTACAGACCTCTATCTCCCTTCTAGGATTTAGGTCTCAAAGTTCTACAGGCTTCCAAAGAAAACAACCCACAGTGAACAAAATACTCAAAACGTGAGACTGTGGAGGCCATTCCAGATTTAAGCTGTGTGACCAAAACCTCCTGAAAAACAAAAACAAAAAACAAAAACCAAACAAACAAAAAACCAAACAGGCTGTATCTGCACAGATTGGTTGTCAACACACAAAGTACAGTTCATGTAAAGGGTAAGAGATAGTTTATGCTGGAGCCATGTTGAATGGCCATGGCCCTGGAACAGCAGCCCAACTTCCATGCTCCAACATGGAAGCAGTTTTATGAGGGTCTATGTTAGAGATGAAGCTGTAAATCAGGGCAAGTTTAAAGTCCATCGGTGGCTATATCCAAGAAGCAGTTATGGTAAGAGCTAAGAGTGGGAGACTTTGTTTAGGCTTAAGATGCTATCTGACGACATTCTTACCTTTTCTGTTGATGGAACCTTGTGGGTCTGCAAGGTCAACAGATTCCAAAGGTTTTTATTCTGTTAGTCACAGGATGGTAGCTCTGAACACAAAGGTAGGTAAGGAATGGCTATTCTAGGTGCTAGAGCTAGTCCAAGATAAGGTAATTAGCCTTTGGATCTGCAACATTTCAGCCTCTCCATTGTATTGACCTTTTAGTCACCAGACAGTCTCTACAGATGGTCTCTTTTTGGGAGTTCTCATTTTTAACACTCACAGAGCTTAATGTGCTTACTGTCTAACCCTTTACAGTAGTGTTCACTGATCCTGGCTCGGAAGGAGTTTCTTATTCTACTTTATCTCTGTGCTACTCTTCTCTGAAGCCAGTATGTTGCCTTCAGTGGTACCAAGAATCTCTTCTCTGCTGGGGGAACTCAGGGTCACAGAGGTTAACTCTTGTTTGAGCATAATGTTGTTTAGGGAAGCAGAAGCCCCAGATTTCCGTATGCAAACTCAATATGCATGCGCCCAGGGAGAACATGACTCCCATGTCGTTTGCATTCACATTTTGGTTTCAAGGTCTCAGAAACATATTTTCTAGGCATTTGAATAAGGTTCTGTGTTGAGAGGAAAGGACCGTGTGGCAAAAGGCTGGCTGCCACTGTTGGTGCCGACTGGAATATTCTGGAATGAAAGTGGTTGGTGATTGCAAATTGTTGTAATGAATACTGCCGTCAGGAAACTTGGCAGCTGTCGTTCTCCATGAGGTTGTATGTCTGTCAAGTGGTTGTATGTCTGTCAAGTTCAGGCCTTCACGTTCTGACAAAGGTTCTCTCCTCACGACTGTGCAAGTTAAAGACACCAACATACTGTGAGCCAAAGTGAGGAGCGTGAACGCTGCTGGATTGCCAGTGGTGAGACAGAGTGATTCAGTATTTTCACTCTGCCCAGACCCCTCATCTTCTTCACCAGCACGATGATTATTTGCTTAATGTTATTGTATTAACACTGGAACAGTGATCTGTGCTAAAATTAATCTTTTAAATCCCTTATTAATGTCTTCAGAGGTGAGCAACTGTGCACAAGCCAGAGAAGCGAGCAACTTTTAGCACAAAGACGAATTTTGGCTTTAATTTTACATAGATTTAATTATCTGAATGTCTGCAAATGACACAATTCCACCTTACTTTTCCTTGGGGAAATGTCACTGAGTTCTTAATTCTTTCCAAGGAGACTGTCTGGGAGTATTTGTGTAGTCCAATTCATGATTTTATTGTTTGGTTTTCACACGACCAGCTGGGCTGTGACTCTGCACTGATGGACCGTGTGTGTGTGTGTGTGTGTGTGTGTGTGTGTGTTTGTGTGTTTGTACACTCATCTTCTAGACTGAAAAGACTGGCTTCAGCTTTAAACTCAGCAATGAAAGATATAGAAAGAGCACTTCGGATTTCCAATGATAACAGACACAACAACAGGCCTCGATTTCAATAAAAATCACGGCTGAAAGGTTAGTAAAAGTTCTCTCTTAGATAAGTCAGTTCTCCCACAGGGAGAGCAGAGATTGAAAGCCAGGAAGCCACAGTTCTCTTCCCTGCTGACAGGGAGGACACAGTACTAGGTGGAGAACTGGAGGCATGGGCTCCTGGGCTCTGTGCTGTCTTTACAGAGGATTTTGTCTGCCACCTTTCTCCTCCTCCCCGTCCTCCACCCCTCCTCCTCCTCCCTCTCTTTATCCTTCTTCTAATTCATCTGCAGTTTTTATTGTGAAGCCTTTAAAAGGCCAAAAAGAAAGAAAGAAAGAAAGAAAGAAAGAAAGAAAGAAAGAATATCTCAGTAATTTCTTTATATTTGTCCAGCTAGGTTTAACATTGGTTCACATTTGCTTTGTGCCTGTGTTTGAGATGCGTAATCTCCATTCTCATTTCTGTGTATGTCTCGATCTTCATCCATCCCTATCTGACTGCCATACTGTCCATCTTCACAGTTTTCTTTTTAAAGTATTTTGCAAATGAGTGGCAGATCTTATGGGCCTTGGTTCACCAGTACTCAGCATTCACATCTTCAAAATAAACATATCCCTGTACATGCTCACTACACTTAACTTAATTAGCAATAATTTCTGGATATTATTAAGTATTCATGTTTATTGAGTTTATGTTTAAATTATTATAGTTTGCATCTGGGAAATTCCATCTTCTTAAAATTTTCTTTCTTTCTTTCTTTCTTTTTTTCTGGTTCAGGTTTTAAAGCTTTTTGGAAAAAACCCAACCAACCAACCAGCCAACCAACCAACCAAACCAAACCAAACCACCTCCAAACAAAATAACCAACCATGTAGAAATGATAAAACATAGTCAATATTCATGCGTGGCTTATAACTTCTCATCTACACTTTTGTGTATTTATTTAAGTTGCCATTAATTTTTGCTGATTCTCATCCAAGTACTGGTGGTCAATCTCCCCTGTGATTCCTGAATTTTGGATGAATATTGCTTGTTTCTTTGGAGATCATTAGAGAAAATTATTTGAGGTTTGGTTTGAACTTAAGACCCTGGAGGATATGACTCATGTTGCTGCAAAGACAACTTCAATCCAGTGCTCTGCATGTTTCTGATAACAGGAGGGTGGAATTTGGAATGGAAAACCCATCTGAGGTCCGAGGGCTCTTTTCCACTCAGCAATCACATCCTTGAATAGAGCTGTGGTGGGAATTTGGGTTGGTTCTTGTCTCCTTTTGTGCAAGGCATACATCTTATTTGCCTCTGAAGTCAGCGTTATAGGCTCCTATTTCGCAGCTTGGATGTCCCTGGACTCTATTGCACCGCCAAAGTTCAGTGCAAAATGCTCAGAACTCAACTATCTTCTGAGTAACTCATTTCCCAGATCCGCTTGATTCCGTTCATGAGTACAATACTCATTTGGCCAGAATGAGGTCATCCACAATTCAAGGAAGAAGATGGTCAAATTTATCATAGAGAAAGGGACTTTCAAGGCTCGGATTTGATTTCCAGTCTTCAATCAGCCTAGAATAACGAAGACCTATTCTATCAAAAGCATTAAGAGTATGTTGACATCCTCTGGCCACGTGCCAAATCCTCCAGCTTTTATAAGAATGGAAGTCCTACGTTGTTCAAATGGGCTATTTTGCTCACTTTAAATCAGGAGGAGACTAAACGGAGCTCACTTAGTAACTAATAATTACTAATTAACAGTAGAAAGGTTTCTGTTTTTGTATTTAGAGCAGGAAGCTGTTTCCTGCAAGGTAAGGTCTCCAAGTGTAACCCAGTTTAGTCTTGATCTCAGGAGCTTCCTACCTCAGCTTCCGAAATTCTGGCATCATAGTGGTTTTCACATGGTTTTTAGGTGACTTATTTTTGTGACTGTGAGAATGGTCTCTAGGGGAAGCCAGATGTCTTGCAGTTGCCAAGATCTGTAGTTTGAATCAAGTTTTACAAGTGTTAGAAGGTAGAAAAACAATGCTGTTAAATATTTGACCTTTATGACTAGGTAATAAAAACATATCTTTCTTTATATTTTTTTTCCTCAGCTTGGTTCAGCAGGAAAACCTCAACCTTTGAGTTGCTATGAATTTGTTAATGCAGAATTCTAATGCATTTTTATTAGAGCAATTCCATAATGTAATAGGGATGCACAGATAGAAACAGTTTCCTTATATTTTGATTTGAGATGCAGAGATACCATGTCTGTTTTGCTTATATCTCGTTTTGTGTTAATGCAGAATTTCAATATATCTGCTACCAGAAGAGAACACAGGCTTGTTTTATTTCACAGTATCTGATGGTGGTTTTAAGCCACAGCATACCCAAGTTCAAGCAACTGAATATGAATGTTTGGGTATTTTAATTCTTTTTTTTTTTAAATTTTATTTTATGTACATTGGTGTTTTGCATGTGTATGTCCATGAGGGTGTCAGGTCCCCTGGAACTGGAGTTACAGACAGTTGTGAGCCACCATGTGGGTGCTGGGAATTGGACCCAAGTCCTCTGGAAGAGCAGTCAGTGCTCTTAACTGCCGAGCCATCTCTCTAGCCCCTTGGAATTTTAAGTCTTAATTGACTAAGTCTTACAGAATTCTCCAAATATGAATGAAATGGAAACTGACTTTTTCCAAACTAACAAGCTCTGTTTGTTTGTTTTTGTTTTTGTTTTTGAGATTCTGGTGACTGACTCTATTGCTTTGAGCCTGCTGGGTGAACCACTTAAAATACTGCTGAAAAGATGATAGGATTAGCAACCTCTCCCATGTGACTTGGTGAAAGAAACCAGGGTGATACACAGTGATTTCTGCTCCTGCAAGAGATAGTGGCTGTAAAAAATGGAATTAGTGACATGTCTCTAAACGCTTTCCTGTGCCTCACTAACAATGGCTGGGCACCAGGGATGCAGGGGAGTAGACATGAATGCTGCTTGGGATGATTAAGGCCATGAGAGCATCTGTGTCTCCGATTGCTTCAAAGCACCAGGGCCCCACATCTAGCCAAGGGAAATCCATCATTGTGCACTGGAGTTGAACTTGGCCTGTAGCCTGGTATTGGGAAGCACTGAGCATCAGGACTTACAAACGCCTTCATCACCATCAATCACCTTTCTACATTCTGTCTCACCTTGGGCAGAGCCCTCAGTTCAACTGTACCTGCTGAATATTCTGTTAAAAAATCTAACCAGTTAGAATGGGGTTCTTCCTCTCTCCTTGATCTGCTGATATCTTGTGTAGCATTCTGTTAATCCCTCCTAAAAACACTTAGCTCATGTTGTACACTGCTTGAAAACACCAAATGATCTGTGTGATGGCTGCAGAGAAAAGGTTCAGACTCCTTAGGCGTGTTCCCTTTGGAAATGGACCCTGATTCTCCATCCACTGTTACTGTTTTCAGCTCACTGGTAAGACACTTCTGTATGGCATTTTGATTTGCCCTTTGTAGCCAGCTCTTTTTAGATATTGCATTGTAACCATCAAACTCAATAGAGACCCTTATTTTACAATGTGACATAATGAAGAAAGCTTAAGGAGGTAGCAAACTTAAGGTATTAATAGCTATATTGGTACGCCAAAGCCTGGCGTAAACTTCCTATAATAATTCTGTCACCAGAATAGGCAGATTGATGTGACTAACTCTACTCTTCTTGGCAGGAGTCTGCATTGTGTGGGAAGCTTCTTTGTTGTAGGAATGTCTCCTCACACTTCTCCTGCCTCTCCTTTCTGAATTCTCTTGCTTGACATTTCTTATTAATATCATCTGCAACCCCATCTTCCTGAGTATCTGCTGTCCTTGGAACAGCTGGGTTTATTTTGATTGATGCTCATACAAGTATGCTATCACTTTGAACACGACATTCAATTTGATGAATGTTCTGAGGGCGTCTGCTGCCTGGGTGGTCTTGTCCATCACACAATCCCCTGTTCATTTGGAGAGATTCTCCTATTCTCATGTTCATTACTCTGAAATTTGGTTTGCTCATTAATTCTTGCTCTGTCATTATTCTGGAAAAAAAAATACAATCTTACAATCAATTCTTTAATTTTGTATTGAGGTATCATCTGTTTTATGTTTATGAAATATTTTATTTTACTTTTAGGGCTTATATATGCTCCACATAATTTATGGTATTCTTTGGAAAAAAAGTCAATATATATTAAAAATAAAAACTTACATTTTTAGTGACAGCCTTATGATAATATGATATAAAATATTTAGAGATCAGTTTTCCCCTGTCTATTTAACATTTATCATTTTTTATAATATGTTATGTTTTTTCAAAGCTTTCATTTTGTGTGTGTGTGTGTGTGTGTGTGTGTGTGTGTGTGTGTGTAGGAGTAGGTTGCCTGCATATGTGCTGCCTGGAACCTCAGAGGCCAGAAGAATGTTTGAGATCCTTCTGAAACAGGAGTTGCAGGTAGTCCTGAGCTTCTGGGTGGGTGCTGGGAACCAAACTGTGCTCCTCTGAAAAAGTAGCAAGGTTCTTAACCACTGAGTTACCTTCTGGCCCCATCGTCATGTTTAATCATTCATTTTAATTACTCAGATAAATGATTTTAGTGTATTTGGGGATTAGAAGATCTTTTGCAGAATTCAATTTATAAATGTTTTTATTATCACCTAAACATTGAGTATGCCCACTGTAGATACCTTCTTTCCACTTCCGTGTTTAGTCAACTAATGATATGTGTTCAATCTTTATAGATTTGTCCCTCCTAGACTTTGATATAAGAAGACCCATATAAATAAAGGTCCAGTGTCTGATGGCTGAGTTCTTTTACTCAGAGCATGCTTTTTAGATTCCTTCATGATGTAGTATGTTCTAACCTTTCAATCACTTGTGTTTTACTGCAGGATGACAACACGTCTTGCTCATCCACCATCACTTGATGACCATTTGGAATATCTCCAAATGGCTAATAAAGAATAGTGTTACTGTCAGAGTCCTTGATGACAGTCATCAGGAACCCTTATTTACTGCTAGCAGCCTAGAGTAGCCATTAGGGAAAGCAGTATGGAGGTTTGTCAAAAAACTAAAACTAGAACTGCCGCATGACCCAGTTATCTAGCGCTGGAGCATTCTTCTCAAGCGTTGCTTTGTCTGCCGCAGACAGACTTGTATGTCTGTGTTTACCGTTACCCTCTTTCCAGTACTGAGGAAATGGAAGCAGCCTGGATGCCCAGTGCTAGATGACAGGATCATGAAAATGGGGTACACCCAAACAGTGGAATTTTGATCCAATAGTAAGAAAAACAAAAATCACGAATATTACAGGAAAGTAGATGGAGTTAGGCAGTATTATATTCAATGAGGTAATCTGAGCTCAGCAAGACAACAGCAGTGAGTTCTCGGTCACATGCAGATCCCGTCTTCCCATGTCCATGCGTGTACACAGATGGGTGTAAGTGTGGATAAAGGTGAAGCCACTAGAAAGGGGACACAGGGTAAAAAGAGATGCAGGATGGGGAGTGGAGTGGAGAAGAATGCTTGGGGCATGGAAGACGAAAGGAGAAGAAAGGGGGACACCTAGGAGACATATTTGGTTTGAAAACGTCAGTGTGATGCCTGACACTTCACATGGTTAGTCCCGAGAGAAAAGGAAAAGAACAGTGTAGGAGCGTCCACTCACAGGGATGTGTGCTTTGATTTCTTTTTTGGATGAATTGCTGAGAATAAAATGGCTGGGGGCTCTTAGTGACGTCAGTTACTCCGTGCTTAAGTTTGGCTTTCTCAGAACCTGCCACATTGCCATCTGAGGTGGATCTGCCATTGTAAGCGGTATCAGCACTTTGTGAAAGTTTTTTTTTTCCCTCCATGTCCACGTCAGCATTTGTTATTCTAGTCATTATAGTCGAGGTGAATGGTGTTGTGATGTTTCACGGTTTTTTGTTTATTTTGATTTTCCTTATTGACTCATGTTGAAGTCTGACATACACTCTCATTTCTAAAATACCCGTTCAAATTGTCTACTGATTATTTTCTCATATTCTCAAAAAAAAAAAAAACAAAACAAAAAACAAAAAAACCCAAAAACAAACAAAAAAAAACCCAACAAAAACAAAAATCGAGGAATCCTCCATATTGATAGGGATAAGATTATCCTGGGTTCTTACTGGGTTGTTCTCATGTGAGTGACCCAGCTGCCAAAAAGACAATCTTACTTTTGTAGATTAAATAAATGTGAACTGGTATTTTGTCTCATTGGTTGACAAAGTTAAATGTTCTCCCCGAAAACTGTATTGGCAAATGTGTAGTGTGGGCCAAGTTTAGGACATAGAAAGTAAAGAAGACACTATACCTTACTTCATAAGGACACAGACGTTGATTCAGAAATACTTATGACATATGCCAAGGAAATGAACTAGCCCCTGGATACCGGACTAGTGCTCCTGGTAAGAGGTGCACCCCTGAGCCTACAATTAAGGCAGTGAGGGTATAACTGGGGTGTGTTGCTGATGTGGAAACCATCTAGAATGTATTCAGTATGTCTCCTCAGCTCTTCTGCTGTTCAATACCCCAGAGTCAAATGCAGTCTCATTAATAGCTACCACACTTAAACTTTTATAGATTTTTCTTTCATGTCAGATCACCTCTATTTGTCGTGGTGTGGAACCGAACTGACCTTCCTCCCACTGTGTCAGTACAGGCCTCACGTCCTCAGCATTAGCTCTTTGCTTTGCCATTTCGTCTTCTGATGGAGATGATACATTTAGCTGACCATTTCCTTACCCACCTCTGCTTAAATTTGATACAGTTTTCTAAGCATTCATTTCCTCTTGAATTCTATTTTATTCTTGTCAGAACACATTTTGTGTTTCGTTGTTCTCTTCTCTGGTTTGGCACTCTACAACTTGAGGGTTTGTCTACATGGGTTGTAACAGGGTATATTCTCTATGATATATTCCTGGTTATGCAAAGGGAGCTTGGGAAGAGCTTCTTCTTCCTGGAGAGTGACTTTGAGAGTAATGTTATCAAAGACTACTAGAGAGGGTGTAATGGAATCCACATTTCCTTGAAGACCAGGTTAGCTTACAATGTTTTAGTTAGATTCTCTTCTAATTTAGTGATTGCGGAGCATGGGGCATTGTTTCTAGAGTGGGTTTTGTCTGAGATGCTATGGAAGATAATATCTGGGGCTCAGACATGAGAAGCAAGATGATGAAACTTCAGGCTACGGAGCTGTCTGGTATGCAGTCCGACAGGCCCTTCTACTCTGGTTTTCCATTTCCTTCTTCCAGTGGGGTCTCCAGGAAATGTTAAATGCCTCCCTAACATACTAATGTCTATGCTATGCAAAGTGATGGTTGCCAAATCAGTTTATGGACATAATTCTTGCCTAAGGAAACTCAGGATTAGGGTTGGTGATCTGTGTAAACCAAACATAGGCTTTATTTTCTTGTTTTAGGGAGATTAGGTCATCATCCAACCTGTAGGATCATATAAATTGGCTTTACTTCCTTTGGGAGAAAGAAGTATATCCTAGAGCTAAAGTTTTAAAGTATCTTACAAAAACCTTGTCTTTGAGATCTGACACATGTATCCTGCCTTGATGACTTACTGTGGGCTTCTTACATGATGTTGTAAGTGTCTTAGGAAGGTGGGCGTTAGTTAGTGAGGTGCTTTTGGTTAAACTTCCCAGCTCTCTTCTCTGGCAGAATAAGATCCTGCCCATGACTTTGCTCTTTCAGCTTGTCTCTTGCAGGTCTTTTGGCAACACCCCAAGGGGAAAATGAAGCAAGGAGGTTCCTGTCTAGGTTGCTAGAATTTCCTCAATCTTGGTAACTCTCGGCACTAAGAGCAGTTCTGGTTTCTCAATACACTAATTGGCAGAGAATTCATTTGATAGTCCAACACTTCACTTACTTGGCATAGTTAGGGAATGAAAGCCTTTTTATTAAGCAAATTATTGAGCAATCTTGCCTCTTTGATCACTAAAACATATATTTAACTGTCTTCACAAGCTACAGGGCATGTGTCTCTCCCTCCTTGAGATGCTTTATGGACCATAGTCTAATGCCACCTTCATAGGTTATGCTGACCTTGGGGAGCTCCAGCTACTGTAGTGTTAGTTGTTATTCAGTGGCTTGGTATAGCCAGGAACCCTGCTATATATGGTAGGTCTAGTTAAGCCTTCACCACATGGTCCCAGGCTGCTTGCTTTGCTTCCTTTTGTCTTGAATGGGGAAGTCTGTTTGCTCAGAGTCTTTGGGCCTTATGCTTGCTGACAGCTTGTGATCTCTTTCTTGATTGTAGCTCTCTTTTAGCCATTTACTTCCTCCTCTCCCCAGCTTCAGACTTTACTAATTTTTTTTTTACCAGAATTTACCAGACTTTACAGGTTGCATAAATGGCTCACTAGATCTGTTAGAACTTAAAACTGTCAGCCCAGAGGTACCTTCTCTACTCTAGCTCAAATGCTGGATACTTCACGAACACAATGTATTATCTCTGATTAGCTAGTTCTTAAAACTTTGGAGCCCTTTTAACTATAGGTAACTGAAGACATGAACTAGGTGACCTCCTCAGAATGGGTGCTCTTACATTATGCCTTAGCCAGGGCTCAGCATAGGATGAATATCACTATGAATACCAGGAAACACAATTTGGTCACGAGTCCCTGGGTACAGTAGTTTGAATATGTGTAAATAGCTCCAACAAGTATCAAATACACTGCTTAACTTTAACCAAAAGAGCCTGGAAATACCCAAGCAGTCAAATTATTTTTAAGTTACTTCACAGTACTTGGGCATACGTTTAATTCTCCCAAGTAGACTGGAGATTGTACTTATCTAATTGGCACCATACCTGTAAGACAAGCCTACGTGGTTTCCTTTTCCATGTATGGTGGATCCACCACCTTTCTCTCTTCCCTTATTATCTACTTCCATCTGACTTTTAGATTCTATTGCAGACGCAATCTTGACTTTGGAGACTTGCTGCCCTACTATGCTGACTATAACCATCATGGTGGGAACAGTCTGACAATTCTGTTCATCAGATGCCCTCTCCTTGTCCCTCCTCCCCTCCTCCCCTCCTCCCAGCTCTCTCTCTCTCTTTAATACAGCACTGCCACCAGTTTGATCCTCTATGAAATGCGATGCATGATGTAGATTTACCTTTCCCAAATGATCACTTTAATCAATGTTTCCATTAAACCCCGTCTTCTCACATGTTCTTAATTGCTTGCCAAGCAGCCAGAAAATAGTTGCATCTTTACCCAAAGGCATCCTGTAGGGAGAACAACAGGGTAGTTTTGCATTCTTTGGTTCAGTCACACTGGTTCATCAGGGAAATAAAACTGTCAGCCCAACATGTCTGGGTACAGAACAGAGAATGATGGCATGGAGCACAATTCAAAGGACTGCCGCTGGCTAGAGCCACGATGTATGTTTTAATTAACTAAAATGGTCAGATGCGGGTGGGTGCTCTAGAGTGGAACACCATCATGATTCATGTTCATTTTAAATGTGAATATATGAAAGCTCTTGCATACATTATTTCATAATTAATGTTTTCATAAGTTACGAATGTTCCAGATAGCCCCTAAAGGAAGGCTGGAAAGGGCAACACATTTAATGACATTTGGTATTTCAGAAATTCTTTGCTTAGCCATTATATTTGTGGCTACTATCTCTCTCTCTCTCTTTCTCTTTCTAAATGTGGTTTTCAAGAGTATAAGACAGCTCTGATAGCTCTGCTTTTGAGGCGAACATGGTTAATGACTACTACCACACTTTAAAAAACATCTTGAGTTCATTGGGTACACATTAGGCCAGAGGTCAAAGCATGATGACGACATATATTGAAGTTTTAGAGCTCCTGGTGTTTAAATCACCTACTCCAGGAAGCACATATGTTTGTCAACCCAATAAATGCTATCTTTTCCTTTTTCAGCTGAGTATTATCCTGGCAGATGGTCTTAGCAAATCAAATGTTATGCCTTATGTAAAATGCTTTATGTTTTCATTCTTTGTTATATTAGAAGTTTACGTTTTCTGCCTCTATTAACATGAACAATTTTCCTATCCCTGACTTAAGTGGAAGCAGGTAGGTAGGTCACAGCTATTTGTATTTGCGTCACAGTTAAGAAACAAGGCTGATGTAATAAGGTTGATAAGACCATTTGCAGTTGAACCAGATTATCAGGAAGGACGAACTTGCCAGGACACATCAGAGGCCTGAGTTCAACCCTGGGGCTATGAGGAGAATGGGGCATAGGGGAAGGTTCTGTGATGTGGAAAAATGAATTTTCATACAAGAAATGTTTTCTTTTGAAAATTGTAAAGTCCCTTAAATCATGCCATACCTGAGATATTTGGTATGAAGGGGTTCAAGCTCATGTAACTGTATACTCAGCCCTCACCTGAGATACACCCTGATGCTGATTTAGCCATTTACTTCCCACAAGACCATGATCAACATTTGTAATACCATGCATTCTTGATTTGTAAGACAGGAATGATAAAAACTCTCCAAAACATTCAGAAGAATAAATGCTGTAACAGGGCGTCACCTTTAGACAGGGAAAGATGTAGGCAGGTAAATTTGTAGAAGAAAAGCAGAAGGTAAATGTGGGCCGCTAACACCCAGGGAATGGCGACAGCATCAAAGAGCTAGCTCAGGCAACTTAATCAAGGTAATCCCCAGAGGTGTGCTCAGAGGGCCATGTCCAGGTGTGCTCAGAGGACCAGCCATCTCCAGGTGGTCCTAGATCTCATGGAGTTGGGAACTGAGATTAACCATTACAGTGATGTTGTTAAAATAATACTGAACAACCTGAGTGATTTGCATATTGGATCTTTACGTATCCTTGGAATCAGTTCTACTGTTTAGTGAGCATCCTCCTTTGCTCCTAAGGTGAGCATTGGGAGTGCCAGCTCAGCCTCTTTTAAATTGCTTGTTGAGTTGTAGCTTTCATCAAACTCATCAGACTACTTAAAAAAATTCCCCGTTTAGTTTAGAATCATTTTGATAGATTGACTGTATAAAATATTAAAACACCATTTGTAGCCCAAGTGTCAAAAGTGAGATTTTGCAAAGTTTAAAGTATTTCTCTCATTTCCTTTTATGCTTATAGAGCAAATAGCAAATATGAAAGGCATGGTCTTGATACAACAAAGGTTAGTTCTGACTGCCATCAAGCATAATAGAAAACAAACAAACCCAAAAACCTCAAATAAGTAAAACAATAACATGAGGAGAAAGCAGAAATGAAATTTGGAGAGAATAAATTTGTGTTTGGGAGGGGTAGAATTCTATTTTAGTTTCATTTCCTGTTTGATATTAGCAAATTTTGGAATGCAGAGAATTTGAAAGTGTTCTAGGAAATGCCTATGAACCCGTCTCCTGGCCTTTTCTACTCCTTGCTATACTGCTCATCGTTCTAAAAATGCAAAGAAAACTTAAATCAGATTTCTCTTAGGGTCAGAATCCAGCTGGTCAGATCTGTGACTCCAGTTTCCTGGTTTGGAAGCACCTGCCATCACTTCCGTGATCAGCATTTCCTGGTTTGGGTGCATCTGCTATAACTTCCAGCCATGGTACTATCAGTCTGTTCTACCCAAAGCTGCTTGCCGAGTTTTCCAGATGCACCACTTCTCCATAGACCTGGGCAGCCAAGCTGCACAGGAATCATATATGGGCAGTTTGGTAAACTGATGCTCTCCTAGACCTCACTCCCTAAAACTCTGAGTTAGTAAATCTCAAAAAGCAGTTACGGTCATGATTTTGATGTGTTAGTGGATTTGCAAGCCACAGGCCTCGATAGAACTGGAAACCAGCATCTTAGAGCCTTTGAACAAACAAAGGAATGGGGGAGGGGTCAAGTCAATAATGTGACAGATAAGCAAGCACAAAGCTCTATGGTCTATATTCGTAGCGTAGGATAGATAAATTATTAGTTCCTTTGGAGGACCAGAGCCATAACAGAGTCCAAGAGAATCAGCAATGTCTGATGAAGCCAAGAAATAGGAGTTAGGTGAAATATACTGAATAGAGAGCGTAAATGTATGCACAGCAGTGGTGAGTCAGTGATGAGCTCACAGGGGTTGTGGGTTTGGTTAGGTGTCAAATGCTAGGCCCAGAGCAAAGTTAAGCTTTCTCAAAATGTTCCTGAGCAGCCCTGAGGGGCGCTAGCCTCTGGACATACTTTATAACTTCCTTCTGTGGTTTTTAGTTTGACTTGGTCCAGTATTCTTAACAAGCAACACAGTTGAGCCCTTCTGCTGGGAGGAAGCCTCCTCTAGTTTGATTTCCCCTGTTCTTCTTGATTTTCTGTGCTTGCTAATTTGAGCTCCTGAGACTTTCAGTGCCTGTTCCTTACTATGGCCTTGGTTCCTTGTTCCGAAATCTTGATTGGTTCATTGCAAACCCAACATTCAGATTTTGTTCAAATGTGCTTAACTCCAAGATCTATCTCATATTCCTTTGCTGATTTTTTTTTTCATTCATGATTTTACTTTAGTCTGCAATTACTAATCCTGTTAAGCAAGAACAAGAACACAATCAGACTGTGTTACTTTGGAGACTTTTGGATCCTTGACATGGCAATGGGAATATAGGGGTTGCCATAACTGTCACTCTTATGATCCCACAGTTTCAGAAGGTCTTAATTCTGGCCATAGCTAGCTGGTGGTTTAGGCTCATATATTTTCTTCTGAGGCTATGAGTAAGATGTTGCCTGGGTTTGAGGTCTTCTCAAGTGGCATAAAAGAATCACATTCTAGCTCACACATGTAGTTTTCAGAAAAGCACCAGCCTTTAGTACTGTTATTAGAGTCCAGTGTCTTTCCTAGTAGGCTCTCGGCATCAAAGTTATGCTAGGAAGAGGGATAATGAGCTAAAGTGTACCTGAAATCTTAGGGGTGTGTGTGTGTGTATCCATGTGTGAAAGATCAGGCATAAACATGCCACAGTGAAGGTCAGAGGACAGCATTAGGAGTCAGTTCTTACCTACTTTATTGGGATATTTGTTTGAGGCGCTCTGATTTTGTTGTTTGCTTTTTAGTATGCTAGGTTAGGTGTTCTGTGAGTGTCTGGGGGTTCTGTTGTCCTTACCTTCTGTCACATAAACACTGGGATTAATAACATGTGCTGAGCCTGGCTTTATGTGGGTTTGGGGGATTCAAACTAGATCCTTTTGCTTGCATGGTAAGCATTTCACTCACTGTGCTGTCTCTCTAGCCCTGTACACAAATCTCAGGAGTGACACAACTTGTGCTGCATGCTGTTTGTCCAGCACAGAACAATCTTTGTACAGTACAGGAGGGGAGGCCAGCGACTGTAAGAACATCACCTCAGCTTGGTTGTCCAACTGTCTTTCAGCTACATTGTTATCGAAATCCTTCCAATCTCTGTGGTTTTTGACTATGAAACAAGGGAGGCACTGAGCAACTTATCGGGAAAGTATCAGTACATGGACTGAGTGGCTTTTGTGTAACAAATGCCACCGTGGTTACTGAGGAGGTCACTGAAGCAATGAGAGATGAGCTCTTATCCTCAAGGTCTTTCTGATATGCTTGAGAAGACAGAACATACCCCCAAGGTACTCAGAACCCGCTTTCTCACGGTAAACTATGTAAACTCAACTCAACCAGAGCTTAGGCAACATGAAGAATTTACGGAGAGACCTGCACAACTAGGGAAAGACAGAGGTGTGGACACAGACAGATGAAAGCACAAATCCCACCAGAATTCTTCCTACTCATCTCCCTTGCTCTCTCTGCATTGACAGGCCTCATTCAGCCAGGCTGTTTCTTCACATAACTTCTTCAGTTCTTGGCCTACACCTCGAGGCTGCACCATGTAGATGATAGTGTTTGTGTATAGTTCAAAGTTTTCAAGTGATAACGAAGGGCTTTGATGGGTACCACCTGAGTTCTAGACCGATTGGTGGGTCTTCATCTCTTTGTTCAAGCCTCACTAAACATGAGTACCATGGCAGACAATGGGAAGTAAGTGCTGGGTTTACAAAACCGAGAGAGGAACACAGAGAGGACAGTGACAGGCATGGAGTGGGAAGGTTAGAAATCTGTCTGTATTGAAGAAGGACAGTTTTCTAGGACTCCTTCACATGGGAGAACACGTGAGAGAGGATGAGTCTAGAGTTTACAAGAGGCCATGTCTGCTCCTTCCTTTTTTTTTTTTTTAAATTATTATTCTTTAATTTTTTTTTACAGTCCAGTTATTATCCTCCCTCCTGGTCCCCCCTCCAACTGCTCCTCACCCATTCCTCCTCTCCTGTCTCCAAGAGGATGTCCTCACCTCCCCCATCCCTACCCCACTAGACTTCCCTATCCCCCATGTCTCTTGAGGGTTAGGTAAATCTTCCCTGACTGAGTCCAGACTCAGCAGTCCTCTGCTGTATATTTGTCTGGGGCCTCATATCAGCTGGTGTATGCTGCCTGGTTGGTGGCTCAGTGTCTGAGAGATTTCGGGGGTCCAGGTTAGTTGAGACTGCTGGTCCTCCTACTGGGTCACCCTCCTCCTCAGTTTCTTCCAGCTTTTCTCTAATTCAACCACAGGAGTTGCTGGCTTCTGTCCATTGGTTGGGTGTAAGTATCTGCATCTGACTCAGCTGCTTGTTGGGCCTTCAGCTCTTTCCCTTTGCTCCTTTTACTTGGTTGAGTTTTCCTGGTTTGTTCAGGCCTAATCTGTAGGATGTCAGCTGGTTATGTTTAAATTTTTCCTGGGCTGTGTTCTGTGTATCACCCAGCTTGCTGAAAAGTACTTGGCCTGCTAACAAGTCAGAAGAGTTTCTGGCAAGACCTTTGTTTTGAAGGAAAATGTGAGAAAGCAAAGGAGACCGAAGTGCCTTTATTTTCACAGAAGTGCAGTCAGAATGAGTAATTAAGAAACTGATAGTGAACTCAGAGCTATTGTCTGAGCTGTTAGTCAAAGGAAGACGGATGAGGTGTGGGGGTGTCTGGGCTTCTGCATAGTAGGAAGAAGTTCTGGAATCTGTGTTTCTTCAGTTAATGGTTTCATCAATTGGCTGATGAGGGCAGAAATCTTTCCTGGATGAATGAGCTGACTTCCCAAGATGACACACTTGAAGTCAGTAGGTAGATGTGTGAACGGTGTGATTCTAGGAAGATTGCTCTCTAACTTCAATCAAAAGCTCTAAAGCAGTCAACCATAATGAGAAATGTTTCCTGTAGTCTTGAGCATCTGAACACTTGATCCCCAGTTGCTGGCACTGTTTAGGGAAGGTTTAGAAGGTGTAGTCTTGCTGCAGGAAGTGTGTCACTGAGGGTGGGCTTTGCCAACATTGTCCTGCCACTTCTGGTTCATGTTCTCTGCTTTGTGCCTTTGGTTGAGACGTGAGCTTTCAGCTTCCTGCTTCTACCACCATGCCTGCTACCATACTTCCCCTCCATGATGGACCTTTAGCTTGCTGGAATTGCAAGCCAAAATAAACGCTATTCCTGTGAGAAGCCTTGGTGATGGTGCTTTATTATTACAGCAACAGAAATGTAACTAATAAAATGCTCAATAACAAAATGCCTTGGTCAGAAACAAACTATTTTATGCTATTGTTAAAAAATGAGGATAGATTAAAATATCTCTAGGAGACTTAGGACACATATAAATTCATATTAAAATATTAATAAATAATATTCAATGCTTTTTTGATTAAAAATAACTGAGATAGGATCAAACTATGTAGCCTAGCTGGACTCAAACTGTATTCATCTTGCTTTGTGTCTTAGGCATGTCTTACTACCCTAGATCCTGGCTTTTTAAAATAGGATGTGAAGTTTGTTAATCTCAATCTCTTTCTGTCTGTCTGCCTGTCTATCTCTGTCTCTCTGTCTCTGTCTCTGTCTCTCTCTCTGGTATAAGATAGAGTCATGAATTTCAGTTTCTATTTAATTTAAAATTTGGCCTAGAGTTGATTGTGATATTCAATTCTCATTTTCCTTTATACCACATATAATTCATGTATCTAAGGAGGAATTATGCCTGCAAAATAACACTGTAGATTCAGACATTGGTCTCCCTAAGAATATTTATGTCCTGGACTGTTTAGCTCCATAATTTGTCTGGATATTTCTATTCTATAAAGACAGTTTCCCTAAAATGTGACTCTTCTAAGTAGGCAGATGTGAGTTAATGTGTCTCTGGTGTTGAACACCTTGTTCAGAACCAGAGGAGAAGCTGTAGTCCCATGGCCTCTGCTGGAGGCTTTTCTGTCAAGTGACAGCTTCTGGATATATCCCAAGTCAGGTAAAGCCTGATCTTTAATGTCCTGGAAGAACACAGCCAACTATAACTGTCCTGCAAGACACAGAGCACTGCGGTCTCTTAGGAAGGGCCCATTGATGAGGTTTCGGAGTTTTGTTGCAAGGCATGGCAGTTGAGCCTGCGTTTAAAGGGAGGGTTATTTTTGGAAGCCTGTGACCCTCTTGGCAGCCTCAAACTCCTTTGATTGTAGGTGTTTCAGAGAAATATGAACCCTGGTGAAGCGATTTTTATGAAGTCTCTTACTCCTTCCTCACCCCTACCCCAACCAGCTTGTAAGGAGAAAGTAAGTAAAAGTGAACTTAATACCAGTATACCCTGATCAATTTAACTGGCTACAAATCAATGTTTCACTAGATTTCTAAGAGTGAATTACTTTATTAATTCACTTATTTGACAAATGTTTATTATGGGCCTGTGGTTGGCAAGTGACTAAGTTAATGTGATTCTTTTTTGGTAATGAGAATATTCTGATGTGAACCTATCTGTGAATGCCATGCTCAGGTGAACACCAGGTAGATGTAATAGCCACGTTGATACTTTTGTGATAGCCTAGTTGTGGAACTAACTCACTTCTTCAACATGGAATTTATAGCCTGTCTACAAATGCTGAGTCCAGCATGGCCTTAGATGGGACAGAATGCCATGGTTCCTGCCCCTGGGACAGGACCAGCTAGCATGGGCCTCCATGAGAGTTGGTGGCTTCTATGGGCATAAGGTTTGTTTGTATAATAATGTACATATTTTCTTGTTCCTCCGAGGAATGTCCTTCCTGTTAACATTAATGACTCCATGATAATCAGAGACAGCATGGGTCCAGGTGGCAAAGGTGTGGCTAATGTCTCAGTAAATGCTGGGACCTTCAAGACAGCCCTGAAGGCTGTAGAAAAGAACTCTAAAAATCATGAGTCAAAAATATATAATTTCTCAACTATGTAAAAAATATAAGAATGCAATATGAACTGTATAAGGAGCCTCACAGATCTAAAGGAACAGAGGCAGCTGCACAATAAGCCAGCTTGTCAGAAGATACAAAGTCAGGCAGATACAAATGTAGGCTTGAGTTCAAGGTCAGCTTTCGAGTGCCTTTGGGTCCAGGCATGGTCAGAATGGTGATTCCAGGGCAGACAGGGTCCCACCCAGCTATCTTGCTGTCTCTTCCTAAGAGTCAAGGGGCTAAGGTCATGGAGTGCTGATTCATCGGATGGTCCAGAGGGAACCTGGAATAAATAGCTGAATTGATATGTGAATAAGAATCTGGGCTTTTAGTTTGTATGAGATGAGCTAGTAAAAGCCATGGCAGTTCTGTTTTAGACTTTTTTTTTTTTTTCTATTTGAGCTGAGCTGTCTGGAGATCTCTGGAGAGGAAACATAGCTCTTTAAGAATCTTTTTTGGGGGCTGGAGAGATGGCTCATCAGTTAAGAGCACTGATTGCTCTTCCAGAGATCCTGAGTTCAATTCCTAGCAACCATATGGTGGCTCACAACCATCTGTAATGGGATCTGATGCCCTCTTCTGGAGTGTCTGAAGACAGCTGCAGTGTACTCATATACATAAAATAAATTAGTAAATTAAAAAAAATAATAATGTTTTTTTTCCTAACAGGATTTCTCATTTTAGTTGAAAAATCCATGGAGAGTGAACACAGCTCTCTTAGACTTTTTTCTAATTGGACTTCTGACAGAAATCCTAACAATTACATAGAGAGCTGACACAGCTCTTTTAGAAGGTTTTCTAGCAGCTTTCCAAAGGAGGCTGCCCAAAGAGCAAATGCAGCTCTGTTAGAATTGTTTTGGGCTTTCTGATTTTGATCAGGAAAACCTTAGAATTGCTTTTAGAAGTTTTCTAACAGGATTTCTGACTTTGTCAGAAGATCCAAGAATTTTTTTGTAGCAGCTTTTGTGACTTTGGTCAGAAAGCCAATGAGCTATCCAGAGAGCTTTTAGAATTCTTCCTAGCAGAGAGAGCTGTCTCGAGCAGAAAGCTAGCTGTCTCAACTAGACATAGCAAGAAAAAGCTGTCTAGAACAGAGCAGAACATATACCACACACACACACACACACACACACACACACGAGAGAGAGAGAGAGAGAGAGAGAGAGAGAGAGAGAGAGAGAGAGAGAGAGAGAAGAGTCTGGAAAGCCATCTCAGCAGAGAGAGAGGGAGAGAGAGGAGAGTCTGGAAAGCCATCTCAGCAGAACCTAGGCAACCAGCCAGGTTGGACCCATGATCTGACCACGAGTGTTTCTTCCTCCACTCCCAGACACCCCTTCTCCCAGAACCCCTCTCCAAGCCAAGGCTGGTCCTTGGCTTACAAATGCAAAGCTTTCTATGTTTTGTTATAATGCAAACCACTGCGAGGTTTGTAACACACTAACCATCCTTTTACTAAGAGAAAATACATTTTAAATTCCAAATGGCTGACTGGTCATATACTTTGGGAATAAGCTCTGCATTGACATTTAGAGGCCATCCTTTATCTCTTCAGTTCACAATGGTAGTTACCGAAGGAACATCATCCCTGTTTATCTTCGGTAAGTTCAAGAATAAGTTATTTTTTAATTGAAAATAGATTCTTCTTTTATACAATGTATCTCCTACCACAATACCCTCTCCCTCCATTCCTTCTGTGCTACCCCGCCCCCTACACAATTCCCCCCTCCACCTCCTTTTAGAAAAGAGCAAGACTCCGAGAGAGAACAACCAAACAAGACAAAATGGGATACAATAAGCCAAGACAAGAATGCGTTTTTCCTCCTTTAAGGAACAGAAAATTGTTTCAATGTTGGCATTTAGGATTTCCTGCAAATTTGCATACCAGATGAACAATGAAAGTAGACTTCTTTGTAACTCTTTTTAATCCGATAAAGAGGCTCACCGGTTGGCTATTCACGAAGAATGGCTATTTTCTAAAAAGAAGTGCAAGGTACTTTAGCATCTTGGGCTATGTTCATTGGAAAAGAGCTCAGGTTGGAGCTCTGTAGTCTGACCTTGAACACGGTCAGGGCAGTAGAAAACAGGACCCTTATCCCCCGTCTGCACACTGGAGACATTGTGGACTCTAATGGGCAGCTACTGAGTAGGCCAAGAATTCCTCATTCCTCCCAGCAAACGCTGGAGCCTGATGCTAAGACCTAGAAGAGCAGGTCAGCATTGGACTGAGGAAAGAGTATAGGTCTTGGGCGCCTGTCAAGCTCTCTGATGCCTTACTCTTGAACACTGTTATGCTTACTAGAGAATCCCACGACAGTAGTTTTCTGTTCTACTTCAAAATGCCACCACAAACAACCTAATCCCATAGGCTTATTGCTAAATATTCAAAGGGTCAGCTGTCCAACCTGGTCTCTGGAATAAAAACTGAGCTGCGTTCCTCCCAGAGGCTCTGGAATCTCTTTCTTTGCCTTCTTCCTGGGTCCTGCAAATCTCATTAGGCTGTTGTCTGCTCCCTGCTCTTTACTGTTAGTAGCAGAGTCTCCATAATTTCTGTTTCCTGCTTCTGTTATCACCTGTCCTCTCTTGCGCCTCCCCTGCGGTTCAAGAGGGCCACCTGGGCAACCCAAGGCAATTTCTTATCTTGAAGTCCTGAGCTCCAGCTGTGCAATTTATTTCATCTTCACTTCCGGGGATTTTAGTACCTTAGGAGGCATTCCCTTCGGTTTTACACTCAGATGCTCTCATCTGCTGGGGTCAGGGCAATTCACCCCAGGTGACAATTTTAAAGAGGTACACAACAACAAATCCACAAAAAAAGAAAGAAAGACAGAAAAAAGAGTGATCAAGATAAACAGTGCTTTAAAGGATTAAAATAGAAATTCAGACAAGGTCCATGCTGGAAAAAATTCCAAGAAAAACCCTAAAACAAAACAAAAACCGAAAACCAAAACCAAAACCAACCAACCAAAAAACCAGAATTATGATAGAAACATTTTCATTTCCCTCAAGTAGCAATATGATTCAGCACAGTGCCATTCACTGCCAGTAAGTGCGGCCAGCATCTGATACAGATTGGTTGCATGAGGCATTCTGGCATTAGCTTTGGAAAGGTCAACCGGAAGGAAGCAGGGATCTGTTCTGCAGTATTCAAGATGGCTAGCTTGTAAGACTGGCAACTCAGAGCAAGAGAAAGTATGGCCAGCCTCCGAGACACGGGCTGCTCATCAGAGCCTTTGCTCTGAGACAGTGGCAGTGGCCTGTGGTCCTCAGCCATGTTGCCTTTCAGTTCATGAAGATTCTATAATCTGTCCTTTATGAAGTCTTCCTCTCTGTGCATGCAGCCAACGTTCAGTTATTTGCAACTACTGACCCCGAACAGTCTAGCTTCTCACAGAGAAGACAGCCCTGATGAAGCTGCGTTAGCCTCAGCCCTGTGGCAGGTTGACTTCATTAAGGGTGCCATGACAGTTTCTTATCTAAGGAAATCAAGCATAAGCAGGCCATCTAAAAGCCCCTTCCAGTATTCTTCTGAAATATAAAAACCTTTCATTTATCCATCCCAATATCCCCTTCTTCCACACTATGGTTTTATTAGTGATAAGAAGATCTTGGCTTCATCTCTGTTCACTGAATAACGGATCAATTCTGGTTTGAATCGTAGTTCAGACATTGGAAAGATCTCCACCTTCTCTTTTACATTCTGATATGAGCATAGAATTTTTCCTGGTTTCAAATTTCAAATTTTCCGTATTATACTTTCTGATTCTTAGTTCCACCGTTTATTATTATTTTTCTTTGAAAGGCTGACAATGGCATTGTCAGAGATACTTGGCTTGTGTAGCTTCATGTTCTTCTTCTGAGATCTTTTCTTTAAAAGATTTCCTATCTTCTTGTCTAAGCCAATTTAACTGAATTGACTAGATATGAAAATGAACTATTTATCGAAAGAGTAAAACTTTCAATCATGAGAATGATTACTGATATCAGATATCAGTTTGTTCCTGGTAGGAAACAGCAGGGATAAACCAAGCAAATACTGGGATTACCAAGCAAGGTGGTTGATGTGAAGTAGACCGTAGCACCTTTCTTGGAAGCTGGGTCAGCATCAGCAGTTTGGAGAGCAATGGCCTGTGGCTTCAAACGGCTCTCAAGCTCCCATTTGCTGACTCATTTTCACTAAGGGGAAGCAACAGTTTTCACCACGCAGTGCTGGGGCTGGGGAGATGGCTCAAATGATAAGAATAGTGAGCTCTGCAAGCCTGGGACCTGGTTTCCCACACCCAGCAGCAGCTGGAAGAGCTGGCCAAAGTTGACTGCAGTCCCAGGGTTGGGGGATGGAAGAAGGTAGATCCTGGGAGCTTGCTGGGCAGCTAACCTGGCCTACCCGGTGAGCATCTGGTTCAGTTAGAAACCCTGTCTCTAGGCAATAAGGCACAGAGTAGAGATAGAGGTAATCGTCACATGTCCTGCTTGGCTTTGCAAGCGTGTGCAGGTATACCATACACCCTTATATGAGCACACTAATGTGCATGCAACACACACACACAGAGAGACCACAATATATGTACCTCAAATCTCCCAACATAGACATAAAGCATATACTCTCTCTTTCCTCTCTCCTACATATACTACACACAAATCACATGTGCACTATATATACCACACACACACACACACACACCCCACACATAACACACATAAACACAGCACACACATAACACATCCTCCCATCCCCTTCCATATGCCCTACTCCCCCCTCACATCACACATACACATAAACACAAACTACACATATACATGCACATACAACATATCATATACACACACTACATACAGCCACATATATATACCACCCCCCCCCAAAGTGGCTCCTTCTAGCTATTTTATGTCAATTCTCTGTGTTCTGAAATTTCTCGTGGTACAATCAGCATCCCTCAGTTTTGTAATCTGGGTTAACTGGACTTAATTCTGTTCAACAATAGGGAAGCCGTACCTGGTACTACAGACCTAGTTAACAATTCACTGCTAGTGAATTCATTGCTGTTGGAGAATCTACAACCACAACTTTAACTAAACTAGTGAACCCCCTTATTCATTTCTTACTCCACATCTTTTTAAAATGCAAATATACCTTTCCTGGTTAAGAAAGTCAATTTTGGAGATTTTGCTTGTAACTTTTGTCATATCTACAAATGTTCCCAAGGAGAGAGGTCCTTCCCAGTTATGATGCCTGTGAACCACATCAATGACTAGCATGGCATGATAACCCTAAGGGCAGAGCAGTGGTACACACATGTTGGTGGAACCAACAGCTCTTTAACTGGACTCAATTCTGTTCAACAAGAGGGAAGCCGTACCTGTTACTAGAGACGTAGTTCACAATGCACTGCTAGTGGAGTCATGGCTGTTGGAGAATCTACAACCACAAATTTAACTAACCCACTATAATGCCTAACAACAATCTGTAAATATTTGTTCTTAGCCACAGATAACTGTAGTCTTCATCTTTCATCAAGGAAACATCTCGTTGTGACAGACAGTGACAATTATAAAAAAAGCACAATCAAGCAAAAATCAGAGTAGTAGAGCCCTGCCCCAGTGAATGCCTCTACAAAGCATCCTTAGATCCAAGACTGAAGGAACATTGCAGAAGATAGGCTGAAAGACTTCAAGAGCCAGAGGATTAGTTTGCTCTGAGATTGTGTTTCCAGTAACATCAGGACCACACCCATAAGATCCCCCCAGCATGACTGTCCAAACACTAGTTGCACACAGACAGCACCAGTGGACATGCTAAGAAGGACAGGAAAAAAGCCCATGAGGCCTCAACCTTAGAAGGAGCTATGGGCAACAGAGAGAGCTGGAAGCAGGAGAGGCGGCCCTCCCCAGGGGAAGAGCACACCAATTGGTGGTCCAATGCCAAACACAGCCTTAAAAACACACATGCAGATAACATCATACAGACACAACAAGTTATATTTAGGAATATGTACTTGTACACATATACATATATGCAATAATAGTGAAAGATGGGCCATGAATTTGAAGGAGTGCAGGGAGGAGCTTATGGAAGGTTTTGGAGGGAGAAAAGACAGATGAGAAATGTTATAATTACATTGTAATGTATTTTTTATTGTAAAATAAATACTTTTTATAATGTGCGTATTGTGTGACCCACCCCTGCCCTCTGATCTCAGATCTTGCAGCTCCTCTTACTGTCTCCTTCCAGACGCATGCATTTGTCAAACCCGCCATGTTGCCTCTGCCACGGTGCACGGTGCTTTATCTGGTTCCATAACCTTGAACATGGCTTTCTCTCCTACCCGGCAGATCCTCCTGCCAGAGCACCTTTCCGAGTCCCTGCAACACAAGCCACTGTTTTTCTCCAACATTTCGCCCTATTTTATTTTCCCTTCGGAACACGTACCAGCATATACTCTTAAGTGGGTATTTACTGATTGTTCTCCGTCTTCCATTTTAGCACGTAAGCATCAAGAGTACAAAATGGCCGTCTTCTCAAACCTCATAGCCTCAGCATCTTAAACGGTTCCTTGTTTCTTTTTAACCTACAAATCACTTCTCAATAAGTGAAGTTCTCCTTCTAATCTTTTTTTTTAAAAAAAAAAAAAAAACATCGAGAGAGTGAAAGCAGATGCAGAACAAGCACATAGCATTAACGTAGAGGGAAAAAAAAACCAAATGAAAGCAAACACGGAAGTGGATGTAGGGCAGTACAGTGTGCGTTAGGAAGTGACAGAATAACCGTCATGGGGGGCGGGCCTGTAGTAAGTGCCCAAGAAGTTTTCCTAAAGCAGTGTGCTGCAACTGACCGCTTGCTCCTGAGTCACAGAATACCTATTGGTTCCTGGCCTGGAACTAATAACTATGTCTCATAGTTCCAGAAAGTTCCAGCAGAGATCTCACCAACAGGAGACACGCCTGTGAGATTAGGTGCTGAGAGGAACGCAAACCATTCCTTTCTGGGTTCGTCAGTGGCTTCAGGCTCCCTGTGCCTGTGATGCAGTCGGCCTCAGGCAGAACGACGGACCTCCACACGCTCCTGAACAGCAGGTTGGGTGGGTCCAGGCTCCAGCAGATAGCTCCCAATCTGTAAAAACATCTCCCTCCCTGCTCTCCAACCGTTTCCACAATGCTCTCTAATTCCCCATGTTAAATACTTCTCCACTGGAAAGATCTGAAGTGTTTTTCTTTATTTTCCTGACTGAATCCGAGCTGACACCCACACGTCTCTTACCTTACGGTCAGTATGAGGCTGGACCTTCGGTCGCTCATGCTCTCAGTACAATGCAACTCCGTTCATATTTTTTAATTCATATTACAAATTGAAAAGTTTATCCACCAGGGGAGAAAGTTACACTGTGACTACCTTGACGAAAACCCTTTCACGAATGGCAGATGGCTCAGTTTGTAAAGATGTTGCCTTACACGGGCGAGGAAGGAGCAGAGTTCGACCCCTCCACCCCCCACCCTGAACCCACATGGTAATATAAAAAGCCAAGCATGATGGCACATACTTATAATCCCAGTAGGGGGAAGCAGAGAAAGGCAACTCTCTGGAGCTTGTGGACTTGACAGCTTGGCTTACTTGATGAGTTTCTAGGCAGTGAGACATTCTAACGACAACAACAAAACAACAACAACAACAAAGGGGTGGAGGTGGGGTGGGGGTGGGGGTGGTCCCTTTTGACTCTTGGAGGGAGCGGCATTAGCCCAGATGAGAAGACGCTGTTAAAGCTGTGTGTGTATTTATACACAGCTATGTGTACAGTAAATAGTAAATAGGATGAGTCCTTGGAGTGTTTTCAGGTATTCTTACTGTCCGTCCACCCCGCTCCCCTCTTCTGTATTTACCTCCCTGTCCTTTCCATTTCCTTGGTCAGACCCCTCCTCTCTCTTTCTCCATTGCTCCTCACCCATGCTGTTCTCCTAATGTTCCCGGTTGACTTCCCTGGTCTCCCACACATCTTTTCATTTCCAAATAAAGTGATCTTCTATCTGTGAAGAGGAGGAGCGTTTAGTGCCACCCTTTAACCCAACACCCACCATTTCAGCCACTCTGCTTTTCCCTTGTACATTTTAATTTTGCTCTTCTCTGTGATAAGGGCCTGTAGCTACACTATTTCTTTCTCTCTTTATCAAATTGCAGACACCACCTCCTGGAATGATATATAGATCTGTTATTCCTGAAGGCTGGTTGCCTTAGCAACAAGGGAAATCTTAGTCGTTTGAGCAAAACCCTATCAAAAAAAGCAGGCTCACAAGGGACTAATAGTCCCATCATTAAATGTCCATTCTGCTCTCTCTTTGCTAACTGTGGTCATTCTCAGATTGTTAATTAGAAGAGCAATTAATTGAATAAGCTCACTGAAAGGGTCACTAAGAAGATATGATAATAGAGAGCTCCCCAGCAGACACACTTGACAGCCCCACGTTACCATATCTTTTTGCTCTGCTAATTACAACGCAGCCAATCTTTATCCATACCTGACATATGCATTCAGGGGTTATGTTGCATGTCTGCCATCCCTTGAGCCTGGCCAGTGTCCATTGCCTAACAAGCCTTGGGCAATAAGGAAGCAGAATTTGGACAGGAGAACAGAGCGTGTCTGGTTCTGCCAACTGCAGTCTACGAAAAAACAGGTATGTGACTCCCTGAGGCAGACAAAAGAAAAAGAAAGAAATGAAACAAAACAACAATAAAAAATGATCCTCAATCGTCTCAGCTTATATAACTGATGAGATCAATGAAATAAATTATTTAATCAACGACAAAAGAGTTGAGAGGAAGACTTCTTATTAATAGTGGTTATATCGCTTCTTGGCCTTTTGGCTAAGATCAAGTGTAATAGTGGTTAGATCTTTTGGGTAAATATGTGTGTGAAGTTGAAGCGGCTTATATCAGGACTTCTCAGAGAAACAGTGCATACACACACACATACATACATACATGCACACACGGGCACACACTTATGGAGTGATCAACTGAGACTGACTTATATAATCCTGGAGGTTGGCACATCTGAAACTGGTAGGGCAGACATGTGGGCTGGACCTCCACAGGATACTATTTTCACTGTCAGGAGCTATGTGCTGCCAACCCTGCTGGAGCCTGAACCCATCCGACCAGCTGTTCAGGAGTCTGTGGAGGTCAATGGAACAGCTCGGAACAAGAGTTTGGCTTTGACCTAGATTTGTAAGGGAAACTCCTGCTTCCCCGAAACACTTCATGTTAAAAAGATGTGAACTCGTGATACAAACGAAAGGCAGCAGCTGGAGTAAAGGTGAGTGTGATCACTCTGGAAAGGTCCTCATCCTTCCATTACTGTCTCAAAGCTAGAACTTGTGTTAGGTAAACCACTGGGAAGGCTGGGAAGAAGGTTCATGAGGTTGGTGAATCCTAATATACTTTATATAGTGCTACCAAGCTAGAAAACAATCTTAGGTTTTGATGATGGAGAACTTTTATCATGGATAAAATTAAAATCTGTTTAATTTGAGGATATTTCGGGTAAGGTAACATTTTTCTTAATGTGTAGGGTTTACTTAAAACAAATGATGATTGGCTTTAATGACTGTATTAGGTAAATGACTGAAAACAATGAATTAACCAGTGGGCTGAGCTTTGGCTTTCCCTGTCGTGTGTGTGTGTGTGTGTGTGTGTGTGTGTGTGTGTGCGTGCCTGTGTGTTGCATACTTGCTATAAGTTGTCAGTTTCCCCACTACGTGACCTTCTCTTGGACAGCTATGCCTCAGGTGCCCAGGTAACATCTTTCCTGTTATGGTCGATTAGAATATGAAACTTCCCCTTAGAAGGGTCATGGGTTGAAGAACTGGTGCCCAACCGGTGGATTGATTCAACCTCTGAGAAATAGTTACACTATGCAGGATCCAATCTTCTCAGTGGATTGATCCACTTGATGAAGCCATATCTTGATGGCATTGGGAGGCAATGTTAGGAGGTGGAGCCTGCCTGGAGGGGACACACCCAAGGGACACACCTTTGCTCTGAAAGCAACTGCGTCTTTTATCAGTATGTTCTCTTTCACTTCAGGCTTGAAACAATGAAGCCAGTTAACCATGCACTGCACCTTTAAAAGTTGTTGGCTAGTTCCTGTTAAGTGATTTCCTTGGGTATCTGCTCATGATGAAGTATGTCACTAATACTCCTGATCTGAGATAGTCTTCTGCTGAGACTGAAGCCCTTGTAGTACTTGAGGATGGCTACACCGAGATGCTTTATTCATCAGCATTGCTAGTGTACAGTACTCACTTATTCAATTAAACACCGATCTAGGGGTTTTCTGGGGAGGTGGTTTGTAGACATAATTATTTACAACATCTGGTTAGCACAGATAGGACGGTTGGGCCACACCCAATTGGTTTTAAGGATCATAACAATGAAAGTTAGGGATTTTGAAAGAAGAAATTTGGCCAGGTGTCTCTCACTCAACTTATAATGCATGCTCCGCACTACATGAAGTTTTAGTTCAGACCTTCTAAAGGAACGCTAGAAGCTGGGCTTTCCTTAAAACCAATCAAGGATGCAGGTCAGATTTCCGATAAAGCTTCTAAATGGAGAACGGTGTGGTGTTTAAGGCATGGGCTGACTGATGGTCTTTATCATTACTGGAGCCAACAGAGGTTTAGGAAGATCCCGAATGTGAAGTTTGCTTTTGGAATGCAGCAATGAGAGCCTCCCTGCCTAAACAGGAGCCCCTTTCTGGCAGAGAAGGCACAATGGGTAACAAGTATTTCTCAAAAGTGAATTTTCTTTGTGCAAGTTAAAATATGTGGTTTGCAAATGACCATGTGTAGGGCTAAACTAACAGTTCTGTTTTCTGCTTTTTGGACTTCACCCAGGGACTTTGAGGAGTCTGACCAGAGATGACTTATAAAATAAAGTTGAGAAGTGAGGGAAGGGCAGAGTAGGAAGAAAGAACAACGTTGGAGAAATTTGTGCCGTGTGAAGAGTGTCAGCTCCCGATCGCTGAAGGGTTCAGGGTTTCTTCTTCAGGTGCCCGACAGACCTTCTGTCCTCTGCTGGGGCTTCTGTGGAAGCTACCCTTCCAACTTCCCTGCCTGCCGACAGTATGCTTCTGAATTAGTTGCTCCTCTGGTGCTGCTGTTCTCCTTTCTTCTCACGCCCCGTGTTCACGCCCCGTGTTCAAACTTAGCTGGGAGAATGCAGGCAAGCAGCCTCCGAGAATAAAATCACATTATTAAAACATCTTCTTACCCCTGTGAAAGCAACTTACCTGGCCCCAACTTTGCACACACTCCTTGATTTCTCCTTTTGTTTTTGTTTTGTCAGGAAAGGGGAAATTAGAAATAATGTCATTAAGTATATTCTTCTGAGATCGCTTCAAAAATATCTACGACTGGTGGTTAACCCAGATAAGATGGGTGGGCATCTCACCCAACCTGTTTTGA
Organism: Rhynchomys soricoides; assembly: GCA_019843965.1. Classification (NCBI taxonomy): domain Eukaryota; kingdom Metazoa; phylum Chordata; class Mammalia; order Rodentia; family Muridae; genus Rhynchomys; species Rhynchomys soricoides. The sequence goes on from JADRCH010000241.1 coordinate 3,550,019, forward strand.
GGGTCATAGAATGAAAACTGGGGCTTTGGAAGGAAGAAGAAGTTTATTTTCATTTCTACCACTCAACTTAAAATTCATGCTCGAAGTTGCATGAAAATTGCAAACCAAATCTCTAACCAAACCAAAGCAAAACCAACTTATCCTTGGACAGGTATTCAAAAACTTTCCAATCACCTGTCTGGTTCCCAGAGCCCTTTGGTTTAGGTTCATTATCTAAAAATTCTCCAGCATAAATTTTTCAATCCCAAAAGAATGGGCTCATGGTCACAGAGAATATGGTTGTCTCTGTTTCAAATGCAACTGGGGCAATGCCCTCAAAAATCAGTGAACAAGCACCTCAGTTCCTGCCTCTAGAAAGCACTGCTTTTGGAAGCCCAAACTGAACCACAAAGCAATCCTCACCGGAGGCTTTGATGCTTCTTTATATTGCTGAATGGTCCCTGAATCCACACGTGTCAAAATTATGCACGATCCTAAGTGTAGTCCCATCCTTCTTGCCAGACCTGTCTGAAAACTGCCTGGGCTCTTAAACTTTATTAACAAAACATGTCTTTCTAATTTATCCTGCTCAGTCAAGTAGACGGCTGTTCTATTGGAAGGAGTGGAGCACAGTTAACTTTGCTTTCTAGTGATATTTTGGGGTATTGATGGAACACACACACACACACACACACACAATTTTTTTCTCTCAAGTTTTCTTCATCTCTCCCCCATGCAACCCCAACAAAACCTTTTTCTTTAGCTTCCTCATAGGATAATGCGATCGGCCTCACTGGCCATGGGTTTTGGCTGCACCTGGCAGATTTATCTAAGCATTTACTAAGCCAGGCAGGTCTCTCCCTCCAAGAGATCTGATAGAACTGTCTCCACAGTGTGAAATAGCACTGCTCTGCAGCCAAATGTTTCCAGGGGTTTGTTTGATTCCCGCTGTTTGCTCTTTACCTGACTCAAGGAAGGAAACAACCATGGAGGAAATGCCTAAGAAAGTCTGGGAGTTCGGCATCGCAGATGTGCAGAGAAACAGGTCAGCTTCTGACTCAGATCTGCTTCTCTCCCTCCAAGCTCAAAGCAGTCTGCTTTTCTTTGGCTACTGATTAACAGGAGGGTCAGAGGACTTTCTAGCTACTAGCCAACTTCCTCCGCCTTAGCACCTTGTCTGTGACAACAGAAAAGAAAAGATAGGACAAGAGGAAACTCTCAAATTCTCTGGGACTGGCGAACGTCGCTGTGAACCGTCAGGAAGCTTGAGGGACTCTTTAATGCACAGCTTGTTACTGAAAGTACCCCGTGAACCCTGTTTTAGTATTTGCATTTTTCCTGTGTATTTTGCAGACAAAATTTGTTTTAGCTGTGCCTTTTCCGTTTCTTCTTCCATCCCCAGTAGCCTCTTCTGTGTTCACGTCCTGTATGACCTTTGCCCTTCCTTCCCTTTTCCAGGCACTCTTGCTGTTTTCTGGTTGGTGCTCTCCTATCTGATGAGGGTATCTTTATTTTGTTTTGTTTTTGTTTTTAATAGTATCTATTTTACTATCATTCACCACTCCAAAGTATAGGAGAGAGATTTCGTTTACTTACATTGTCAAATGTTATTAAAAGTACATTTGTTTCCCTTTTAGGTTGTAATATTAACTAACATGCATAGCAAATGCATGTTATTAAGTTTTAGAAGCTTCTAGAGAGAAACGGGTGCACATTGCTTCTTCATTAAATAAGGTGATTAGCCATTGGCTTGACCTGAAGGAGCATATTTACGTTACTTGATTCATAGAGAGAAGGGCAGATTCATTAACATAATTTAGGTAACTGGATAACATATCACAGGCATACTTAATAAAGTTAATAAGGCTTCCTTACTTATAGACAGTTGGTTTGCTCATGATTTTGGGACATTAAACATTACTGAGGTCAAATCCTTGTCTGCATTCCTCACTGCCACTGTAATTTCAGAGTGACTTTCTGTTGTGGAATTCTGGGTAGAAGGCTATAATCACTTTAAGGAGTTTTAAGAACAAATTGTGATTTTGGAAATTTGAGATATTTTTGTGCTGTGGATAATTATGACAGATAAACATTATTCAGAGCTAAGCCTATCATTAACTGCCAGCTGTGCACATTCTTATTTTTATTCAATTTATTAATATTAATATTTGTTGTTTATGTTTATATAACAGTTGTACTTTTGAATATCAATATCCACTAATTTCAATTTTTTGTTATTGTCTTAGTTTTGGTGGGCGGGGCTTTCTGTGTTTTCCAGCTTGGTCTTTAACATCTGTATTCACACGACTCTGCATCTTCAACCTCTAGAATAGCTGGATTACAGCTGATGCCTCAGAGCCTACTTGGTGTGTTTGTTTATAACCGGCAAGAGATCCAGTGGGTATAGATGGTGCAGATTCAGTGGCTGGTCTGTCTACTTAGGGGAAAAATAAAAGGCCTTTACTATGTCAAGGATCAGATTCCAGACATCCCTGCATCTATGCCTTTTTACTTGGGATTCAGTAAGTGGCCTTGAAGAACATCAAGGTTGTAGGTCTGATGTGCTCTTCTCATTCCAGATAAGGTATTTCTTTGCCATTTTGAAGCATTTTCTTCTCTTGGAATATTTTCCCCGTGTTTTTCTTTTTATCAGAACTTGTGCTTTCGAAAAGCCAGTGCTCCTCTCTTTGCTGTTCTCCCTTATGTCATGTTGAGAGTAGTGCCTTTTCTGCATTGTCTAACCAGCAGAGCAATTAGTGCCCAAGGAGACAGGAGGCTGATTGCCTGGCAGGAGGATCGGTTTTCATGGGAACAGCACTGAAAGACTGGCGTTGGCGTGGACCCTTGCCAGCAGCCTTGTTTGGTGCTGGCCCTCTAGTTTGGCTGCCTACAAGTTGTTTACACTTCTGATGCGCTAATGAACAGCCCCTCTCATGGAGCAGGTCCTTGGAATAGTTTCATCTCATCATGTGCCCCTCACCACTCAGTCAGAGAATCAGTAGAGAGCTGCTGTGCTCTCTGCATGCCTAGTAAACTAATTCAGCAATTGTGCAGTCCTGGTTTTTTACCTCCCGGGTGAAGGCTTTCGCCATACCCTAGTCTTTCAGGATTGAGTAATTGGACAAATGGGCAGGGTCTTCATTGTGACACTGGAGATGGAATGAGGAAACCATCAGGCTGGAAGTCACATTCTAGAAAGCATCTCCAGGTACGGATAAACAAACATGCAGTAGGCCAGATACTGATTAGTATCTGCTGAGACTTAGACATCCTGCTGGCATGGCTAGCTTGTGCTTTTGAAAAGCCAACCATCCTCCCTTTCCTTTGCCTCATGTCATGCTGAGAGCAGTGTGTTGACTGAATTGACTGAGAGTGTGTCTCTGAGATCACTTTTAAAGAAGACCTCAGAATGGTTTGTTGAGAGGGGGATGGAGGAGGCCCAGGAGCATCATGGGACCAAACCCAAGGGTGAGAAGAAAACTGAAGGATTTGACAGAAGGAATGCTAGGAAGAAGGCCAATGCAGAAGGAATGAGAAAGGGAGTGTGGTGTGAACTGAGTCTCCATTTGAGTAAGGTGGGACCGGAGTAAGCCAATGGGGTTTCATTCTGACTTAGAAATTCATCGAGGTGCGTTTGTTAAGCAGAAGGGAGAGATGCATTGTGGCCTGTGTTTCAAAATTTGTCTGTGCTGTGTCACAGAACCATAGAGGGGATAAAAATGCTGGCCAGGAGCTCCTGAGGTAGAAAGGTCCAGAGAGAGATGGCTGTGGGTTGGTCTAGAGTGGAAGCAGAGATGGGAAGTCATGTTGGAATTGAAACATATCCTTGTGTTTAGTACCGTGTATGCATGTGCATAACAACCAGCAAGTAGCCAACTCCAGATGGGTGTCTCAACAATTCAACTTAATTCTTTCTCTTTAAGTTTCTCTTTGAAAATTTTATTTTTGAGTACTGCATTTAAATACTTTCCTTTTCTTCTCTTTCCTCCAACTTCTCCTGTGTCCTCCTTACCTCTGAAAACACACACACACACACACACACACACACACACACACGCATGCACGCACTTGCAAACATGCACACACACATACACGCACACGCGAGCACGCACACACATATCCATACAAGCTGCTGAGTCTATTTAATGTTGCTTATATGTTTGAGGTTTTAGCATTGACTACTTGGTATTAGATAACCAGTTAGGGAGCTTATTCCTGGGGATGATCGATTCTTGCTTTCACTATACTCACTAATTACCTGTAGCTCTTCAAGTAATATAGGAGCCTTGTGAGATCACCCTAGATGCTTTACTTTCTTTTTAAAGTTAGCATATGCTATTTGTAGAAAATGGAGATTTTATCCTGACATCTCTATACAAGTGTATCATGGACTATGATCATATTTTCTTCCTATATCAGTCTTCTTTTGTCTCCTGTTTCCTCTCTCTTTCCTCTTTGCTGATATTAACTCACTACACATAATGGATACCCCCTCAGGTAAAAGGCTTAGTCCCACATAACTGATCTGTGAATAAACTAAAAGCCTCCAAACTGGGATGAGCCAGGTGAATTCTTTGCTTTTGAAGAACAAGTTAAGATTTACCCTTTCATTTTTTTTCCAATTTTGGTGTTTTGACATTAGTATAATGGATATTTGTATGATATCAAAATAAATGCAACTCACAGAAACATACCTGGGACTCTGGTTTTCAGCTTTTACAGGTTTGTGTTTTCTTTTCTAGGCTCGGTTTCTTCAGGCATTGGTCCTCGAGGCTAAGATTTCTTGTTAACGGGTATTAATTCTTGTTTCTTCTCACACCGAAGTCTGCTTTAGTTGGTCTTGCACTGGGCCTAGTAATCTGCACTTCAAGAAGTCTTACAAATGGTTCTTGAACTCATGTTTGAAGAACACCTCAAAGCTTACGTGTCTGATGGCTTCTAGTGTCTTCATGTAAAACTTGACACTGCTTGGTTGACCTGCAAGTTTTAGTGACCAGAGGCAATTAGCTATGGATTGGCTTGATACTATCAGTTCTACGTGAAGGCAATGACAAGCCATATGTTTTTGACTCATGTTCAAAATCCAAGTAGACAAATGAGACGGTTTGAAACGTTTGCTTCTCGTAACTTTTGCAGTTCCTGCCATCACCTATTCTTCTATTGCTTGCTGTGTTATAAGCAAGAAGTAGTATGTCTAGTTGACCTCTGCACGTACAAACACTGTGATGACGACTCCAAATGCTGCCTTTATTGGCTTGCTTTTCTTTTTCACAGCACAACCCTCTGCATCTGGCGAATGACTTTAGTACCAGAACCTTTCTGCTTATATGTAGTTATGACTCCACCACCACTGGAGAGGGGCAAGACCATGAATGGACTGATGGTTTAACCTCTGAACTGTGACTTTTCTGAAGTCACCCCTCAGCTGTGGGGTAGAAATGGGAAAAATGTCATGCCAAGTGTTCTGCAGCCTGGCCACTGTAATTCACTCCCCTTCCACCAAGGGGAAGAAACTATTTGTGTTTTACTTCACACAGGGCTGAGAGAAGGGAACACAAGCAAAGAGCCAAGTAGGTAGAACTCATGTTGAAACATGCATACCACAAGTAACAGGTAAGGATTTCCCAAAGTATGGATAGAAGGTGGATTTTGATGAATTAAGTCTCTAAATACCCAATTTCCATGCAGGCTCTTTCTTGGATAATGATCCAGAGTGATGCTCAATCACTTTCCTTCCCACTTTTTTTTCCAAAGTCCTATTTGTGTAGTTCTATAAGCAACAGCATGCTCCCTGCCCCCATACGTCAATTCTCATGATATGTCCTTATTTTGATAAATACGTCTCAAGAAGACTAAAAACTGAACAGCTCAACGTGCTCTAAACTGGTATGCACACTTGATCCAGACACTGAAAATACCCGTTTCTAGCTCATTAACAGATGAACTTTTAAAAATGTTTTACATTTTATTGTTTATTAATAATAAAAAATGTTTTATATATTTGCTATGGTTACCTTTCCCCAGCTTTTACAAGACTGGCTTTGCCAACAGTCAGGGGGTCATAGGGCTCTACATCCCTCAGCTGAGTTATTGGCTATTGACAGATTCTGGTTGTGGGGGAGTCACTTGTTTTCAGTTGTGTATACATTAGTGAGTCTACAAAGTTTCATGGGTAGTTTCAAACCCACGGTCACACGGACAGCCGTGGTTAAATCGAAAAGGTTATGAAACCGAACAGAAATTTGAATGTGGGAAAGGCATTTGTAGGGAAGAGTGGGTGCTGGCAGGAAGAAAATGAGAGGGTGTGTCTGCCTTAGAGGGTAATCAGGATGCAGCACCCCTAATGCACAAAATCATCAAAGAACAAGTTTAATGAATACAAAATGTCGTAAAATGCAGGTTTGTTATTTTAATACAATAACAAATTAATAATATTTCTAATTTCTAAGACACTTGTACCGTTCAAAGACTAATTTGAGTACAATGCATTCAAACCACATTGAGTGAGGTAAGCACACAAGTGAGTTACAACTATGTAAACTTGACAGAATCGGCTATAGTCGACATGTTATGATGGTGTAGTCAACAGAAAACAGGTAACTATGAAGTGCTACTGCTTTCTGGTTAATCTTGTGAGGGAATGAGATACAACAAGATACAAATAAGATAGTCAGAAGAAAGGGAAAATACAAAATGTCTCACTTATAAACAAGGAGCTTATTAATGAGTTTGAAAAATATCTGAGGCTAAGCATCCAGTTGCTCTGATACTCAAATCATTTTGTTTCAAAATATCAACATTCAAACACATGGCAACAGTAATAAAATATTCAGAAATCACTTTAAAACTGTGTTCTATCATAAACGTTGGAAGGGTTAAACTCTTGTTAATGACCTTTTGAGCCATGTGAGGCCTCAAAATGTGTGAATTGTCCCTTTTTCTGTTCCACATGGTGCTGCCCAGCTTGGTTCTAAGCTTATTGGAGTGTTTAAAACTCCCATCATGAGAAGCTGAAAGAGAAACTGAAAACTAGTCCATGAGAGATCTAGATGAGTCCCAGAGAGAAGATGGGCCAATGTCCTGGAGGAGGAGGAAAAGGACAGATGGATTACTCAAGAGACATGTCAACTGACAGGAAGGGCCAGCAATTTTCTGTTTCTGTAGGGAGTAAAGTCGGAGTCCTGGGGCAGACACGTGACGGCATGACACTGTACTGTTCACAATAAGACCACTTATCTCAATCATTTTGCTGAAGTAAGAAGTAACTTTTTTTTTTTTTTTTTTGAAATTGGTGAAAGTGGATGTTGAGGAGCCGGCATGCACCATGCTAAGACAGATTGCTTCCTTTTGGAAGAAAGAGAAACTTACAAACCATAGTCTACTGAGAACTGATGGAATCGTGAGGAATATCTTCCCTGTGACTATTTTTAAAAACCAATTTCCATGTTTTATTAATTATAATATTTAGATATGGACAATGTACTGCTGATATTTACACCTCACGCACCCCTCCAACTCCTTCTGAAGAAGGCCGATGGAGCCTCTGGCAGGTGCCAAGGCAGCACCACACTTCGTTACGATTTCTGGCTTTTCCAAAAGAACTTATTTGTGTATTTTATAAATGAGCTGATTGACTGGATCAAATTATTTTGATATTTAAACAGTCTACTAGCCTATTTGCTGTAACAGTTTAACTTCTGAAACAAACCTTATGTCACCCACACCCTCTTTTACCCCATTTTCTTCCTTTCCTCCTGGGCTATTTTTATGCTGAAGATTTTTGCAAAAGATCATTAGGGGAATATAAATAGTCAATAGTACAGCTCATTCACTTACTCAGAGGCTAACAGGTGAAAACTTTCCCCTAGATCTTGGCTAGGATATTTATCATAGCTTGTTTTAATACCAAGCAGGTTTTATTTACATATTTAGAAATATTATACACATATGTGTATAATATACCCAATGAATGAAAAGGAAGCCATGAACGTGAGAGAGAGAGGGGATGGGTATGTCCTGGGGGGGGATGGGGTGCAGAGGTGTACCGAGGGGGGAGGGGAAGCGAGGAGGGATGGAATACTGCAATCTCAGAAGAGAAAAGAAATACATTTTCAATGTACTGTTTGTTATTTTTGATCGGGCATTTAAGGGTCTAATATGCATTTAGGTATGATGTGTTTGCTCTGCTGTGATGTTTGTCTTTCTTGTCTTTCCATGTTTATTGTGCTAATGGGCATCTTATTGTATTTAATCTGACTGAAAACATGTGAACTGAACCACTGGTGTTTTTGGTGAGCAATAGGCTTTGACTTAAATTACGACTGGACTCCCCTATCATCTGGAAGCTAGGTTCTAACGCTGCCTCTCTAAATGAAGGGAGCCTAGAGTGGGGTGTGTTAGCCTTATAAAGGATTTCATCATCACAGGGGAATGGCCCTGTGTTGTATCCTGGGGCAGAATTACTGCAGGTCTCTCACGTGGGCTTCCCCCATGTTTGTGCTGTTCTTAGCTTGGGAATAAATCCAATTCTTTCCCTCCCACTGCCCCTCCTAGTCCAGTCCCAAGGGAACATGAAGGTGTGTATCGAAAGCCACAGGTTCCTGATGGCAGGAAATGTGATTTACTTAATTTTTCTATAATGGAATTTAGTTCCCATAACAAGCCTTCCATCTACAGGCAGAACCTCCATTCAAGTTAGTTTAGCAATCTCCCTTTATGCTTTCAGTGGAAGTCTGGCATCTCACAATGTTTGACTTGCTGTCTCTGCCTAGTGCAAATGGGAGGGGTGACTGGTGCCCTCCACTGTCATTATCATAAAATCTCAACACCTGCTGAGGATACTTCGGTTTGACTGATTGTGGTTCATCGGTTTCTTCAGATTACGTTTCTTCTGGGTCTGCTGGCTGTCTATCCAAATCACCCACAAGGACAGTCTGCAGAGACAGTCTGTGCCTCCAGCAGGCATCCAAAGCCCAGCTGCTGACCATATTACATGTCTGCTGCTTCCCCCTGTGAATCTAAGGCTCCTGTGAATCTAGTGTGGATGACTGTTCACTCTGAGACTTTTGGGGGGGGACTTTCAAGAAAAGCATCGATGTGCTCTGGGTTCTCTTAGGGGCCGAGGAGAAGAGGTGGATAGGATGCCAGGCATTTTTTGAGCACACCAGCTTCAGGTCCACCTCCTCATCTGAATCTTTCTGCACACCTTACCTTTGGACTCTCAAACTGAAGAAGGCTATTTGCTTCATGGATTCCCCTTTTTCTCTCCTCTGATTTGGTTTCCAGAGCCTTTTTACTGTGCTGTAACATTTGCATTCTTTATTTACTCATTGATTTCTCTGCCTTCATGGAGCCTCGGTAAAGATGAGAACACTGTCTGGTTTGATTGTTGCTTTATGTCTGACACGCAGAATGGCATCTTGCACAGGGAGGACGCTCAGAAAACATTTGTCGAAAGATGAATGAATAAATAAATGAGTAAAGTTATGCTGGGTGCTTTGAATTACTGCATCCAGTAAGAGGAAATGTCTTAAGTACAAGGAAGGACCTAGGTGCCATAGATTCCTTGCTCCAAGACATGTGGACAGTTTCTTACAGTTTCATTATATATATATATATATAAGCAGTAGATTTTGTGTGTTCATTATGAGAGTAGAACAGGAACCAACGTAAAGGCAGAACTGCCTCTGCTTTGCCTCTTCTTGGCTGATAAACTCCATTTTCTAACATGTGTGTTTGCAGGAACGTGGTGGGACTAGGTCTGTGGTAGAGCTGTGTATCTTTGGTAAACTCAGGAGACCTCTCTTGCTCTTGGTCATGCTCATGATTTCTAGCTGGAATCAAGGAGAAATCATTGCTTACATTCTTTTTGGAAATCCTTGATACAGTGCTTACAAAAGCCTCGGGGAATACATTGAAAGATAAAGATGGAGACGTTGGTGGGAAATGGGCCTGAGGTTCCTGGGGTTTCATTTCCATTCACGAGTATAAGCGGAGAGATTTATTTTTACAGAAATCACATTTTTCCCCCCTAAGCTGCTTTTTTTTTTTGTTTCCTAAACTTTACTGCAGCTCACATGCTTCTTCGAAATCAGAAGTAAGGATTAAAGGATGTAAGTGTGTGGAAGAGATTTACGGAGTCCCTGGCGGATCTCCTGTTGAGGTGGAAACCATCAAGGATATGAATCTGGGAACACAGAGGGAATTTGTTAGGTCTTAAGTCTTGGTATAGGTTCTCTGGGGCTCCACAGAGGAGAGCTTTGAAATTCTTCTTGAGAGTTAAATGCAGCTTGTTCACAGGTCACAAGATCTCAGAATAACATCTTAAATCACATGTCTAACCTCGGGACTAAGGCATTACTCTGCATATAGGGAATTAACACTTTTGCGGCCATTTGATAACCACAGGCTGGAGAGTGGAGATCGAAAGTATGAGCTGCGTTTGCAGATCCTGGAGTTTCTGAAGACCGATTTCTAAGAGGAATTGTGTGTTCCATGTAACTCCACTTCTGGTTAAGCTTGCCCACTCTGCCACCTCCCAGTTCAGATGGTTCTCATTTGATGCAGTTTTGCTCCCTTGAAAACACAACTAAACTAGATCATCTCTTAAATGTACTGAAAGCACTGGATGCAATAAATCATGAAAGGCGATACCTTCCCTCAAACTGAATCACGACTCCTAATGCAGCTGACTTGTACATTTGAATTCCCTGAGGGTTGGCTTAAAGCTTGGCTCTGAGCCAGGTGGCCATTAGGCAATTGTGTGGGTGACTCTAGTACACTCTTGGTAATTGCCCCCAGGCTTGTAAATGGCCCCAACAAAAGGACAAGGCACATTTCTATATAATTTTACAGATAAGGAAATAAAAGATACAATATGGAAATTTTATTACAACCCACATTAGCTGCCTCTGCTTATGTGCCTAAGAGACAAGTGATAGGTATAATTAAATTGGAGAGAGAGAGAAAAAAATATGTGTGTCTATGTCGTTGGTATAATTTCTGTGTAGAGAAAGCTTAAAGAAGAGCTCATCTCTATGGCCGTAGGGATCTGGATCTGCTGAAGACATGTGCACGATATGCTAGAGACCCATGTTTATCATCTTTTCCTTTATTTGTTGCAAGAGAGTAGTTTGTAAATCAAATGTTGTAAGAGCTAGTAGGTATGTTTCACGGTCTGTCACTCCTGCACTGCTTGGTCCTGGAAAACTGGGTTGTGGAAGGAGTGAAGGAAGAACAGACATACAGACAAATGTACAGAAAACCTGGGATCTGGAGGAACAGCAAGAACCAGGTGATAACCTGGAGCTTCAGGATGCATATTACACACAGCATGAGAAAGAGTGGTCGATTTGAAGAAGATGCTCACTGGCTGGGTGCCATTTTCTATTCCGGAATGTCTACACCTCCTTTCCTCTGCCCCCTCCTCATCACTTGGTCCTTTCTCAGGTTTTGATGTGCTGTTGTCGTTGGCAGATGCTCACTTACCTTTTGGAAGGCTTTGAGAAGTTTTACTAGCTTCCTGGGTGGCAACACGAGGAGGAGAGGGAGCTTAGCTTTGCGCTCACCGTGTATCACCCTTCATTATCACTCTGGGGCCATCTTGAGTGGATGGCCTCTGGATTTGGGGAGAGGCTCTAGAGAACCCAGCAGGTTTTTAAGAAATGACTAATAGTTATAAAATCTTGAAGGCATTTTGGTTCTGGAAGGAGACTGACAGGTTAACTCGCTTAACACTTCTTGTTCCAAAAGGAAATCAAAGTCCACAAAATTTAAATTACTTGGCCCCAAATGCATAGCCAAATTTTAATATCCTCTGTGTGATTTGGGAATAGCTTCTAACAGCTTTTTGGCAGTGACCTCTCTTGTTCATGTATGCTTCTCAAGGCCATTGGAAAAATTGCCCAGTGGTTAAAAGTCCTTGCTAATCTTCCAGAGAATCTGTGTTCAGTCCATAGCACCCAAGTCAGGTGACTCACAGCTGCTTTAAAAGGTTGCACTAGGGAGCCAACACTCCTGATCTCCAGCCTGTACACTCACCCATGTACTCAGGAATACACATATGCATATATATGCACACACATATATATTTAGAATACACACACACATATGTATGTATATAAAAGTACAAATGAATCAGGTGTTTAAAACAACGTAAAAGCTATTTTGGCACTCCTGTGATTAGTAAGATTTACTTGAAAAAACCTAACTAAAGGTAGACTAGAAGGCACACATGCAACACAATCTTACATATACAATACAATCATAAAGTAGCAGAAAATGTCTTACAGGACATGGCAACTGACCTAGTTCTTATGAATGATGCCTGGTAAATGCAGCAACTAAGCTAGCAGGAGGGTGGGTGGGTGCAGTAGCTTGAAAGTTAGGTCCCTCAAAGCTTCAGACATTTGAACAGTCGGTGCTCAGTTGGCAGCAGCGTTTGGGAAGCTTAGGAAGTGTGGTCTTGCTGGAAGACACGAGAGATCACAGTGTTCCATCATTTCCAGGCTTCTCTTGGCTTCCAGCTTACAGTTCAGGATGTGAAGTCTCAGACCATTACTCTAGACAGTGAGCCTGCCAGCTGCCATGTTTCTCCGCTGTGATGGCGAAGGACTCAGAGCTCCGGTGCTGTAAGCTCTCCTGGTCATGGTGCTTTATCAGGGCAACAGAAAAGTGACTGACATGATGGCCGTGCCTACTTTGTTCCTCAGTTGGTTTTTCAGTGTGATTTACTTCCTCTTGTCACAGACTAATCATGACCAAGATCTCTTGAATGGAAAATGCACTTCTGAGATGGTTTACAAGTGTCCCCAGTCCTGTATGGTGCTTGTGTGCTATTTGTTCACTTTACGTGTGGGCTGGATCTAGGGACGTCCTTCTCACCAACAGACTGTAGTAAAAACAACTGAACAAACAAACCAACCCCAAATACCCAAAAGCAAATACACCAAAAAGCAGACAGCAAAAACCAGAAAAGAAACCACGACAAAGGTGAAGGGACGCTCCTTCGGTTATAAAAGACCTTGCACCTCTTTGTTTCACATAGATCTTGAGTTGATGTCTGATTTGAACGTTTTGAGAGGGCAGCTTCTATAATGAAGAGACCAGTGTGGCAGGGAACTGAAAGTGATTTCCAACCAAGACTGGAAGGACCTGAGCTCTTAAGTTCAACTCCTGTGAAGGAGTAGATTCTGTGTTGACAGATGAACTTAGAACAAGGGCCTTCCTCAGTTTAATGGTCAGCCTTCTGCAACCCCGTGCACACCTTCATTGCAGTCCATGAGAGACCCTTAGATCAAAAGATCAATGAGCCACGGGGCGTCCCTGCCCCGCACAAGCTGTTTGGCAATAAACTTAAGCTATTGTTAGTTACCGAAGTTTGGAGAAAGTTGTTTTGAGGTAGTACAGAACTAAAGAGGTGGCAAAACGGGCAAGACAAGCCTGTAGGATTAATTTCAGGGCATTGTTCAGTGAATTAAGTTTTGAGGGACACTGAATATTAATTTTGCAATTCCAAAATGGAATTCATTTTAGATGAAGGTGCCTTTAGACAGACCAAAACATCAAAGAGTCCTTTGTTCCTTTTAAGTTCATAAGGGATAGAATGGCATTTGTGACACAGAAATTTTGAATTGAGTTGAGCCTGTTTTTTTTTTTTTTACAGTAATTTTGAAGCATGTCTGGTAAGACAAAATGGAGCCTGCCAGTGTCAGATCGTTAGTTGTACAAATTGTAACAACTGTGATTTATTGGCCACTCAGATCATGCTAGGGGATCTTCATGATTCTGAATCCCATCTAAGGAATTCTCTCACCAATCATAAGATACATGAAAACGATTTCATTTTTTTTTTTTTTTTGAGTGAGAAAAGAGACATTTTGGTACATTAGGAAGCCTGGAGTGTTCAGTGACCATGATTTCAAGACTTGGGTGTGTTTTCTTCCAACCCTGTGCTCATTGATTTTCCAGCTTCTCTTATGCAAAGCCAATTTGCTCTTCCATGCAAAGCCAATTGAATCCACAGTGGCAGATGTGTTTTGTAAACAACGATACAAAACAAAACAAACAAACATACAATCAAAAACATCAGCAATGAAAACAAAAATCTATGCCAATAAACAGCAGCGCCACCATAACACCACCTCCCAAGCTTCTTGCCTCTAACCGGCATCTTTCTCCAAAATATATTTAAAGTTAATTATCTCATCCACAGTTTTTTCTCTCTTGTTTGCACATTAGTTTTATTATTACCTGACCCTGATTTTTTAAAAACCTAATAGATTTTTGCTGAATTCAGAATTGTGTAAGCTTGTTGAGGATCGAATGAGCTTCCAGCTCCCTTGATGTGACTTTCAAAGATGAAGGACTGAGTTCTTTCTGATGCGTTCTATTAGCTCCAGATGAAGACAGTGATCATCTGAGAGAGTGTGGTCCTCTAGGATCTTTTCAGTTTTGTGTAAGATGCTAGCAAGGTCAGGAAGGTGCTTGGTTGGGTTGGACTGAGAACTAGCCGGTCCATAAAATCACCCTGGAGAATTCTCTCAAAGACAAGCTTTGTTCCTGGCCCACATGCACGAACATTCACCATGTATCAATTGCTGTCCTTCTTACTTTGGCCAAATCTCTAAATAAACAAAGGAGGGAGGGCTTATTTTGCTTGTGAAGGGACTTGCACATGACACCCTAAGATGGAGTTCTCAGCACAAACAAGGGACAAAGGAGAGGGAGTAAGAGACAAAGATAGGAGATAGAGGATGAGGGAGAAGGAGAAAGGAACAAGGGAGAGGGGAGGGATACTTGTGCTACAGGGGAACAAAGGACTACCTATGGATGTAGAGGAGGCAGGCATGGCCCATAGGCAAATGACAGTTTATAAAGCTATAAGGGGAAACCCCATGTTAGGATGAGCTGTCTAAATTTGATTTGGGTATGTTAATTAGCAACCCCAAACGCTTTTAATTGCTGGACTTCAATACTTTGATAGCTGGACCTTGGCAATCATCCTGAGGGGAGGAAGTGGCCAAATAAGGGAACGGAGTTGGTGACTAGCTTTAGGAATGTAATCTAACCGTCTTTCTTTCTTCCTTTCTCTCTCTCTCTCTTTTGCAAGCCAGAAGGAATAGGGAAAGGCTAATGTCAGAGCCACATTTACCATGCTAAAGGCTGGCTAGAGTCCCTTCAGTTTGTGCCTCCAGAGATCCGTGTCCACCATGCTAGGAAAAGCATGGTGGATCCCAGCAGCTCACACCACAGTGTTGGGAAGCAGAGAACCTGGATGCCAATGTTCTGATGGCTTTCTTCATTTCTTCTTTTATTTCTTTCAGGCCCCAACACACTGGACAGTGTCACACACCTTCTGGAAAGGTCTTCCCTCTTCAGTTAATACTCTCTAGAAAGCCTCTTTATGGCACACCTAGGAGTGTATCATCTGGTTGACAAGGAAGTTAACCCACCAGGGAAATTAAGCTGACAGATCATCATAGTTTGCTTGAGACTGGTAAGCTTCCTTATGGGCAGAGCTTCTAGGAAAGCCAGCATGTGAGCCAGCCAAGCCTGTGAGCGTGTGCATATGAGAGGGTGCACATCCACCACTGTTATTTAGTAACATGGTTTCTTATTCCTATGACTTCTAATTTAACTAACCTATTAGCCACCAGCCAATCTCTCTCTATTTTCAAGGTATTGTGGCTTCTATTATTGTGCGTTTTGTTTCCAACCATGACAAGTTAGGTGGCTTTAAACAACTGCTTAAAATTTAGATTGTTGTTTTAAAAATATATTTCATGTGTTATGCCTGCACATACGTCTGTACAACACACACACACATGTCTGGTACTCATGGAAATCAGAAGAGGATGTCGGGTCTCCCAGAACTAGAGTTACGGATAGCTGTGAACTGCCATGCGAATGCTAGAAATCAAACCCTTGTTTTCTGGAAGAGCAGCCAGTGCTTTAAACTGCTAAACCATCTCTTCAGATATATTTTAAAAATTATGTACGTGTGTCTGTCTGTGTAGGGGTATGGGCATGCGAGTACAGTTATCAAGAGGCCAGAAGAGGAGGGCAAATCTTTTGTAGCCTAGGTTGCCGGATGTTGTGCGCCATCCAACGGGAGCACTGGGAGCCAAACTCAGATCCTCTGCAAGAGCCGTATACACTATTAAAGGTGGAACCATTTCTCTAGTCCCTTAACAGTCGCATATAGCTGGGAAGATCTAGTGGTATTTGGAAGCCATTTATAACCAACATTTCTCTGTGATGTACAGGCAGAGCCCCTGGGTCTGTTCTGTGTAGCAGATCCACTTTGAAGTCCTGGAGGGTTGTACCCACTGTGCAGCCATAGAAGGTGCAGAGAGGAATAAAAGAAGCTTATTAGTATGCACTGCAGGTCCAGGAGAGCCCTGTCAGAAGCTCACATGCCAAGCTATTTAATTTGTTGGCCCACTCTGTAGAAGGAGACCCGCTGGGCAGGGTGGGTTTGAAGAATCAGATGGAAAGAAATATAAACGAATCGAATTCACACTATATTTCTTGGCTGCACTCGCATGCGCATGACAACTTTTCCGACCCTGGAGTTGGCATACATCTTTGCCACTTTCCCTGAGCTGGTATCTGGCAGCTGAAAGTTGATAGAAAAAAAAAAATCACAATCGAGCAGACTAGATTTTTCAAAACGTCCTCTTGTTCCTAAGCCAGCCATGCTATTACTTCCACCGTATGACCTCGTCTCATTTTTCATGGAGATAAAAATCATCTTCTTTAATTCTGTGACGTGGCACTTCCAGGATAACATTTCAGTCCTCCCCGTGGTCCTTCTAAATCAGTAATTAGGGAGACTCCATTTCCACGCTCACGCCAAGTACCCTTCTTGATGGTTGAACAAACCCTGTTGTGTCTACAGTGAATTGCCTTTACCCATTTGTCTGTTGATGGGCATCTAGGCAGATCTGTAGACCATGGTTATGAGCCTAGGTTCTTAGAAATTGTGCTGCCATAAGCATAGATGATCAGCGTCCCTGTAGTATACTGATGTATGTTTCTTGAGTTTGCCCCCAGGAGTAGTGTATGGATAATCATTCATTCTTTTATTTCCGTCTCTTCATTTTTGAATGGCTAGAGTCTTAATAATAATTATTACACATTATTATTATTGTTACAATATGATGATATAAGATAGAATTTTGTTGTGTAAAAATGTATCATCCAAAAAAGTTATTGAAATTTTATATTTAAACCCTGGTGATTTTATTTGAACATTGCCATTACAATTTGTCTACATTTAATACCGAGAAAACAGCTCTTATATTTTCTTTCATTGTTAAAGAAAGAACATTTGTCATAGGGAAATATTGCTTTTCTTTTTGATTCTTGCTGCTGACTTTTATTATCTGTATGGTTTATGTTTTTCTTTGGTCTGATCATTTTTTGGTTAAGTATAATATGATGGAACTTGTAGAATATTTATAGATAACAGAAACAAGTCAAAGCTCATAAGGGAAACTCTAAGAAGTACATTAGCTTTAGGAATGTCTGCATCCACAGTGAGAATGTCTCTTTGTCTCTGTCTCTGCTGTCTCACGCCCACTGGTTCTGTGCTGAGCTACGCTGTTGTGGCGCTAGTGACTGTACTAACAATGTGCAAGTCCACTGTCTGTGCTGCAGACCAATAGAAAGTCCTCTGTATAGAGTATACTTGATATGTGAATTAAAACCATCTGATATAAACATGATGAGATATTCTAGCATGTATGTTTCTTGTCAGCTATTTTCTCTATATGACCCCACCTCCCTTCCTTTCCTTTCTCCACCCGAGTCTTTCTTGATCCAGTTTAATGCCACAATGTAGCGGACGTAGATGAGAAGTTTTTTGTTTTTGTTTCGGCATAAGCCATCTCCTTGTACAGCCTACATCTCTGCTGCTGACATGTAAGACTACCAAAAGATCTACGGACTCCACCCTAAAGTAGCATGTGAATATGGGGTAATATGCGGGGTGGTGAAACACTGAACACACGATAGGGATATTGGAAGATGAAGCAATGTGGGCTCAAACGGCTAAGGAAACTAGTCTAGCATTTTCCCTGGATACCAACCATATACACATAGTAGCCAGTATACATTATACATTAATTGGATGAGCAGGTCAGAGGTAGAAGAATTGGACCTAAAGGCAAAGTTAAAACTGGTACCTGAGTAGCTAACTACTCACTTGATTTAATCTTCACATCCTATAAAGACTCCATAAATGGTTCTTTGTGTAATCAATTAATACTCAATTAACTTGTAACAGCAACCTTATTAATTCTAGAGCAGTAATTTGACTCTTCTTCAAGGGTCACTAGTGTTTTGTTATCCTTTTGGGCAAGCGAGTCCCAGGCCTTTAGTGTTGGATGCAGATTCATGCAGCTCACTTTTCTTTCTTTCTGTCCTGCTTGTACAATGATGAGCATACTGGGTTAATAGTAAGTGTGCTTAATAATTCCTTTATAATGTGTAGATGATTAATAATTGGTGAACAAAGAGTTTTTTTTTTTTTTTTCAATTACCCAGGCACATGGCAAAAGAAAGCTGCTCAGGGTGTTGGATTACTGCTTCTGTTGAGTAACTGCTTAGCGTGAAACTAGAGAACGTGTAATGACCCAGCCAGCATGATTAGAGGAAATAAGAAAACTAATTGTTCTGGCTGGTTAACTCTGAGAACAGGAAAGAGTACTGAGCTGGATGGCGGGAACCTTGGCTTGCGATGACCCCCATTTGCATCTTGGCTCCATAAAGCCCAGATAAGTTAACTGAGAGCCAGAGAGCACAGAACGACCCATGATTTACATCTGTACATGGTGGCTAAGCATTCCAGATATGAGGACACAGTATTGAAAACACTGACTGCCAAGCTAACCCCTCAGCTTCCGGTACTTGTGACTGGAATTGATAACTACTCATTTCCCGATGACTGCTTGCTGTGAAAATGCAAAGGAGGGCCAGAGTCTTTAGCATATGTTATCCATGAGGTAATTTTGATTTATCTCCATCAAGAAGATTCTTTGTCTCCAATGCATAGTTTTTTTTGCAATTGTTATAGGTATATACTTAAAATCTATATTTATCTCAAAATCGCAATATTTTAAATATCACATAGATTTGTAATAGCAAAAATTTAGTGATAAAGTATATATGCCCCATGTTAAAAGGATGCACCATGCTCTCAATGATACTGGCTATGGAAGTGACATCGTTTATTTACAATTTCCCATGTCGTCAATATCTCTCTTGGTACAAATGGGGCCAGTGTTGCTAGGCATTTTTTAAAATATACACATATATTTTAAAAGATTTCATTATGTTCTTAGAAGAAAATACTATGGGGTAATTAGTAGGAAAATTATGCTTATTAATAATAAAATATTATTCAGGGCCTACTTGTTTGCAGGTGACATTAGCAAGTGTAATAGAGAGGGACCCATGAGAAATAATTTGTCATGGCTTATTGAACAGCAGATGGTTCTGGACACCTTGATGGCTGGAATCAGGGACTCAGGTGCCACCAGTATATTTTGATTTTATTTCTTTCCAAAGATCAGCAGTTAGTCTCATTTCTTTCCATATCTGGTCAGCTGTAGGGGAACATCACCCTTTAAACCTCCAGGTCACTTGACCCAATTAAGAAGGGCCTGGAGACCTATTTTAATCCTGGCCAGGCTTGGGCAAAGGCCTGCTGTGCATCCTTCTACACTGACAGGATGAGGATGCCCCTATACATGAGCAGAGGTGTCAGAGGCCAGTGTTTCCATTAGTCCATTTTGAGAGAAGATAAAATGCAGTTAAGATAGATATAATTTTTTATCCACGTCCACATATGATCAAATTACCTGGTCACTTGTAGTCTTGTCAGCAATATGCAGGGCTACTGGTTTTGCCACCCCTTTGCCCACACTCACTTCTGGGATTTCCAATGTTTGCTGTATACTATAGTCATAAGCAGACTCATCCTAGAAATCCTCTCTATTTCTACAAAGCAAAAACCATTCTTCCACCCTTTGGCCTGCAGCAGATGCTTTCTTTGCGATACTGTGACTTTATAGTGGATCTCTGCTTTGTTTCTTTTAAGAATTCCAAGAATCTAGAAATAAGTTCTTTTTACACTGCATTCTTCATATACATGTAAACAAAATGTTCCTTTGGATTCAAACAGTCAGAGCCTTAAAGTTTAAACAACTGTGGGAAAATCAAGTAGTGGAGATTTAAGAAAAAAAATCTGTCTCCCTCCTCTCTTTCTCTCTCCCTCCCTCTCAGTCTCCCCCCCCCCTCCTCCATCCCTCTCTCCTTCCCTCCCTCTTTCCCCCCTCCCTTCCTCCCTTCCTGTCTCGGTCTCTGTCTCTGTGTCTTCCTGTCTTTCCCGTTCCTTCCCTCTCTGTTTTCCCACCTCAAAGCTAACATTCAGATAAGTCTATCTGAGGAATTGGGGACATTTTAAAATTATTTAACATCTACCTATGGTTTAGGACAGTGACACTAATGTATGATACATGTCTTCATATTATCTCAAGAGTACAAGCTTGGGTTTTTAAGGGCAAGGAGATCTTGTCTGGAATAATCTCCCTGCCTGACATGTCTTTGGTCCTTTAGCATTTATGTCTTAACAAAGGAAATCAGTAGCCATACGTTCTTACTGTGTTGATTCACATTTGAGGTATTAACTTTAGACTCATATTGTATATATAGATTTTTACATGTGGGTTCATAGTTAACTTAATGAATACTGTAAGGAAAGAACTCTTGGGTTCTGCTTCACATTTATATTCATGCAATGTTCTTTAATAATTTGGGGTTTACAGAAAAGTTTCTAAGGCATAATACATAATGCCTCACGTGTATGCCCTACCTGTAGATGTATGCCCTGCCTATTTTTCTATTTCTCTGTCTTCTTGGCATCTGGCACAACCAAGTAAGTGCCACTACTACAGGGGACCTCGAGACTATCTTCAAGTCCCATTGGTTCTCCAGTTTTCTTTTGTTCTAGAACTCCACCCAAGCTACCATGACACAGAATCCCCTTGGACTCCCTTGGTTGGTGACAGTTTACTCTGTCTTTCCAGCTCTCCACTATTTTACCAGGCATATGTTCTATTCCTTTTGGGTTTGTTTGATGGTTTTGTCATGGTTAGATTGCTTTGTTGTTGAATCACACAGAGACAATGCACCGATTTCTGCGCCTGTGTGCCATTCTATCTGTTTCCTCCTGCCAGTGATGTTACCTGGATCACATGCTCACTTAACATGCTTCCTTCCCATTGACTATATTTTCTTCACTGGGAATGAACCTGTAAGTGGCTGCTTCCTCAACTTTCCTAATGCTGATTCCTCATGCTGTGATGACAACCAACCATAACATTTTGTTGCTACTTCATAACTAAATCTTGATACTATTATGAATCTTAATGTAAATCTCTGATATGCAGAATAGCTGATATACAGCCCCCAAATGGGTTGTGACCCATCCACAGGTTGAGAATCATTGTTCTACATCCAGCTGATCTTAAGCTTCCTGATAATTTGGAATCCAAAATTATATTTTGATTATGTTTGCAATGGAATGGTAATGTTTGAAATGCTGGTGTTAACTCTTGGGTCTTTTGTCGAAAATACACAAGAGTATTGACCTATGCAAGATTACAGGAGATGCAGGGAGAGATTTCCACACTCCTTTGAATGTGTTTTTCTTTTCAGAGGAGGCAAAGCTAAGTACTAACTAAAGAGCATGATAAACTCACTGATTTTTAAACTGAGGTCATGACGTGAGCAGCACCATTTGGCTTTGCATGATATGTTCTCTTTTAACTTTGCCTCACAATGGCCATTGAACAAATTGGTCCCTACTTTAGTTTGTATGACTGCCTCCACCCTAGGACTGCAGCATCTATCCTGACTGTGTGCTCAAATGTTGAGACCCTAATCCTGACCTCAGAATGGGCCCTTATTTGTAAATAGTCTTTGTAGGTTAATTAAGATGAGTAATCTAACTTCTGTATGGGCAGAGTCCTTAGAAACAAGAATTACGTTTGGTTACAGAGATGTGTGTACAGGGAGAACATCTCACAAAGACAGAACTAGACATAAGACTGATGCTTTCTTATGCCAAGGAAGATAATAGGTCAGAAGAATGTTATGTCACAGGGCCAACTCAGAGAGACCACTTGGCCGACACCTTAATCTTGGATTTCAAACATCTAGAGTGCGGAAGGTTATGTTTCTGATACTTACAGTTGGGGTGTTTTGTAATGGCATCAGTAAGAAACCAGCAAAACAGGTTTGAAGTTGGTTTGAGCAACCCGACTTTTGAGGCACGAAGCCCCCTTGACCATGGGGCTAGTTTGATTACGGGCAAGGAATCTGCAGCTTCCCATTTATAACGAGTCCTTCACCTCTAGATGCTTTTACTAGTTCATTTAGAACTTCCCACAGTCTGGATTATATGAGTACTATTTTGAAGTACAGTACAGGGCTGGAGAGGTGGCTCAGTGGTTAAGAGCACTGATTGCTCTTCCAGAGGTCCTGAGTTCAATTCCAGCAACCACATGGTGGCCCACAACCATCTGTAATGGGATCTGATGCCCTCTTCTGGTGTGTCTGCAGACAGTGACAGTGCACTCATATACATAAAATAAATAATTTTCTTTTTTTACTTTTTTAAAAAGAAGTGTAGTGCCTCCCCCAGTCCCCTCAAAGGCTAGACATTTTATTATTATTTTTTAATGTATGATGCCACTTAGTCATTGCTGGTTTGGGGAGTCAAATTCTTGACTGGCCTCTCCTGATTGAGTCATATCCCTTCGCCTTCGGGTTTAGTTAGGAGTGACACAAATTGAATTTCCCTTTCTGATAAAATGGCATCACTTCCTGGGGTAGAGGAACATGTAGCTGTTTTTTCTTTGCAGTTGAGTGCATTTGCCATCTGAGTTAAGCCTAGGCGATTCTCCTACCTCCTGAGCTGCATTAATTGTGAACTACCTCTGGTTCAGGAGGTGAGGCTGTGGATACAGCTCTATCTGGCTCCTAATTGCCTTTGGTAAGAGCCTCTTAATTCATTGTGGGGCCAGAATATGCGTAGTTTCCCTGAAGAAATTTATTAAGTTCGAATCTGCAGAGTGAGACAGAGACACATGGCAATGGCACTGAGTAAAAGAAGTCAAGGAATTTTAGCATTAATTCTTTGGAAGATAATGTTGCGTGCTAGCACTTCCCCAGTAGTGGACAGCATCTTACAGATGTGTGGTAAGATCCTAGAGAAGTACAGCTGACAGAATATGCTTGAGTGTCCCTAGGAAGGTTCATCCAAATGTGGTTACAGCCAACTCTAGGCAGGAAGGTAATTTGCATATTTAAGTAGGCAAGTTGAACCTCATCATTTCTGTGTATTTTTCACCAGACTGGTCCAACTCACTTTTGGCGACTTGAGGTTTAAGTGGGTGAAATACAGGAAGAAACAGAGAAGTGTGCAGTGCATTGGGCCGAGGGCATGCAATGAGGGGGAGGTCTGTGCACATGACTGTTTAATTGAGGGTTACCAAAACGGAGACTGGACGTAGCTTTCAGGTTCTCCAGCATATATTCTGATGAAGCACTGCTTTTGTTCATGCTAGATTTTTCACTTGAAAGCAAACGTTCCTAATTGTCCCCAGAAATGCCGATTTTGTCTCATTAACATTAGTGTATTTTTAAGCAACATTCTGCAGTTCTCCCACTGTGAGACTGAGTAGCACTTAGGGAGCAGTGTTAAAGCCATCTCCCATCCTAAGCAAGCCTCCAAGCCTTAAGTTGAGAGTAGATGGGGAAAAGCAAAAGGAACATCAAGGGAACATAAACCAGGTTGAAAAAAAAAATCGCAAATAGAATCACAGAGCAAGTAAATACTGGAGATCTAAACACCTCAAAGCCTGGCAAATGCAGGAAAGTCTCAGGGCAGAAACAATGGTCCCAGCCAGATCCAGCCCGAGAGCAGGGGCCCGAGAGCAGGGGCCCCAGGAGAGCACAGAAAGCAGCTCAGAGGAGAGGAAAGAAACAGAATAAAATAACTCAAAGTACAACAGACCCAGCCCAGCGCAATGGAGCCCAGCACTGGAGTACTGACCAATGTCTGCAAATTACAACTGATGCAGGCTGCCCAGGACTGTGGCGTGGTGAGGAAGAGTTGCTACTGCATCTAGGTAAAGGAAAACTGGAGTGCTTTGGAGCATAGACTTCTGGGTCTCTGCATGTTTTGGCTTTTACTACCTCAGTGTGAGAAGCAGTGTGTAGAATTATGGTTATTAACCAATAGGAAACATCGGGATTATGCCCGCACTTGTCACTAAATGGAACGGGAGTTTACAGTACGTGGGATGTCTCAGATAAAGTCAAGGCTGAAGGGTTAACCCCAGTGATCTGTGAAGGACGTATCTGAGCTGATTATTTCTTGGAGTATGGGAAAGCTGGTTTAGAGATTGTGTTAGACCTCACAGTTGAGATGAAAAGACTGCATTTATTTTTATAGAGAAACGAGCCGTTGCCTTGGAGTGATCGCCTATTGAACAAAAGAGTTAAAATAAATATAACCTAAACCTCATTCAAGCTCACACACTTACATTGTTCACTTACCTGCACTTATACCCGGTGCACACTCTCACACACACACACACACACACACACACGCATGTGCATTTACAAACCCAACCTACACGTACACGAACACACATACGTGGGCTTACACACACAGGTACACAAATGAAGCTCTCCTGCCTCGGCCTGTTTCCTCCGTGTGTGTGTGTGTGTGTGTGTGTGTGTGTGT
>JADRCH010000241.1:3574827-3590751 GCA_019843965.1 Rhynchomys soricoides
ATTTATTTATAGGAAGAGCTGTGAAAAGATCTGGCTGCTCTTCCTGTTTCGACATTTCTAAGCAGAAAGTCTACCCAGAAGGCGGAAGTGCAGCAAGAGAAAAGGCAGTTTGCGGAATGATTTTTTTTTTTCTCAGCTGAAAGCAGGCTTCAAGACAGCTATTTTATCTGAACTGTGTCACTGAGTGACTCATCCTCACCCTCCTGCTTCAAGTCACTCTTAAGCACGCATTTCTAGGGCTTTCTGTGCTCATGCATTATTGACAAGTAATCCCCTGCTCGGTTCCCAGGAGGTACTGCTTAAAGTCTGTAGTGAGCTGCTAGTACTTCATCAAGGGAACCTCGGGTAGGAGGGCGGAAGCCTGCTATTTCATCACACCAGCTGGCAGAGCAGCTGCTTCCCTACCTGCTTTTATACTAATAGTCACTGAGTCACTGACAAGGCTTAGTAGGCCAAGGAGTCTGGGTACCGGTGACTCCACCGCTCTGACCTCCACCCGTGAAGGAGAACGTCCTAACACCCAGCAATAGAGTTCGAAGGGGGAGGGAAGTCAGTTGGAAGGGAAGAAAGCCCTTGCTCTGAGACTGCGGTGCAAATCACCCTGGAGATGCCTGGCATCCTTTACTTGCCTTCCTCCTTTGAAAAGACAGGGTTCCAAGGCACATACATGTCTGGGATGGCCCCAAAGGTGAAGTGACAGGCAAACATTGACACAGTGAACACGTAAAGAAAAAAGAAGTTAGTGTCTTGACTTTGAGGGAACGTTTCGTTTGCTTCCTGACATTTGTTTACTTGCTTGTGTGAGCTTTTACAATCTAACCCTAGGGAGAAAGTCAAAAGCAATTCCAGTGGCAGCAGCTGCCTAGGGGGCTTCAGGTTCTAAGGGAGGAGACATTTGGTGAGAAAGTAGATAATTCTGTCAGGGTTTCTTTGTGGATTTTGCAATAAATTGTAGAAGAAGAAAAATGAGTTTATTTTTCCTACTTTTTTCCTGAAAGAGTTAAAGTAGGTCAAAGGTAGATACAGTTTTGAAAGCATCTTCTCACTTTGTCTGAGCAATGGAGAGTTAAGACATGTAAGAACTGTCCACTCTGTCCTGGGCCTTTGGACCTGGGTGAGCAGAAAAGCAGAGGCCTGCCTCATTGTAACCCAGTAGGACAGTGAGAGAGATTGAGAGATTTGGACCATGAAGGGCCCTTGGGATCATTTGCACCACAGTGTTTCTGTTGATGGTGAGGAATGTGAGTTTTCCAGGTCTGTGAGTCAGGGTCACCTGCTTCAGTGAGTCATAGAGGTCAGAGGTCCTGGCTCAAGTAGTAATTGTTGAAGACAGGGAAGCACAGGGAAGCAGCAGCTAAGTGGTCTCAGAGGCCAGACGTAGTAGTTTTTGGAGGGGCTAAGTAGAGACTCAGACCAGGAATCTCACGCTATTCAAAGAGTTATTCCTTGTAAGTTAAAACAAAACCCAGAGCTAAAAAGCCCCTAGACCAGCAGTTCTCAACCTGAAGGTTATGACCCCTTGGGGGATCAAATGACCCTATCATAGGAGTCACATATCAGATATTCTGCATTATGTAAAATATTTGTAAATAAATTAGATATTCACATTACAATTCATAGCAGTAGCAAAATTAGAGTTATGAAGTAGCAATGAAAATTTTATGGTTGGGGGTCACCACACTGTGAGGAAGTGTATTAAAGGATCCCAGGATTAGGAAGGTCGAGAGCCACTGTCCTAGACAGTCAGAAGGCCACACCGTGAGGAACTGTGTTAAAGGGTCCCAGCATTAGGACGGATGAGAGCCACTGTCCTTGACAGTCAGAAGGCATCAGGATTCACAAGAGACTTAGACTCATTTGACTTGGAAACACAAACAAACATAATTTAAATTGATAAATTTGTGTGTTAAAGGATAAAACTGAGCTAGGATTATAGCTCAGTAGTTGCCTGACATTCATGAAGCCCTGGATATGATCCTGGCACTGCAAAAATCTGATGTTATAATAACCACCTGTAATTCTAAGACTTGGGAGGTAGAGAAAAGAGGTTCAGAAGTTCAAGGTCATCCTCATCGATACATTGAGTTCAAAGCCAACTTGGGACACATGAAACTGTCTTAAAAAATGGCCTAGGGTCTTATCATTCTATAACTGGAGACTCTAGCAGCATGGATCAAAGTCCACAGTGGCAACCAGTCAAGTATCTTCCGTATTTCATGCTGTCTGAGCAGGCAGGCCTTCTACCTAGTTCTCTTTATGGAACTGCTGATTCACTTCTGGGTTGTAGCTGCTTCATTCATGAGTTGCTGTTTGTTCATATGAACTCATCCAAATGTTATTATATCTCAATTTATATTTATCTACCAGATAAATATAAATGAGGAAGGTTTGCACTAGGCATTCCAAGGCCATTTAGGAATGAATCTCTCCTTTAATCTTTAGGGTTAGGACCAGGAGGATGTCATTTTTCCCCATGAGCTAAGGTAGGTGCTCAGCCTAGCAGACCTGCCCCGCTTCTGTCATCCTTACTCACCCGGTCACTCAGGGCTCTTCTTGGAAATGACTTAGATTGTCATCTGCGTAGAAGTTTTCTCAACACTTTCCTGGAGCTCTGGGTCATGCTTACAAAGAACAGAGGACCAAGCTTCTTCCCTTTACCAAAGTGCTATGTCTCAGACTTTCTATATTAGTGTTAAGAACAAGATTTCTTTTGGGAAAAAAGGGGGACTCTGGTGATAAATAAAGCATTTGAATGACCACATATGAATCTCTTCTTGTCATTTGACAAATGAAGACAATGAGACCTAGCTCAGTCAATTGATGTTTGCTATCAGATTCCATAATTCATGGTGCACCTTGAGTGCCATCTCTAATCTCTGAGCTTGGGGTGCTTGAAGCAGAAGTTATGACAAGACGACCCATATATTATATGCCAAGTGATGTCTGTCACATTTCATTTGCTTAAAGGGAAGCAATTACCCATGCTGCTCACCACAACTTAATTGTAGCAGCACACAGATTGAATAAGATTAATGATCTCTTTTTTTCTTATGTGATTATTTTGTGATAAATCTAATGGCTGGTTTTGTATGTAAACTGAACCAAACTCAAAATCTGCTTTTAAGTCATTGAGCTGATGACTAGAGTTTGATGAACCTGTAAGTCTGTCTGCATTTTCCAGAAATCCCTTTAGAACAGAAAGAAATTCTGCTGGTTGACCTTTAAAATATATATGAATATTTATTTTCTTCTTCCTTCTTCTTCAGTTTGAAAGCTTGTATCGTTTGAGTGGCATTTATTCAACTTTTAAAAACTGCTTATAATTATTGTGCAATATGCATAATATTTGTCTTCAGTAAAAATGTAACACTATGACACCTTACAGCACCAGCAAACCAATCAAAAGTATGTATAGCACAGGAAGAGTTTAAGCTTAGAATTATTATTTTCCATTTTCTCTAGTGTCAATTCTCAAAAACTCCCAGAAGGCTTCCTCCATGCTTTAAGTTCTTACAATAATGCAGCTATAATGTCACAGATGTGGTAGACACACACGTGAGAAAGATGAGGTCCTTGCTTAAAACATATCTTAAAATTATATAAAAAAACGATCTCTGATTCAGGCAGTGGTACACAAGCCACACTAGGCAGGCGGGGCAAGGAAAGGCTTTTTAACAAATATGAATACTTTTAGAATAATTTTGAGAGGGTGGGTTGTAGTAAATAAAACAGAAAGGAGGAGGCAAGGGAGCGTGAGCATTGCTTCAGAAGCTCCTTGTTGTGTTGGAGGCAGTCTTTCTGGGTGTCCGAAGGGAGGGAAGTAGATTCATGCCCTTCCGGAAATGAGGGGTGGGAAGTGAGAAGCAGACACATTACAGAGGATGTTGTGGCCTGAGATTAAAGATTAGGCTGGACAGTTAAAATTAGGATAATCACCAAATACTGCATAAAGGGCCTCGGTCACTCTCAGTAGTAGCAGACACGGATTACACAGTGTCTCTCTGCCATTTTCCTGGGAAACAAAGGTATTAGTAATATTCCTTGACCTGATAATATCCATCAGCACTGTAAGTATGTTTCTGTCAGTTTGTCCTCTAGTTAACAGTTTTGAATTTACAATCTCATGGATACAGTCTCCTTGTTTGAGTAGTTACTGGGTGGTACTGTGTGCAAGATATTGAAAGCATAAAAGTATAACTAGGTAGAAATGGATTATTGTTTCTCAGTTATGCCATTTTAAAAATGAATATTTAAAAATATTTAAAATATTTAAGAACATTTTAAAAATGCCTTATTTATATATTTTCTTTAATTGCCAATGAAAATATAGAAACACCCTTATGTTATGTTATCTTCATGGACACATGCATTCAAGATGTGAATATATGAATGTCAAGGGCAGAATAAATAAAATCCTTCAACATATTAACCATTGCTTAATCCAATCTGTGTTTACATTTAATTTTTGAAATTCTTAGAATTTTTTAGACAGTTTAGGACCACAATCCATGCTTTTTCACCATTGATATTCCGAGTTACTATATTGTTTTGCCTCTATTGTTAATCTTTCTCCCACGTATTTCTTATTTAAAAATATAAGGATTTGTTTTTCCTCATCTTTCTGTTTTCCATTTCTTGATTCATTTTGCATAGAGTGGTCTCTACGCAATTTAGGTGAATTGCTGGGTGCCCATGGAATACCCCCATGACAAGCTTTTTTAATAGTGTGCATACTTATTCACTAGGCATTGTTCACGTACAGTGTCAAATTTCTGTTTACCTGAAAAATACAAGTTATCCAAAAGTAAATAGATGATAAAACAGTAAAATATCTCTGTATTTTAAGATCTGTTTTTCTGTTTTCTTCCTCCCTCCCTTCCTTTTTCCTTCCTTCCCCTTTTCTCTTTCTTTTCTTTTCTTTCTTTCTTTCTTTCTTTCTTTCTTTCTTTCTTTCTTTCTTTCTTTCTTTCTTTCTTTCTTTTTCTTTTCCGACAGGGTTTTCCTGTGTAGCTCTGTAGACCAGGCTGACCTTGAACTCACAGAGATCTGCCTACCTCTGCCTCCTAAGTGCTGAGCTTAAAGATGTGCACCACCACCTCCCTGCAAGAGTTTTTCTTAGCTAGGCTTTAAAAATGACATCTCTGCTGATGAAATGTTAACATGCCCAACAGTAACCCTTCCTTTGCACTCACAATCTCTGTAAATGTTTGTCATACGTTGACTTTCAAAGGAACCTACTTCTGTCATTTATCTTTGCACTAAAACTTTTTAGGTTCATTTTTGTTGCTTATGAATTTAGTTTTTTTTACAATTCATACATATATAATGTATCATACTTAGCTTCAGCTGACAACGTGACACAAACCTGGAATCACCTGGAAGAAGGAACATCAACCGAAGAATTGCCTAGGTCTGATTGGTCTGTGACTGTGCAGCAAACTGGTGCAGGAGGGCCCAGCCCACTGTTGGAAGTGCTATCTATAGGCAGGGCCTGGGCTGTGGAGAAAGGTAGCTGAGTGAGCTAGAGGGAACAAGCCAGCAAGCGCTCCTCAATGTTTCCGGTTTGAGTCTGTGCCTCACTTCTTCCAGCGATGGACTATAGCCTCCATCTGAAATAGCCATTTCTTCTTCAGGTTGCTTTTGGTCATGTTGTTTATTTTCTTCCTCCTCCTGCAGGGCCTGCTTCTTTCTTTCAAATTTCATTTTCATATTCATAACAAAAAGGTTCTACTGTGTTTCACTATTGCTGTCTGTGCGACCATGGTTTTTGAACTCTCCATTAGAAGCCAGCGGGTTCACCAGTGGTTTTACAATTGGATACAGTGCCTCGTCGTCTCCCACAATCTGTTAGTTACCAGTAGTTCATTAGCAATTGGTAGGGCCCAGTATGCCCCTACATCCTTCATAGCCGATTATTGAGCTGGCCTGCCATCTGTAGCTCTGTTCCGCTAAACATAGCTACTATAGGATCATGGCTGGTCACATGACTGGGTTGTGCTTAGAAAATAGAATTTTGTAAGTCCTTTCTCTGTCATCTGACTTACAGATTCTTTCCACACACACACTCCCCCCAGCAGTGTTCTCTGAGCTTTAAGCTTGTGGCATAAATATCTTCTGTAGAGTTGAGACCCTATTCTCACCATCTGTCTGCATTCACTTCCATTCACTACTTCTCTGGTTAATGTTGAATATAGACTTCATCTCTGGGTATAAGCATAGATATTCAGAAGATGGTTTGATGTTGTGTCAATTTAATTACGTAGCCATAGTAAGTTCCCACATTGATCCCATGACCTCCTCAGTAATAGGTATTTGATTGGTTTTTCTGTACTGGCAATGGACTCTTTCTTATGGTAAGGGCCTGCTGGTTATCACTATAACAGCTGCACCACTACTGCGCCAATTTACCCATTTTGCCTGGAGGTTAGCATTATAGTTCATAGGGGTCACAGCTGAGTACAATCATTGACACCTTTGTTACTTCAGTAGCCTGCTAAGGACCATGAAAGCGAGCTGCCAAGGAGGAAGATTACCACTTCATTTCTCTTGTATATTTCATATTCATAAAGAAGACAGTTTTCTTAATTTTCAGCATAAACTAAATTTACTTGATACTTATCATACCAATACATATCATATTATTTGCATTAATTTCTTCCAGGGCAGGGAACAGCCTAATGTGAAGTGAGAAAAGTTTCATTGCAAATGGCTTTTATAAAATGTTCTATATTTCCTCTAACATTTTTTCTTTAAATTTTTGAATTTATTTGAAACTTTCATACATGGATGCAATGCTTGATTATATTCACTTCTGCTTTTCCCTTGAGATTCATGAAGTCCTGCCAACACCTCCAACTTCATATACATCTGATCCCCCTCCCTTCCTTCCTTCCTTCCTTCCTTCCTTCCTTCCTTCCTTCTTTTCTTTCTTTTACCCATCTTCCCTTCTTCTTCTAAATATAAGTAGGAGTCAGATAACAGACAAAAGACTTACAAAATTCTATTTTCTAAGCACAACTCAGCCAGTGTGATCATGACCTCAACTGGATGGGACTACAGAAGGCAGGCCAGCTCAACAGTCAGCTACGAATGATGTCGGGGCATACCAGACCCTATCAATTACTAATGAACTACTGGTAACTAACAGATTCTGGTGAGTACAATTAGTGATGTCCACATGTGCATCAGTGTGGGGCCAAACACTGGGGCTTGTCAGTGGCCACATCCCCAAGAGAATTCATAGCTAACATGGTAAATCTGGCCCCAAAGTTTATGAATGAGGTAGTCTTATGTAGTATTAAATTGATCCTGGTGCAGGGTTACTACCTGCCTCAATGGCTTTTGTTCCTGAGTAAAAGACACATACAGTTTTATATTTTAATATGCCTTAAATAGCACAGTAGCTGGGCAACTGCCTAACCTTCATGCTGTTAGAATCTACCTCCCACGATAACTCCCAGTTACTACTTACTAATTTTTATGTTCCATCTTGGCTGCACTTAACTCCAATTAGTCCGCCTTCTGGGCCACATTTTCTTGGTCCAGAGCCCAGGATGCTCTCCTTGCTTCTCTATACCATGGTGGCTCCTGTCTCTGTCCTGCACACTCCTAAGGCATGACATCTCTCCTCCCCTCCGGCTCCTTGCGGTCTCAAGCCTTGGACATCTAAAGCCTCCACCTGTGTCTCTCCTCTCCAGCTATTGGCTGCTGGCATCTTTATTTCCCAATCAGAATTAACTGGGGGCAGGTTCCCAGAAGCTACCCAATGAGCTTTAAAATACAAGCAGCTGCTGTCTTAGGCCCTGGGGTAGGTGACAGGGTAGGGTGGGGGGCTACTGTAGCTGTTTTGCTAATAATCATGATTTCAAACTGTCCTCTAAATATTTATGTTTAGACCCATAGATTTGTGCTGTTCTCAATTTTGGTCAGAGAAGCTTCTTTTTGCAGTGGTCAGTGGTTAATGCACAGAACCATTAACTGATCAAAATTTCGTGAATAAGTGACTGTTAAGTCATCTATAGGTGGGGAAATACCAAGCCTGAATTTCCTCTTATTGAGTGTGTCTTAAGTCCAGTTACGCAGCTGATGGTATCCATTAAAGGAATAAGTGACAGTATTACATCCTTGGGGATATCTTGCCAGGTTGGTATTTGGTGAGATTCATAGGCATTTAGGATGAGTACGATTATTGGTTACTTTTCTTATTTTGGCAACTTGCATAGTATCTTTGGATACTATGAGACCTAGACCTGAAGGAGGGGGACCCGAGGTCAATTCTAAATCCAAAGTATGTGATGTTATTAGAAACAAGTTCTCAACTTATTACAATAAATTCTTGTCTTGGTTGAAAATCAGGGGCAATGGAAATAACTTGTTTTATTTTGGCATGTCTGCTGTTAGACGGTGTCTTCTATGTATGTCAGGGAAGCTGTACTCTGAAACCTCAAAAACACAGTGTCCTAAATAAGACCTGCTCAATGGCAATACAAGGTGTGAGCCGAATGTGGCTGAAGGAAATCTCACAAAGTCCCAGCCCTAGAAGAAAAGTTGTACGCAGTTAGCAAGAGGGGGAGGATGAATCTGTCTTCTTTAGGGATGAGCTCCTGATATCTTATACAAACCCTAGTGAAAAGTCTTATTTATTTACTTATTCATTTATTTTCTACTTTATTTACATTTCAAATGTTTCCCCCTTTCCAGATCTCCCTTTTGGAACCTCCCTATTCCCTCCCCCCCTCCCCTGCCTCTATTGGGGTATTCCCCCACCCACCTACCCACCCACTCTCTACTTCCCTCCTTGGCATTCTCCTCTACTGGGGGATCTAATACCCTCAGACCCAAAGGCCTCTCCTCCCCCTGATGTCTAACAAGACCCTCCTCTGCCACATATGTGGCTAGCACCATGGGTCCCTCCATGTGTATTCTTTGGTTGGTGGATCAGTCTCCAGGAGTATCAGGGGGTCAGGTCAGTTGCCACTGTTGTTGCCTTTCTGGGGATGTAAACTCCCTCAGCTCCTTCAGTCCCTTCTCCAAGTCCTCCATCTGGGACATCCCACTCTGCCCTACTATTGCTGTGAAGTGACTCTTGGGTATTTCGAACTCTTGGGCTAATAACCACTTAACAGAAAGTACATACCATGTTCATTCTTTTGTGACTGCGTTAACTCGCTCAGGATGATATTTTCAAGATCCACCCATTTGTCTGCAAATTTCATGAAGTCGTTCTTTTTAATTGTTGAGTAGTATTCCATTGTGTAAATGTACCACATTTTCTGTATCCATTCCTTTGTGGAGGGACATTTGGGTTGATTCCAGCTTCTGGCTATTATAAATATGGCTGCTATGAACATAGTGGAACATGTGTCTTTATTACATGTTGGAGCATCTTCTGGGTATATGCCCAGGAGTGGAATAGCTGAGTCCTCAGGTAGTATTATGTTCATTTTTCTGAGGGTCCGCCAAACTGATTTCCAGAGAGGTTGTATAAAATTGCATTCCCACCAGCAATGGAGAAGTGTTCCTCTTTCGCCACATCCTCGCCAACATCTGCTGTCACCTGAATTTTTGATCTGAGCCATTTTGACTGGTGTGAGGTGAAATCTCAGGGTTGTTTTGATTTCCATTTCCCTGATGACTAAGGATGTTGAACATTTCTTTAGGTGCTTCTCGGCCATTCGAGTTTCCTCAGTTGAGAATTCTCTCTTTAGCTCTCTTCCCCATTTTTTGATAGGGTTATTTGGATCTCTGGAGTCTTTTTGAATTCTTTGTATACATTGGATATTAGCCCTCTATTGGATGTAGGATTGGTAAAGATCTTTTCCCAATCTGTTGGTTGCCGTTTTGTCCTATTTACAGTGTCCTTTGCCTTACAGAAGCTTTGTAATTTCATGAGGTCCCATTTGTCAATTCTTGATCTTAGAGCATAAGCCATTGGTGTTCTGTTCAAGAACTTTTCCCCTGTGCCCATGTGTTCTAGACTTTCCCCCACTTTCTCTTCTATTAGATTCAGTGTATCTGGTTTTATGTGGAGGTCCTTGATCCACTTGGACTTGAGCTTTGTACAGGGAGATAGGAATGGATCAATTCGCAATCTTCTACATGTATACTGCCAGTTGAACCAGCACCATTTGTTGAAGATGCTGTCTTTTTTCCACTGTATGGTTTTAGCTCCTTTGTCAAAGATCAAGTGTCCATAAGTGTGTGGGTTCAATTTTGGGTCTTCGACTCTATTCCATTGATCTACCTGCTTGTCACTGTACCAATACCATGCAGTTTTTATCACTACTGCTCTGTAGTACAGCTTGAAGTCAGGGAGGCTGATTCCCCCAGAAGTCCTTTTATTGTTGAGAATAGTTTTTGCTATCCTGTGTTTTTTGTTATTCCATATGAATTTGAGAATTGCTCTTTCTAAGTCTATGAAGAATTGAGTTGGGATTTTGATGGGGTTTGCATTGAATCTGTGGATTGCTTTCGGCAGGATGGCCATTTTAACTATATTAATCCTGCCAATTCATGAGCATGGGAGATCTTTCCATCTTCTGAGGTCTTCTTCAATTTCTTTCTTCAGAGACTTGAAGTTCTTGTCATACAGATCTTTCACTTGTTTGGTTAGAGTCACACCAAGATATTTTATATTGTTTGTGACAATTGTGAAGGGTATTATTTTCCTAATTTCTTTCTCAGCCTGTTTATCCTTCGAGTATAGGAAGGCTACTGATTTGCTTGAGTTAATTTTGTATCCAGCCACTTTGCTGAAGTTGTTTATCAGCTGTAGCAGATCTCTGGTGGAGTTTTTCGGGTCACTTAAGTATACCATCATATCATCTGCAAATAGTGATATTTTGATTTCTTCCTTTCCAATTTGTATCCCTTTGACCTCCTTTTGTTGTCTGACTGCTTTAGCTAGAACTTCAAGTACTATATTGAATAGATAGGGAGAGAGAGGGCACCCTTGTCTAGTCCCTGATTTTAGTGGGATCTCCATTTAATTCGTGTTTCTCTCCATTTAATTTGATGTTGGCTACTGGTTTGCTGTATATTGCTTTTACTATGTTTAGGTATGCTCCTTGAATTCCTGATCTTTCCAAGGCTTTTATCATGAAGGGATGTTGAACTTTGTCAAATGCTTTTTCAGCATCTAATGAAATGACCATGCAGTTTTTCTTTCTTTGAGTTTGTTTATGTAGTGGATTACATTGATGGATTTCTGGGTATTGATCCATCCCTGCATCCCTGGGATGAAGCCTACTTGATCATGGTGACTGATTGTTTTGATATGTTCTTGGATTCAGTTTGCAAGAATTTTATTGAGTATATTTGCATCGATATTCACAAGGGAAATTGGTCTGAAGTTTTCTTTTATTTTTGGGTCTTTGTGGGGTTTTGGTATCAGTGTAACTGTGGCCTCATAGAATGAATTAGGTAGTGTTCCTTCTGTTTCTATTTTGTGGAATAGCTTGAAGAGTATTGGTATTAGGTCTTCTTTGAAGGTCTGATAGAATTCTGCACTGAACCCATCTGGTCCTGGGCTGTTTTTGGTTGGGAGACTTTTAATGACTGCTTCTATTTCTTTAGGGGTTATGGGACTGTTTAGATGGTTTATCTGATCCTGACCTAACTTCGGTATTTGGTATCTGTCTAGAAAATTGTCCATTTCCTCCAGATTTTCCAATTTTGTTGCATATAGGCTTTTGTAGTAGGATCTGATAATATTTGTAATTTCCTCAGAGTCTGTTGTTATATCTCCATTTTCATCTCTAATTTTTTTAATTTGCACACTGTCTCTGTACCCTCTGGTTAGTCTGGCTAAGGGTTTATTTATCGTGTTGATTTTCTCAAAGAACCAGCTCCTGGTTTTGTTGATTCTTTGTGTAATTCTTTTAGTTTCCACTTGGTTGATTTCAGCCCTTAATTTGATTATTTCCTGCCTTCTACTCCTCTTGGGTGTATTAGCTTCTTTTTGTTCTAGAACTTTCAGGTGTGCTGTTAGGTTGTTAGTATATGCTCACTCCAGTTTCTTTTTGGAGGCATTCAGAGGTATGAGTTTTCCTCTTAACACTGCTTTCATTGTGTCCCATAGGATTGGGTAAGTGGTACTTTCATTTTCATTAAATTCTAGGAAGTCTTTAATTTCCTTCTTTATTTCTTCCTTGACCATGTTATCATTGAGCAGAGCATTGTTCAGCTTCCATGTGTATGTGGGCTTTGTGTTGTTGTTGTTGCCATTGAAGACCAACCTTAATTCGTAGTGATCTGATAGGAGGCATGGAATTATTTCAATCTTCTTATATCTGTTGAGGTTTGTTTTGTGACCAATTATATGATCAATTTTGGAGAAGGTACCATGAGGTGCTGAGAAGAAGGTATGTTCTTTTGATGTAGGTGAAATGTTCTATAGATCTCTGTTAAATCTATTTGGTTCATAGCATTTGTTAGTTTCACTGTGTCTCTGTTTAGTTCATGTTTCCATGATCTGTCCATTTTTGATAGTGGGGTGTTGAAGTCTCCCACTATTATTGTGTGAGGTGCAATGTGTGCTTTGAGCTTTAGTAGAGTATCTTTTATGAATGTGCGAGCTCTTGCATTCAGGGCATAGATGTTCAGAATTGAGAGTTCTTCTTGGTAGATTTTTCCTTTGATGAGTAAGAAGTGTCCTTCTTTATCTTTTTTATGACTTTTGGTTGAAAGTCAATTTTATCCGATATTAGAATGGCTACTCCAGCCTGTTTCTTGAGGCCATTTGCTTGGAAAATTGTTTTCCAGACCTTTACTCTGAGGTAGTATTTGTCTTTAACACGAAGGTGCGTTTCCTGGATGCAGCAAAATGCTGGGTCCTGTTTATAGATCCAGTCTGTCAGTCTATGTCTTTTTATTGTGGCGTTGAGACCATTGATGTTAAGAGATATTAAAGAATAGTGATTGTTGTTTCCTGTTATTTTTGATGTTGTTTATGTGCCTATCTTCTTTTGAGTTTGTTGAAAGATTACTTTCTTGCTTTTTCTTGCGTGTAGTTTCCCTCCTTGAGTTGGCGTTTTCCATTTATTATTCTTTGCAGGGCTAGGTTTGTGGAAACATACAGTGCAAATTTGGATTTGTCATAGAATATTTTGGTTTCACCATCTATGATTATTGAGAGTTTAGGTGGGTATAGCAGCCTGGGCTGGCATTTTGTTCTCTTATAGTCTGTATGAGATCTGCCCAGGATCTTCTAGCTTTCATAGTCTCTGGTAAGAAGTCTGGTATAATTCTGATAGGTCTGCCTTTATATGTGACTTGCCCCTTTTCCCTTACTTCTTTTAATATTCTTTCCTTATTTTGTGTATTTGTTGTTTTGACTATAATGTGACTGGAGGAATTTCTTTTCTGGTCCAGTCTATTTGGTGTTCTGTAGGCTTCTTGTATACTTATGTTCATCTCTTTCTTCAGGTTAGGGAAATTTTCTTCTATAATTTTGTTGAAGATATTTACTGGTCCTTTAAGTTGGGAATCTTCACTCTCTTCTATACCTATTATCCTCAGGTTCTGTCTTCTCATTGTGTCCTGGATATCCTGGATGTTTTGGGTTAGGAGCTCTTTGCATTTTGCGTTTTCTTTGACTGTTGTGTCCATGTTTTCTATGGTATCTTTTGCACCTGAGATTCTCTCTTCCATCTCTTGTATTCTGTTGGTGATGCTTGCATCTATGATTCCTAATTTCTTTCCTATGTTCTCTAACTCCAGGGTTGTCTCCCTTTGTGATTTCTTTATTGTTTCTATTTCTGTTTTTAATTCCTGAATGGTTTTGTTCATTTGATTTATTGTGTGTTTTCCTGTAATTCTTTAAGGGATTTCTGTTTGTCTTCTTTAAGGGTTTCCAGTTGTTTACCTGTGTTCTCTTGTATTTCTTTAAGGGAGTTATATATTTCCTTCTTAAAGTCTTCTATCATCCTCTTGATAAGTGATTTTAAGTCTGAGTCTTCCTTTTCTGGTGTGTTGGGGTATCCAGGGCTGTCTGTGGTGGGAGAGCTGGGTTCTGATGAAGCCAAGTAGTCTTGGTTTCTGTTCCTTGTGTTCTTACCCTTGCCTTTCGCCATCTGGTTATCTCTGGTGTTAGCTGGTCTTTCTCTCTCTGACTGTGGCTTTTCTTTCCTACAGGCCCAGGTGTCAGTGTTCCCTGGAGACCAGTTCTCTTTCCTGGCTGTTCCTCAGTTCCTTCCTCTGGAGCCCTCCTTCTGCTGGCTTTTCCACACAAGTGGGTGGGTCGCTTTCTCCCTGCGCAGGTGGGCAATGGAGGCCTGGTGGCCTAGGCAGAGGTCTCCGCCACAGGTGGAAGCAGACAGCCTCTTACCTCCTGGCTGTTCCTCTGAAAAGTCTTTAACATACACATACAGACAACACTAAACAGATGTAGCAAGCTCTGTGTGTGTGTGAGTGTGTGTGTATGCGTGAATATGTGTGTGGGTATGTTTTTGTGTGTGCTTGAATATGTGTGTGTGTGTGTGTGTGTGTGTGTGTGTGTGTGTTTGTGTATGGTGCCATGAACTTGAGAGGGAATAGAAGAGGAATATTCAAAGGAGTTGCAGGAGAAGAGCAAATACAATCCTCACGTATGAGATGCTAAAAATATTTAAGTAAGAAAAGCCGTGATATTTAAGGTTGACAGAAGACAGATAACAGATAGAATGGTTAGAAGGAAGTCTAGGAATAAGCCTGCATCCCTAATTATATTACTCTTAAATTCGGTTTGATTCATTTGTTACATTATTGAAATTTAGGTAATGAAAACCTGATCTTGTTTAAAACCCTATTGGTAACTTATATTACAACAATTTTCTGGTTGATTTGCAGTTTCCCATTTAATTAGTGAGCAGTAGCAGACAGTTAATTGCAGGTTTCTGAATCAAAAAAGTAATGTTTCCTCTCCACACAGCCAGAATTTGGGAAATACATATACATATGTGGAGAAATATCATATATCAACCACTTAAATTCTTCTTGTGGATTTCTAACCACACTTAGGTCTTGTTTGTGCATCACTTGCATGTCTGGTACCACAGAGGACAGATGAGGGCACTGGATTTCTTTCAGCTGGAGTTATTGACCATTGTGAGTCCCCAGGTGGGTGATGGGAACTGAATCTAGGTCACCTGAAAGAGCACCCAGTGTCTTAACTACTGAACCATTTCTCCATTCTCAGACCACTCACTCTCTTTGATCTCCTTAGAGGTCCTGTGTCTCTCAGAACTCTTTGTATTTACTACATTTAGTTTGTCCAACTCATGACAAAATTTCCTTGATAGTGAGTGAACTTCAAATCTACACATTCCTCATTTTGACTTGATTTTGGTCTAGACACTAAACAGCAAAGTTTTCTTCTTAATCCTTACAAAACATTGAATTAATAATTTCCTATACTTCACAGTATTGTTGAATAATAGGGCCTTCTGAAATAGAACTCAATTTCTTATCAATATCTGATTTTTTTGTTTGTGTGTATGTGTGTGTGTGTGTGTATGTGTGCACATGTGAATGTGTGCTTGTGTGTAGTGCGATATTTGTGCATGAGTGTGTGTAGGGTGAGGACATTTGATTGCAGAGTTCAGTGGATGATTTTGGGTGTCTCCCTCTCTTTCTTCCATTTTACTTTTTTGAGCTAGGATCTCTCAGTGAACCTGAAACTTGCTGCTTGCCTAGGTTCCCTGGCCAGCAAGCTTTGAGGATTTTCCAGTTTCTTCTTAATACTGGAGTTACAGACACAGACAACCATTCCTGGCTTTAGTGTGAAACCAGAATTTGAACTCAGGTCCTTTCTTAATTCATTCATTCTTTGTTTGCTTGCTTCCTTCCTTCCTTCCTTCCTTCCTCCTTCCCTCCCTCCATCCTCCTCCCCCCGCTCCTCCTTCTTCTTCTTCTTCTTCTTCTTCTTCTTCTTCTTCTTCTTCTTCT
>JADRCH010000241.1:3590761-3636299 GCA_019843965.1 Rhynchomys soricoides
TTCTTCTTCTTCTTCTTCTTCTTCTTCTTCTTCTTCTTCTTCTTCTTTCTCTCTCTCTCTCTCTCTCTCTCTCTCTCTCTCTCTCTCTCTCTGGTTATTGTTGTCCTTTTGAGACAGGGTTTTTCTTTTCTTTTTTTGATACTTTATTTGCATTTCAAATGTTTCCTCCTTTCCAGATCTCCCCTTTGGACCACCCTATCTCCTCCACCTCCCCTGCCTCTATGGGGGTATTCTCCCACCCACCAACCCACCCACTCTCGTCTTCCCTCCTTGGCATTCCCCTAAACTGGGGCATCTAACACCCTCAGGCCCTAGAGCTTCTCCTTCCCCTGATGGCTAACAAGACCCTCCTCTGCCACATATGTGGCCAGCACCATGGGTCCCTCCATGTGTATTCTTTGGTTGGTGGATCAGTCTCCAGGAGTGTCGGGGGTCAGGCCAGTTGCCACTGTTGCTCCCTCCCTGGGACTGCCAACTCCCTCAGCTCCTTCAGTCCCTTCTCCAACTCCTCCATCTGGGACCTCACGCTCAGCCCAATGGTTGTTGTGAGTGACTCTTGGGTATTTGGAACTTTTGGGCTAATAACCACTTATCAGTGAGTACATACTGTGTTCATTCTTTTGTGACTGAGTTACCTCCCTCAGGATGATATTTTCAAGTTCCATCCATTTGCCTGTAAATTTTAAGAAGTCACTGTTTTTAATTGCTGATTAGTATTCCATTGTGTAAATGTACCACATTTTCTGTATCCATTCCTCTGTTGAGGGACATCTGGGTTGATTCCAGCTTCTGGCTATTATAAATATGGCTGCTACGAACATAGTGGGACATGTGTCTTTATTACATGTTGGAGCATCTTCTGGGTATATGCCCAGGAGTGGAATAGCTGAGTCCTCAGGTAGTATTATGTTCATTTTTCTGAGGGTGTGCCAAACTGATTTCCAGAGTGGTTGAACTACCTTTCAATCCCACCAGCAATGGAGGAGTGTTCCTCTTTCTCCACATCCTCATCAGCATTTGCCACCTGAGTTTTTGATCTTAGCCATTCTGACTGGTGTGAGATGGAATCTCAGGGTTGTTTTGATTTGCATTTCCCTAATGACTAAGGATGTTGAACATTTCTTTAGGTGCTTCTCAGCCCTTTGAGTTTTCTCAGTTGAAAATTCTCTGTTTAGCTCTGCTCCCCATTTTTTGATAGGGTTATTTGGATCTCTGGAGTCTAGCTTCTTGAGTTCTTTGTATATATTGGATATTAGCCCTCCATATGACGAAGGATTGCTAAACCTTTTCCCAATCTCTTGGTTGCCATTTTGTCCTATTTACAGTGTCCTTTGCCTTACAGAAGCTTTGTAATTTCATGAGGTCCCATTTGTTGATTCTTGATCTTAGAGCATAAGCCATCAGTATTCTGTTCAGGAATTCTTCCCCTGTGTCCATGTGTTCAAGACTTTCCCCAACTTTTTCTTCTATTAGATTCAGTGTGTCTGATTTTATGTGGAGGTCATTGATCCACTTGGACTTGAGCTTTGTACAGGGAGATAGGAATGGATCAATTCACAATGTTCTACATGTAGACCGCCAGTTGAACCAGCACCATTTGTTGAAAATGCTGTCTTCTTTCCACTGTATGGTTTTAGCTCCTTTGTCAAAGATCAAGTGTCCATAAATGTGTCGGTTCATTTCTGGGTCTTCAATTCTATTCCATTGATCTACCTGCCTGTCACTGTACCAAAACCATGCAGTTTTTTATCAATATTGCTCTGTAGTACAGCTTGAGATCAGGGAGGCTGTTTTCCCCCAGAAGTCCTTTTATTGTTGAGAATAGTTTTTGCTATCCTGAGTTTTTTGTTATTCCATATGAAGTTGAGAATCGCTTTCTCTAAGTCTATGAAGAATTGAGTTGGAATTTTGATGGGGATTGCATTGAATCTGTAGATTGCTTTCAGCAGGATGGCCATTTTTACTATATTAATCCTGCCAATCCATGAGCATGGGAGATCTTTCCATCCTCTGAGGTCTTCTTCAATTTCTTTCTTCAGAGACTTGAAGTTCTTGTCATGCAGATCTTTCACTTGTTTGGTTAGAGTCACATCAAGATACTTTATATTGTTTGTGATAATTGTGAAGGGTGTCATTTCCCTAATTTCTTTCTCAGCCTGTTTATCCTTCGAGTATAGGAAGGCTACTGATTTGCTTGAGTTAATTTTGTATCCAGCCACTTTGCTGAAGTTGTTTATCAGCTGTAGCAGATCTCTTGTGGAGTTTTTCGGGTCACCTAAGTATACCATCATATCATCTGCAAATAGTGATATTTTGATTTCTTCCTTTCCAATTTGTATCCCTTTGACCTCCTTTTGTTGTCTGATTGCTTTAGCTAGAACTTCAAGTACTATATTGAATAGATAGGGAGAGAGAGAGCAGTCTTGCCTAGTCCCTGATTTTAGTGGGATTGCTTC
Organism: Rhynchomys soricoides; assembly: GCA_019843965.1. Classification (NCBI taxonomy): domain Eukaryota; kingdom Metazoa; phylum Chordata; class Mammalia; order Rodentia; family Muridae; genus Rhynchomys; species Rhynchomys soricoides. The sequence goes on from JADRCH010000241.1 coordinate 3,593,218, forward strand.
GAGTTTTTCTCCATTTAGTTTGATATTGGCCGCTGGTTTACTGTATATTGCTTTTACTATGTTTAGGTATGCTTCTTGAATTCCTGGTCTTTTTAAGACTTTTATCAGGAAGGGATGTTGAATTTTGTCAAATGCTTTTTCAGCATCTAAGGAAATGACCATGTGGTTTTTATCTTTGGGTTTGTTTATGTAGTGGATTACGTTGATGGATTTCTGGTTATTGAACCATCCCTGCATCCCTGGAATGAAGCTTACTTGATCATGGTGAATGATTGTTTTGATGTGTTCTTGGATTTGGTTTGTGAGAATTTTATTGAGTATTTTTGCATTGATATTCATAAGGGAAATCAGTCTGAAGTTTTCTTTTATTGTGGGGTCTTTGTGAGGTTTTGGTATCAGTGTAACTGTGACCTCATAGAATGAATTGGGTAGTGTTCAATCTATTCGTTCCTCATAGAACGAATTGGGTAGTGTTCAATCTATTTGTGGAATAGATTGAAGAGTATTGGTATTAGGTCTTCTTTGAAGGTCTGATAGAGTTCTGCACTGAATCCATCTGGTCCTGGGGTTTTTTTGCTCGGGAGACTTTTAATGACTGCCTCTATTTCTTTAGGGGTTATGGGACTGTTTAGATGGTTTATCTGATCCTGACCTAACTTTGGTATTTGGTTATCTGTCTAGAATATTGTCCATTTCATCCAGATTTTCCAATTTTGTTGCATATAGGCTTTTGTAGCCGGATCTGATGATTTTTTGAATTTCCTCATAATCTGTTGTTTATAACTCCTTTTCATTTCTGGTTTTGTTAATTTGGATACAGTCTCTGTACCCTCTTGTTAGTCTGGCTAAGGGTTTATCCATCTTGTTGATTTTCTCAAAGAACCAGCTCCTGGTTTTGCTGATTCTTTGTATAGTTCTTTTTGTTTCTACTTGGTTGATTTCAGCCCTTTAGTTGATTATTTCCTGCCTTTTACTTCTCTGGGGTATATTAGCTTCTTTTTGGTCTAGAGCTTTCAGGTATGCTGTTATGCTGCTAGTATGTGCTCTCTCCAGTTTCTTTTTGGAGGCACTCAGAGCTATGAGTTTTCCTCTTTTTTTTTTTTGGTTTTTTGAGACAGGGTTTCTCTGTATAGCCCTGGCTGTCCTGGAACTCACTCTGTAATTCAGGCTGGCCTTGAACTCAGAAATCTGCCTGTCTCTGCCTCTCAAGTGTTGGGTTTAAAGGCGTGTACCACCACTGCCTGGCGATTTTTCCTCTTAACACTGCTTTCATTGTGTCCCATAGGTTTGGGTATGTTGTATTTTCATTTTCATTAAATTCTAGGAAATCTTTACTTTCTTTCTTTATTTCTTCCTTGACCAAGTTATCATTGAGTAGAGCTTCCATGTGTATGTGGGATTTCTGTTGTTGTTGTTGCCATTGAAGACCAGCCTTATTCCATAGTGATCTGATAGGAGGTATGGGATTATTTCAGTCTTCTTATATCTGTTGATGTTTGTTTTGTGACCGATTATAGATCAGTTTTGGAGAAGGTACCATGAGGTGCTGAGAAGAAAATGTATTCTTTTGATTTAGGATGAAATGTTCTATAGATATCTGTTAAATCCATTTGGTTCATAACATCTGTTTATTTCACTGTGTCTCTGTCTATTTTGTGTTTCCAAGATCTATCCATTGATGATAGTGGGGTGTTGAAGTCTCCCACTATTATTGTTTGAGGTGAAATGTGTGCTTTGAACTTCAGTAAAGTTTTTTAATGAATGTGGGTGCCCTTGCATTTGGAGCATAGATGTTCAGAATTGAGAGTTCTTCTTGGTAGATTTTTCCGTTGATGAGTATGAAGTTTCCTTTCTTATCTTTTTTGATGACTTTTAGGTGAAAGTCATCGATATTAGAACGATATTAGAATGGCTACTCCAGCCTGTTTTTTGGATCCATTTGCCTGGAAAATTGTTTTACAGCCCTTTACTCTGAGGTAGTGTTTGTCTTTAACATGGAGGTGTATTTCCTGGATGGAGCAAAATGCTGGGTCCTGTTTATGGATCCAGTCTGCCAGTCTATGTCTTTTTATTGGGGAATCGAGTCCACTGATGTTAGGAGATATTAAGGAATAGTGATTGTTGCTTCCTGTTATTTTCGATGTTATTTTTATGTTTGTGTGGCTATCTTCTTTTGAGTTTGTTGAAAGATTACTTTCTTGCTTTTTCTAGGGTGTAGTTTCGCTCCTTGAGTTGGCATTTTCCATCTATTATCCTTTGTAGGGCTGGGTTTGTGGAAATATACTGTGTAAATTTGGTTTTGTCATAGAATATTTTGGTTTCACCATCTATGGTAATTGAGAGTTTCGCTGGGTATAGCAGCCTGGGCTGGCATTTGTGTTCTCTTAGGGTCTGTATGAGATCTGCCCAGGATCTTCTAGCTTTCATAGTCTCTGGTGAGAAGTCTGTTGTAATTCTGATAGGTCTGCCTTTATATGTTACTTGACCTTTTTCCCTTACTTCTTTTAATATTCTTTCCTTATTTTGTGTATTTGTTGTTTTGACTATAATGTGACTGGAGGAATTTCTTTTCTGGTCCAGTCTATTTGGTGTTCTGTAGGCTTCTTGTATACTTATGTTCATCTCTTTCTTCAGGTTAGGGAAATTTTCTTTTATAATTTTGTTGAAGATATTTACTGGCCCTTTAAGTTGGGAATCTTCACTCTCTTCTATACCTATTATCCTCAGGTTCTGTCTTCTCATTGTGTCCTGGATATCCTGGATGTTTTGGGTTAGGAGCTTTTTGCATTTTGCATTTTCTTTGACTGTTCTGTCCATGTTTTCTATGGTATCTTCTGCACCTGAGATTCTCTCTTCCATCTCTTGTATTCTGTTGGTGATGCTTGTATCTTTGACTCTGTATTCTTTCCTACGTTTTCTAACTCCAGGGTTGTCTCCCTTTGTGATTTCTTTATTGTTTCTATTTCTGTTTTTAGTTCTTGGATGGTTTTGTTCATTCCCTTCATCTGTTTGATTGTGTTTTCCTGTAATTCTGCCTATTTGATTTTGTTTTCTTATAATTCTTTAAGGGATTTTTGTGTTTCCTCTTTAAGGGCTTCTAGTTGTTTACCTGTGTTCTCTTGTATTTCTTTAAGGAAGTTATTTATTTCCTTCTTAAAATCTTCTATCATCATCATGAAATGTGATTTTAAATCTGAGTCTTCCTGTTCTGGTGTGTTGCGGTATCTGGGGCTTGCTGTGGTGGAAGAGCTGGGTTCTGATGATGCCAAGTAGCCTTGGTTTCTGTTCCTTGTGTTCTTGCCCTTGCCTTTCACCATCTGGTTATCTCTGGTGTTAGCTGGTCTTACTCTCTGACTGTGGCTTGTCCCTCCTGCAAGCCTAGGTGTCAATACTCCTTGAAGACCAGTTCTCTCTGAGAGGAATTTGGGTTTGGAGAGCTGTGGTACAGGGTCAGCTCTGGGGTGCAGACAGAAACCAGATGGATATTGTTCCCAGCTGTCCCTTGGTTCCTGTGTCCTGATGGTTCTGCAAGGGTCCCTCTTGATCCAGTGAATTTGAACAGAAGTAGTGGTCTTGCCTGTGCTTGAAGGTGTGCCAGCATTCCTGGGATACCAGCTTTCTCCTGGCACTATTTGAGTATGGAGCCCTGTGTCACACGATCTGCTCCCAGGCCACCGAAAGAAACCAGAAGACCACTCCTCAGTCCCTGTGTCCTGGGAATTCCAGGTGGGTCCCTCTGAGCAGACAGGCTTGCCCACACTCCTGAAAGTCTAGCTTTCTCCCGGCACTATATGGTTATGTAGGCCTGGTGGCCCAGGCAGAGGTCTCCTGCCACAGATGGAAACCAGAAGGCTCCTCCTGACTGTTCCTCCCAAGGATTCTGGGCGAGTCCCGTTCAGCAGTGCTGCTCGTCTTACAGCCACTAACGGGCTTTTCCACACTCCTGGGCTGCTAGCTTTCTCCCAGTGCTATTTGGCTATGGAGCCCTGGTGGCCCAGGCAGAGGTCTCCCGCCCCAGATGGAAACTAGAAAGCTCCTTCTCCTGGCTGTTCCTCAGACCCTGTTGAGACAGAGTTTTTCTGTGTAGCCCCAGCCATCCTGGAACTCGCTGTGTAGACCAGGCTAGCTTCAAACTCAGAGATCCCCCTGCCTCTGCCTCCCTAGTGCTGGGATTAAAAGTATGTACCCCCACTGCCCCGCTGGTACTCTTGCTGCCATAGCAAGCTTTTTTTGTCAAGTATCGTCCTTGCTTCACTGACTTCTTAAATGCTGTGGTGTTTATGCAAGTCCTGAGTTATTTCTTTGTACTGTCAACATTTAACAAGTATTCCCTATGAAAGGACAGATTGGTTTGGAAAGTTGACAGAATTTCTCCACTAGTGATGATACGGTATTCAGACTTTTATGTAAGAGAGGAGACAGAGCTCAGCATCCCTGACATGTCTTAGTTCAGTTGCAGAAGGTTTGGAGTTTACAGTGGTCCTTTCATACAGCTTTTTATATGAAATACATTTTTATATGAATTTAGTGTTCCTTGACATCCAGCTTACTTTTTCTAATTGATAGAAAGTCTGAGCACAAATTATACACTGAATAAAACCCACAATTAGATACTACATTTTGGCCTCATTTTGTAAGGAAATGGTTGTGCATAACGTTTTCCTTCAATTGGAAATGGTGATAGCGTGTCATTTTCAGTTGGCTTATATCTTTACTCAACATCAAGGGTTATAGATGAATATGAAGATATTTGCTACATATGCAACTGAAATCTAACTATAGGGTTATTCGTGTTCTCAAACCACAGAAAATCTTCATCAGGAACTCATGAGCCGCGTGCAGCAAGCCACATGGGATCCCACAGCTGAGAGAGAAAAGTGAACATGAGCTTCTACCCTAAGCAGGAAGCTTTCTCCAATTGACAACCACTTAGAAAGGAAAACTTTGTTTCCTCCACTGGACTCACTGGGTATACAAACCACACTTCAGGGCAGACTTCATGTCTAACAGTTGAAGGCTAACACAAAATTAACTCATTGATATTTTTAGAGATGTTTTTGTCTCATATTGTTTGTTTGGGCATTATTTTACTTTTTACCTTACTGTCCTTTTGCTTGTTGTCTATGATTTGTTGGTTGTGTGCTTCTATGGGTTTTGTGAGAGTGTGTATGAGTGTGAATATGTGTGCTTGTGTGTACGAGTGGGTATGTGTACATGAATGTATGTGTTTCTCTTGCTTTTTGTTTTTTATTTTTGTATTCTGCTTTTTTGTTTTTATTTTTGTTTGTTTGTTTTTTAAAAAAGAGACAGAGAGAGCAAGAGAGAGAGAGAAAGAGGGCTTGAACTTGAGGAGTTGGAGGTGTGGGGAGTTGGAAAGGATCTGGCAGGAACTAAAGAAGAAATCATGATCAAAATATATGATCATATATGTTGAGAAAGTCAACTTTTGTGTGTTTTCTGTAAAATTATGCTGAATACAGACTTTGAGAAAAGCACAAAACCAGAGTAAGGACTAACGTTACAGAAGGACAGAAGGACACAGAGGAGGGGATCAGAGAGCTGGAAGGGAGATGGATAGGATCAAAGTGAGTAATACTATACATGAAAATTCCTCAGTAAAACTTATTATTTTATACAATGAATAGATTTAAAAAAACAAAAATGAATAAAAGAAGGAAGACATTATTCCTCATTTTCTTGGAGGTGGGTGACCTACAGGTGTTGTTTGTAATATCTGAATAGATAACACATTTATTTTTCCTTACTGATTTTTTTCAAATCATTTATTTCTATCAGTATGTACTCATGTATATTTATTTTACATTTTGCCTTATAACCAAGTAGTTTATTTATTTTGATGCTCAAAATTTTCCTAGTTGCTTTGACTATTGAAGGCTCGTTCAGTTGCCTCTCACGGTTTTTCAACATTGCCATTGTATGTTTGTTTGTTCTTTACTCTCTGAGTTCTCCTGCTTCACTTTGAGAATCACTCATGTCTCTAAGGAGACTCGGTTTCCCCTGGTGGAGAATATTAGAGACCAGAATATTGGTGTCAGCTGTGTGAATGTTTTTTTTTTTTTAATAGTTTGGAATAGAGTTTATTTAGGGCATTGGGAGAGGAGCTGAGGAGGTAGTAGAGACAGAAAGGAAGAGAGAGAGCGAGAGCAAGAGAGAGAGAGAGAGAGAGAGAGAGAGAGAGAGAGAGAGAGAGAGATTGGCCATGAACATGTGGAGAGGGGGGAGGGGAATGGGGAGAGAAGGAGTAAAGGAGGAAGAGGGGAAGAGAGCAAGAGCAGCTATGTGAATAGTGGGCAATGGCTAAAGGTCAAGATGCTGGTTACTCTTGGAGGAGTAGAGGTCACTGGAAGGGTCCACAAAGGGCTCAAAGGCATTGGATCCATTTTTTCCTGTCATTCCTGGTTTCCTGGCTTTCTTTATTTTATAAAACTTCACGTGCCAGTACACTTAGGTTATGCACACATTATGAATTCCTGCTATATTTCAATAATTTTTCCTAAAAAGAAAGGGAGAACAAAAATTCAGTAATTCACAGTCACTGAATATAGATGAATTAGGTAAGCTCTGGTCTGAATTTTTGCTTTCAAACAATTTACCAACTCTTCAGCACTGCCAGTAGGAAGCTACCTGGAGCTTTGATGTCTAAAATCAGGATAGGACTATTTTTTGCCTTAGATGACCATTGGGAGCTGTAAATGAGTGTTTCTGAGATACATGTGTGTATACATGCCTATACAGATGCACATACAATTGTTTCTCATTGCTTTGAGTTTTGTATTTGTCACCTTTTTTATCTGTCTGAGTTTATTTGAAATATAGAAATCAATCCTCATGTCACTTTCATGGTCACTGTGGACATGCCCTGGTGGTGAACATCTGGGACCTGCCTGTAGTCTCAGCTCCCTGTTAGTGTTCTGACACTTTTCAGATTTCATACTGTAAACATGTCTCCTTCTCCATGTATTTACTTGTAATGTCCACTTTTTTTTTTTTTTTTGTGATTTCTTGGTGGTGATTTCACTGTTTACACTTCTCTTTCTCACTGTTTACACTTCCCTTTCTAAGTGTAGTGGTGGAACCTTGTCTAGTATTTCAAAATGCAGGATGTGGGTGATGTGTCTGTTACAAGAAAAACATGGTAGGTAGGCACAATCCAGATGTGAGTTACAACGCGGTTGAATTTAATGGTAAGGAGTCAACAGATACTGTGTAAGTAGATCAGAAACACACAAAACAACGTTAGCAGTTGGTATAAATTGACCAGCTACTCTTAGAAGCCTAGCTGGAGATTCTTCTACAATCAGTGACTCAGCAGGAACTTATGTAGTGTTTGTGATGACTTGACAGAACCTGAGTACAAACAACAATCATCATCATGATCATCATCATCACATATGTATATATGCATATTTATGTGTGTTTCCTTAGATAGACACAGATAGAAGGGTAGTGCTTATACATACAATAAAGCAATCAACAAGAGTGGAAGTTACCATTACCAAAGGAGCTGAGCGCCATTATTTTCCCCTCCACAATCACAGTCAAGAAAGTGGATTGATGTTTTTGACAGTAAGTAGTGCTCTCCACCCTGGTATAGAAAGCAAAGCAACCCTCAATGTTATGGAATTTAACATACATCACAAAAGGTCTCAGTTCCCACTCTGCACAGCATTATGCCCCGATGACCTAGCACGCACTCAATACGTCCTGACACACTGAGAAATTGTGAATAAAAAAAAAAAAAGCATGTCTGATGACGTAGAGAAAAATTCTAAGTTATTATATTACACTAAGATAGATGAGTGTGCAAATGAGCACGGATAAGACTTGTCCAGAAATTATATTAGTACCCATAGTCTTGCTATTAATATGATTTTAATACAAACTTAATTTCTAGGAATAAAACACGTCCTCTATGCCACACAAGCGATGGAAAATCTGCCTGATGTGGGAAATGAACACACTCTCTAGGCTTCCAGTCAATCCCTCGGAGATTCCTATTTTTCTTGGTTGAGGAAGCATATCTGTTTTGACTCAATGCCAACTGAATATGAACTCACTGTCCCAGTTATCCTGAGCCAAGAGAAGCACAAAGGGTTTCCAGGCCCATTATGGAATATTGAACATATTCGGTGTCAGTGTGGCTGAGGAGCTGGCCACTATTAAAAGCTTTCTAGGGGTTTTCAGTCCAGTTACTGGGCTTGGAAAACATCCTCCCACCAAATATGGAGGGCTGTGGGGGTTGGAAAATGCCTATGCTCTGAGCTATTATAAAACCACAGCGTTTAGGCCACTATGCCCGGTATACAGGACTATAGAGATGTTAATGGTGAGAGAACAGACTCCAGTGGTAACGGTAGGGAAGAGACACTTCTTTGTCTCTTAATTTAAGAGAGGCCCAGGATCCATGGACATCAGATTCAAACACAAGCCTTACTGCCTGGCTCTAAAGCAATTCAGAACTGACTGAAGCGCTGTGGGCAGGCATATCCTAGGCTACCAACGCATCCCACCTGGATGTCTCTAGCTCTCACGAGAATGATCTATAAGGAGGATCAGGAAAGCTGATCTAGAAATATTAAGGAAGTTAATAGGGAGAGGGTGAAGCTTGCTTAAGTTGAACCAGACTTTCTCCTATATAAATGGGTTCAATTATTTCTACAACTCCCTATCATGCCTAAAATACAATAACTGAGTGAAGAAACATGGTGTTCTCATTGTTACGCAGCAGTAATCTCATCAGGCAAAATGGAAGGACTAGTGGTGTGACCACTCCAGGTATGACTAATGGCAGTTCCTACTTGGATAGGGATGGCTATACGAAGCTCCTTATAAGAGCTAACAAGACACATAGGCGGCAGGTACTCACGTGGAAACTGCAAGGTGTACTTCTCAGCTCTGCCTACAAAAACTTGGCTCAAGCTGGGGAGTTGGTAAACAGCCTTTGCTGCCTCTGCCTTCTAATTCTATGTGACACTCATGCCCAGGCTGCACTTCTGGACTGCTTCCAGCCACGGACCAAACATGTCTGAGATACTAGCACCGTGTCATTCCTGCAGAAATCTCAAGAGCTTGCCATCAGCTGGTTCAATGTCCTCAGAGTTGGCTTCGGCAGGAGGTATTCCCTGAAGTTTTCTGTCTTCTCATCTGTATCAAGGCTTCACAGCTTAAAGATTTCTCCCTGGCTTACTTCTTCTTCCCTGCATCTTTCTCCCATTTCTTGAGTATTGATTTAATCTTCACCTCTGTTCTGTGGAAATAAAAAGATGTTGTGAATTATTGAAAGGATTGGCTTACTCCAGAGGACCAAGCAGAAGCAGACATGAGCTTTTTATTCTTAACACTGTCCCTGGGCATTTCCATTGTAAATGGACTTGACAGAAGTAAATCAAATATGATTGGTTATAGGTGGGCCTCTCCTTGTTTGATAGTGCCCAACAGAGCCAGATATCTCATCCTGACAAAGACTACAAGTGGAAGATAGTGGCTCCATCTTGGAACATTGACCAACATTGGGTGAGAAAGATGATACAAGTTCTTTAAAACACCCTTCAGCTTGCTCAAAGTTTTCCAACTTAGTCAGTCTCAGAAAGAAAAGGGATACCAAGGTGGGACATCACACCCATGCTGGTTTATATCAAACACCTGGATATAGCTTGGATTCCTCTTTTTCCCAAAATAAGCCCCATACCTATTTTTTCCAGAGTCTTTTGGATGGAGACACAGGAACAATGAGGTTCAGAGCCCAGCTCTCGAAGCTTGTTAAAATCCATGTAGGCCCCATGCTCAAGCCTCTCTTACCCTCAGTGTTCTGTACAGTTAAACCGATGATCTAGAAGACAGTGTACATCAGCTCTACTGTCCTCTGTGAGGCCACGTGTTGCTCAAATTATTTAAAAAGCTGCTTAAACTAGATGTGATGGCACACACCTTTAATCTTAGCAGGGGCAGGCAGCTCTCTGAGTCTACAAGCTAGTTCCAGGATAGGCAGGGCTACACAGGGAAACCCTGTATCAAAACCCAAAATAACTAAATATATAAATAAAAATAAATAAAAAATCGGTATGCAGAATGTGACATTTCCAAAGTGTGTTTGAAGTTGGGGTTGTTTTCAAATTCTGGCCAGACATTTTCACAATGTAGACTATTTCAAAAGAAAATTATTTTTCTGAGTATTTTATTTGAAAATACCATTTATCTAGAAGACTTAATAAAACATTTTTTCCATAGACAAAGAAACATATATTTCGTTGCTTAATATAAAGCTTGGATTGTATCAGAAAGAAAACTCACTATTTACCATTCAAATTTTACAAAGATAGATTACCTATAGGTGAAATAACCGTAACAAATCTTGTAATATTTCTAAAAATTATGGTAAATATATGTATATGTGCGTGTGTGTGTGTGTGTGTATACACATATCAAGGTTAGTTACCAAGTGAAATATTAGAAAAAAATTAATAAAATATTATTTAGGCAAATGAGAAATCTCATGTTGAGTTCTTTCCTGAACTCTAAGCATTGGGATCTTTCTAAATGAAAACTAGGCCCATGAGAAAGCACCATAGGAAAAGCAGTTACTGGCAGAGCAGAGGGAGTACAAGCAGGCCCATTGTTCAAGAGGAATGAACATAATTTCTGACAACTATTGGTAGTTTCCATAAAATACCCTTTTCCTCTTTGCAGATCACAGAGGACATGCTAATATTTTCTGCCTTTAATTTTTTTTTGTCAACCATCAGCTGCTGGTAAAAGAAAAGAGAAAAAGAAAATGCAATCTCTTAGGTTTGGCACTCATATTATTATGCCCCCCAAATGCACTAAGAACTGACAGATGGAGAGCCAGCTGAAACCACATGGGACTGGGTTCTCAGGGGAACCCCACACAAAGCAGTGCTGAACACTGCTGGCTCCTAAAGTGGCCACTTCTCTGAATCCCCAGTGTGGGTCTCTCCAGCTCGAGTAGCTCATACTCACCAGTTTGTCTCCAACTGGGAGTGTTAATGTGCTTTGATTCCCTGAAGATAGCTAAGAGACTTTTCACCAGCATTGCTTGCTGTGAAGCCACCCTGTGAAGGGGTAAAGTCAGCAACAGAGAAGGGCTGGACACTGCTATGCTGCCTTCAGGTCCACAGGAGATGTGTGCAGCATCCTTTTGGAAGGAATGTCTCCTTAAAAAAATGAAGAGTATATGCCACAGATAGGCACCAGCAATAGGAATCCTTTTCTGCATAACTCAAGTAATGCAGTTTTCAAACTAATTGAATGCGGAACTACATTAATTTCACAGCCCAGTGGCTCTCCAAGTGTGGTCATTGAACAATGGCAGCTTCACCAACTGGTAGTTTATAAAATCCACAGTACCCACTGTACATCAGAGCCAGAGTGGAACCTTTCAGGGCAAGTCCAGAAATCTATATCTTAACAAGTTCTCGACAGGTAATTCCAAAGCAGGCTAGAGTGTGTGAGCTACTATCTTATGCCCAATACTCACGATGCTATAATAATAGGGTATTTATAAGTTCATACTGCCCAAATTGAAATTTTCATATATTTATACTTGCAACATGTTTCACCCTACACATGGGTAAAGGCACCTAAGTTGGAGTGGGTAGCTCAAAACCTCTCAGCCAGTGAATGGCAAGCAAGCAAGAAGGACACAAGTTTCCCAGTCCATTTCACTGCACTGAAATCTAGAAATAATATTCTCTCCATGTATATATTATAGGAGAGGGTGACATTCAGGTCCCCTGAGGTAGCTGCCATGACTAGACAGAGAGGTACCCTCTATCTTGGTGGTATGGTTTGAATGAGAACTGAACCCCAGGCTCATGTGTTTGACATTTGGTTTTTATCTGGTGGTGCTATCTAGAGAAGTGGTGTGATTTTTAGGATGTGGAACCTCACTGGTGCAAGCACATCCCTGAGATCTAGTTTTCAGAGTGCATAGCCTCATCCCATTCCTTTCTGGGCCTCACTGCTCTTGTGTGCTGATAAAATGTGATCAATCAGCTTCCTGCGCTAGTCTAGTCGTCTGTTGTCCTGCCTGCCCTGTTGTTATGGACTCTCCCTATGGAACGGTACGCCCAAATAAACTCTTCTCTAAGTTGGTTTTGGTCATGGTTTTGTATTCTCACTAAGTAAGAATACTATATTTTATGAAATCGAAGTAGGGAGGAACTGTCTTAGGCAGAGGCCAAAGCGTAGGACACAATCACCTAAGTGCAATTTTCATTAATTTCACCATGCAGATAGACATGGCTGTCTCTCCCAGCAGCTCATATTCCCTTCACACACAGACAACCAGGGCACAGGTCATTTAGTTTCTATTACAAAGAGCAGGGCAAAAATGATGGTGTGTGTGTGTGTGTGTGTGTGTGTGTGTGTGTGTGTGTGTGTATACAACTGGTATGTCAAAATCACTAAGAATAGCCTAATAGTTCTACCTGAGAACTGAATCATTTTTAGATTGGGAAAAGAATGTAGCAAAACCTCTTCAAAATGATGTGTGTCTGGAATGATCATAATGTGTAACTAGATGTCTGATGAGGCCTGACTTAAACTCAGCTCCACTTCACTGGGTTCATACTGTCTATGGCTTTCAAAGTTTGAAACAGCCTCAAGACTGTACTGTTCAGAACTCAGCCTTCCTAAATGGCTTTAGAAACTGAACTTGTAACAAAAAAAAAAAGCAGATGTACATCTTTGCTCCCCAGTGTGGGCTAAACAGTGTATCTTGGTTTGCTTGTGACTATGCCAGTCATGACATATCATGGTACTGGGACCAAAAGTTTCATATAGAGATGGTAGGTTTAGAGTTAGGGAGCTTCAGTCATGTTTGTAGTTGTCCAAGGTCTTAGGTTAGGCATGTCTTCTCCCAGGTCTGAGATACCAGCTGGATGAGCCCTTCTAACAAACAGGCTTCTGCAAACATACAGGGCCTTTGCCTTATGATGGCTCCATTTATAAACATAGGTCCTCCTGCTTGTGTGGCAAGTACTCTATCCACTGGGCCATATCTCCAGCTTTTCTTCAGTTTTTAAAAAAGCTTTATATTGGAATTAATTTAGACCTCTATACATCTTATTAAATATTTTAAACAGTAAAAAAGTAGATAACTCTATTTAAACTATTATTTAAAAATCAAGCATTTATTTATTATTTATTATTTATAAATTAAATACATTTAATTAGCACAAAATAATAACCCATGTGTTGTATTGTTGTGTGATGTTTGGGTATCTGTGTTGTGAATTAGGATATTTTATATCATCATGGTTTCATGTACTTATATTTTTATTGTGTGAGTATTTAAAATCCATTTAGTTATTTTGACAGACATTATTTCCAATCAGTGTCACCTTGCTGTGAGCAGCAAGCCAGGAATTACTCTTTCGTTCTCAGCATAGCTTTGTTCACATCGACCAGTCTTTCTCCAGGGCTTCTCTAGGCTCTGCTAATCACATTCATTCTCTGTGTTTCTACGAGAACAGTTTCTTCAAATTCAGTGTATGAGTGTAATACTCTGGTATTTGTTTTTCCGTATCTGTGCTTTACATAATGTTCATTAGATTCATCCATGCTGCCGTAACGAGGAGTTTTCATTCTTTACACGACATAATAATATTCCATTGCATCTGTGTATGTCCATATACACATTTCAATTATCCATACATTCACTGCTGGATACTTAAGTCGATGTTTCTTTCCCATTGTTACTGTCACTACAGTAAACATTGGCGTATCAGGTAGCAGGTATTTCTTCTGCATATTGAGTTCATTTTGTCTAGATAAACAGTAGTGAGATTGGTAGAACATATTCAATTTTTTAAAAAGTTCTTTAAGGAACCTCCTAAATGATATATTTTTACTTCTCTTTCGGTTCTTGTTCTTCTGCATTGGTTTGGGTTTTGATATCCCCCCCAAAGTCCATGTAGCAAATAGATTTCAGTGATCAAACCTTTAGGAAGTCCCCAGTGGGAGAGCATTGTTATTGGGAGTGATCTCTTAAAGTGGACTGTGAGGCCCTAGTTTTTCCTCTTTCCTTTGCTTTGCTTCCCAGGTGCCATGAGGTAACTAGTTCTTTTCTTCCACCATAAATGTATGTTGCAGGAAATATTAAAAAGGAAGGTAATCTATCGCATGTTCGTGTTCTACGCCCTGGTTCTCTCCGCCCCTGTGGGCTGGCCAAGCACTGGCAAGCTATGGCCGAGCTGCTTTTATCTCGTGGAGCTCTATCTCAGAGCTCCACAATCTCTCCACACAGCTCACTAGGTTCCCACTGGCGCGTTGCTACCACGCCAGCCCCAAGCTTCAATACCCCCACGGTTCCCAACAGATGCTCATCCAATGATACAAAATGTCTACAGGTAGATGGAGCAGCAGGAAGCTCATCTGCAAGAAGAATGCTCTTGACTGGGAACTGCAGTGCAACTGTTTCAGCTGAGGCTCTCCATTCTGTTTCTTCTGGAAGACTAAGCATTTCTTGTGATGATGCTTTCTTCCTTTGGCTGTCCTTTCACTTGGAAACCTCACTCAAGGGGACACAGCTTGGCCCTGGCCTCTCTCGATTGGATGCTCCAGTTGATGGTCTCTCTGGACATTCCTAGTTAGTTTTCTCTGGAAGTTTGTAAGGCCAATTTGATGATGTTACTTTTGTTTATTCTCTCAATTAAACTATTATTCTCTCAATTTAACTACTAGGATGTGTGAAGAGCTCTACTTGATGTGTATATGTATATATATACACACACACATATATATACATACACATATATATATATATATACATACGTGTATATATATTGATATATATAACATATATATATACATATATATATTGCTGTTTGCTGTTTAGTCTTATACTTTTGTTTGTTATATATTTAAAAAACCCAACTCATTCAAAACCGAAATCATCACTATCATAAATATTTTCTGGACCGTACAGAGTGGTGAAGAAGGCAAGAGGGAGTAACAGAGTGAGTAAGAGCAAAGTACATGATTCACGTGGAAGAAAATGCCATGAAGAAGCCTATCATTGTATTCAACGAATATACACGTGTGTAAAAACTGAAATAAGTATACAGGCTTGATTGTGTAGTTAATATATCTGGCTTCAAGTTATATGAACATTCCTCACTCAATTCTCTTTATCTGTGGAAAATTTCAGGCTCCATCCATTTTGATCATTTAAAAGAACTTTGCATTTTGAAGCTTATATGAATTATTAATCATTAGTAAGATCACTGTACTCTCAAGATAATTGAAAGAATTTTTTAAAATAAAAATTTAAGTGACAACTTTATTTTTTTCTTTTTTAAGTTGGATATTTTCTCTATTTACATTTCAAATGCTATCCCCTTTCCAGGTCCCCTACTGGAAACCCTCTATCCCATCCCCCTCCCCCTGTTTCTATGAGGGTGCTCCCCTACCCACCCACTCACCTACTCTCACCTCCCTGCTCTGGCATTCCCCTACTCTGGGGAAATCGAGCCTTCACAGGACCAAGGGCCTCTCCTCCCACTGACGTCCCACAAGACCATCCTCTGCTACATATTCGGCTAGAGGCATAGGTCTCTCAATGTGTACTCTTTGGTTGGTGGTTTAAAATGACAACCTTATTATAATTTTTCTGGAAAAGGTTTAAGAGGAATCTGCTTTTTAGTAAGCACACACTTTACTTTTATTTATTTATTTTTTGAAAATAAAACTTTAAAAAAAAAAAAAAAACCAAAAAACTGTATTCTGATTGTGGTCTTTTCTCTCCCAACTTCTTCCAGATCCTTTTTACCTTTCACCTGCCCAAATCCACACCCCTTTTTTTTCTCTCATTAATATACAAAAGGGCATCTAAGTAATAGTAATAATAATAGTAATACTATAATAATATATATACAAGCAAAGCAGAAAAGGACAAAACAAACAGGAAAAAGAGCCAAAGGTGAAGCTCACTAAGCACACGTTGATGCAGAGACACACTCAGAAATCCTTCTGCCAAGGCTATTGGTTGTTGCCCTCTACAAGCTAACAGCAAGACTCTGTCACTGAAGACAGCACCTACTCAATTCATTGAATAGGAGAAGTCAAGCTAGTTCCTACTTAGAACATTCAACCCTACTGATTAATGTACATGGTACTGGAGGTTACTTTTCATGCTACTAAAAGAGAGATAGAGAAAAATAAAACGCCCAAACCAACCCAACTACAAACCCTTCAATCTACAACAGTAACTTGCTCGCAAGATGTACTACTGCAATGGTTGAACAAACCAACAAATATCTGGTTAGATTTAAGGCTTGCTCCATGAGATAACGCTCTTCCCTGACACTGCTTGGGTGGTTGAATATCTGAGACTAGATAGGACAGTGACCTAGTGGAAAACCCTATACTGTTGCTCTGCTGAAGAAACATGGCCATAAAATGACTTTTAATGACATTCTGCTATACTCATAGATCAGTGTCTTGCTCAGACACCACCAGAATAGCTATCTATTGCAGTAGATGAGAATAAGTACTGAGAACCACAGCTGGCCAATGTATACAGAGCAAGAGACCTTGGAACAGTCAGTTCTAAATAGGTTTGTTCAGTCAATTTCTTCTGCTCAGGCTCAGTGAACCTGTGGAAGAGCAGCAGGAAGATGATAAGAGCCAGAGGGGATGAAGTACATCAAGAAGACAAGGCCTTGTAAACACGTCAGGGTGGCTGCATGTATGGACTCACAAAGACTGTGGCAGCATGCACAGGGCCTGCACAGGTCTGTGTCAGATGGGCTCCTAGTGCTGAGATTAGAAGTAGTCACCAGTCTCCATCCCTAACACAGAAGCAATCTCCAGTGGATATCATGATGTACACATGTGTACAAGTTTCTGAAGAGGCCAGACTCGGTTCCCCTGCAGCTGGAGTCAGGGGGGTTTGTGAGCTGCCTGACTTGGGTGTTGAGAATCCTGGCTTCTCTGTAAGAGCAGAAAGAATTCTTTCACTGCTGAGCCACCTCTCCAGCTCACTATGAATTGTTTTTTTTTTTTGGATCTGATTTTGTATTTTTTCATGGCCTTAAAAATGTACAATTTTGATGAATGTTAAATATATTTATTTGGATCTTGGACACTTCATGTTAGCCCTTTGGTCTCTGCTATCACGATTGATGAGATCTTTCTAACACTCTGGCAAGCGTTTATGCACAGATGTGGTGAGTCCCCAGCTCTACTTTGCATTTTGTCTGTCCTAGAAGTGAAATGTGGTTAGAATTTGGACAGAGACTGAAAGTTTTTCTTATTCCTTTGGTAATTGTGTCAGAGACACACATTCATATTAAGAACTGAGTGTAGAGAAGAAATCCCCAGTTTCACAACAGATTACATCATTAAGGAACGTGGTGTGGTATTTCTGGGTGAAAATGTACTAAAGTTATGGTTTTAAAAGAGGAAATCCTAATTTTCATACTGGGCTAGTTTTTCATCTAGCCTTCACCAAGCAAATATTTATTGAGGTACATGAGTGAACCAAATGAGCAAAGACAGAGACAAGCAATACATATAATCAGTCTGTGAGCAATCCAATTGCTATCCTCGAGAGATGCAGTCCTGTGGGGGAAGGGAATCATAGGGCAGGAAAGCAGAGGAGGCCGAGAAATTTAAATAGAAAGGCTGCTTGCTCCGTTTTAGCAGTTCTGGGAAGCAATTCAGCCCAAAATGTCCATGATTCATCCGTTCTTTAGATATAGCAGTGACTTGGAGGAATACTGACCTCTGAGTAATTTCTAGGTACGCCATCTCTTTTTCCTGATAATGATACCTGCTATTTATTAAAAAGATTCAAATGTTAAATAAATACATCCAGATGATCCTTGATTTCGAGAGGTTTGTCTTATAACTGCTTAAATATGTTGAAGCTTGCAAGAGCTATAGACATTCAGAGGACCTTAAATTTGAGCTATGTTGTTTGCCTGGGTTGACGATATGCAATCAAGCAAGCTGCAGCTCTCATTCAGCCCCTCAGCTATGTGGAAAACAACCAGGTTGTCTACAATAGACTGCGTTGCTAAATTATGCTGTTTAGTCGGTTCAGTCAGCCTAAGATACTTTCAATTTACTGTGAAAGTAATGAGATGTAGCCAGTGCCCAAGTCAAATAGCATCTGAAATGCAAACGAGGACTATCTGAAGCCTTTCCCAAGAGTTTGTTTATGATACCACAGCCAGTAGGGGATGGCAGTTAGGCTGCAGTACCTGCTAACAGACAGCCCCCTGAGGTCTGTTCCCCAAGGCGTAGTTGATATTGCCGCAGCTACATAAGACTGTGATTACTTTGATTGTTAGCCATGATTTGCTGGCACGGGCAGATGGATTTTTGAGTGTCCAGAGTAGGCACTGCAAGGCAGCCTCTTCCAGACGAATTACGCCTCAGTGCTTGCTTCATCAAGGTTCTGCTCCTGTAGAGGTGTGGGATTGGCTCAGTAGGGATTGGTCTGATTGTGCTGTCTCTTCTCAGGCCAATGGCATCTGTGTTCCTGACCTAGAGGATTCATTCTCTGTCTTTCAAAATACAGACCAGACTGGTCTATCTTCTAGGGAACAACTACTGAGCCCCCGCTTGCTATTGTGATGTCAGAAGGCTAAATGTGGGCGGGGACAGCACTAGCACCTACCCACAGCGCTTTATAGATTGTGTGAAACACAGATATAAAGAAGGACATTGCTCTGGAGTGGCTTTGTGTGCAGCTCTGCATTTCTTGGGCTGTTGAGTTGTAATGTTTTTATTTCACCTGGCTCCTCACTACCCTGGGTCTCCGTTGATGAGTTACTCCTGGGAAATTAGTAGCCATGGAAGAGAATGAGAATATGCCAATGACAGGAAAACAGTTCTTGGTACTAGTTCTCTGTACAGCTCTAGAGCTGACCTAGAATCATGTATTAATTAAAAGAAATAGATTGTTCATTTTTTTCGTAGTGATCGAGAGGCGGGGGAGAACAAGGAAGGGAGGGAGAGAGGCAAAGGTACCAGAACTTAGCAATCCTTCTATGAAGTGACCGATTTATGTTTTTCTCTTTGATCTTCAGGCATTTCCAATTTCTCTCATCTACAGTATAGGCGGTAAGAACGATCACGTTGGTTTTCCATGTTGAGTCCTGTTTCCCCTTCTTGGTGTTTTATGTGGTAGTAAGCTGTGGCTTGCTCAGCCTTACAGAGCATCCTCAAGGGAACACTTATCATCTACCCATGAAATATGCTCTTGATTTTGGTTTAATAAAACTTCGGTGAATGTGGACAATTCATATACAAGTGGATTTATTGATGACCATCTCTGCTTTAGAAAATTGAGGTATGAATCGTGACTGTGTTGTCATCAAACAACAGGACAGTCAGGTTAAATCACCCTTCCATTTGCAATCCTTGTGTGTGTGACAGGTTGGGAATCATATGTCCTGAGGTGACACAGAGCTGTTGTGATAGAATACCACTATAAGCCGAACAAACTCGAACTGTTTTTAATAATCATTTGCATACTACTATCAAGAGGAAACCTTTTTCAGAACAAGTTGAGCTTAGAGCTCTTGGTAAAATAATATAGGCCACTGGGTTCTGGATTTGGCCTCTGCCCTAGAGGCAAACTAGAAAATAACTTTGATTTAAAGAGGGTTACTGAAATGTGATCGTTCAAGATAATATTGGTTTGTAATAACTGGCTTTACATTTTACATATGCATCAGATAGACATGTGGTAAATCTCCATCAACCAATTCATTTCTAGATGCAGCCTCTGCTACTGCTCTTCCCACTATGCCTGCTATGACAAGTGGCATTTAGCAGTGCTTCAGAGGCCTCTGTCGGATACGTGTGGGTGTGGCTCCTTCCAGGGATGCTCTACTTCCTCCTCGTTTCTATCTTTTTTCTTTCCTTCCCCTCTCCATTCCAGTTTCCTCTTTATTATGTATTTTATTTTCACTCATTATCCCATCAAGTCTGAAGTTTGCCAGAAGCATCTACAGGTGCCTCCGATATCAGCTAGGAATCAGACTGCAGAGATTAGCACCGTCCTGAGGGCTGGAGTTGGCATTTCTAACTGTTAGTTGATGTATATGCCTTTGTTTGAATTAATCATGGTTTCTGCAGAGCTCAGAGTTTTATTTACTTTGTAATATTGGAAGTGGTCATTTGACCTAAACCTGGAACAGGCTCCTCATCTCCTACCCTAAAAGTAGTAATGAGTTGTTGCCTTGGCTTTTCGGTATCCTTATTTTTTTTTTGGAGAAGCAATTGGAGATACCAATAGCCATAACTATCACAAAGCCAGTAAGGGCTTACTATGCTCAGAATAGTGGGATTGGCATTAGAAGGAGCCATGCCTAGTCAGTGTCCCTAGATGGAGAAGCATTCCAGGCACCGAAGAATAGCACGCACTGTGCCGGGCTGAGTAAGTTCTTACCCTGCAGAGCAGAAAAAAAAGCCATTGACCAAAAACAGCTGATAAGGACACAAGCTCTCACAAAAGCAGGTCAACTTATTCCTACAAATTTTAATATTGAGTAAAGCCACAGTGACTTCCCAGCCATTGTCACTGTGACAATTAAGGGATGTTTGTGACAGAAGCAGCGTTAAGAAAACTTTCCAACACAGACTTGGGAGGCTACTTAAGGGGCAAGACTCGTGCAGGATTCCAGCATGGCCTAGGAATGTGAACTTTGGTTTGCTGATTGTGACCGTAGACATCTGGAACAAGTGGACAACTGGACCATGATGTTGTGCCCAGAAATTTGGATGCATATTAAGGGGTCCCTCGCATGGTCACTTTTACTCCGTTTATACATTCTGTCTATGGGACACTTTGTTCTTGTTTCTTCCAATATTTAACTTCTTTTTTTCTTTCTGTCCCTTTCTTTCTCTTTCTGTGTGTGCATGCATGTGTGAAATATACATGCACACATGGTATAAGCATATGTGTGCACATGTATATAGAAGTCAACAGTCGACTATCATTCCTTAGATACCATCCGCCTTGGTTTTTTATTTTATTTTATTTTACTTTTTTACTAATCTAGTACTACCCATGAAGTAATGCTAGGCTGGTTTGCCACCTACTCACCAGGAATTTCTCTGTCTCTGCCTCCCCAGTGCTGGGATTACAAGTGTGCATTATCATGTCTTCCTGGCTTTTTTATGTGAGTTCTGGGGATCAAATGCAGGTCCTCATGCATGCATGGCAAACACGTTGTCAATGGAACAACTTCCACAGCTCCTCATTTTTTATGCCTTCTACAGAGCCCTTGAGCACCCATGGCTTTGGAATTGTGTTTTTTAGGATTCCAAGGTCCTACCTTCCTTTCATAGCTCCTGAGTTCAGATCGGACACTGCAGAACCATCATCCTGTTAGGATGAGTTGTCCTCTTCCACTGGGCAGTAACCTGTTGGGGGTTGGTCTGGTGCTGTGTGTACAAATGCTAAATTCTGAACCCCAAGATCTGGTCACCCCCAGATGAGTGAATTCTCACATACACTGGCCTTCCTTGTGTAGACCTCGATCCCCAATTTAAAGCTATTGGTTAATTATAAGTGGCTACAGCCAATTCCTTGGGAGAATAGAGGCACGTGGGGCTTCAGTTACAGGTAGGGACACACACACACACACACACACACACACACACACACACACACACAGGCAGGGAGGATAAAAAAGATGGGAGAATAGGTCTTCATTAGACAGGGTGGACCAGGAGCCCTGAGGACAGACAATGGAGCCAAAACTGCCCAGGTGAGACTCAGACTGTAAGTAATTGGGGAACACAGCTGAGAAACAGGCAGTAGTGTGGAAAATAGATTAGGGATAATCACCTAGTAATTGTGCTAAAGCTGATTAAGTAAACCAATAGGACTCAGTCTTGATTATTGGGGGACTGGTCATAAGAACTAATAGAGTTATTAAATATCTTACAGCGGCAGCAACCTCATGGCATCCTTGATTCCCCTGCTAGTCTGGCAGCTTCCTCTCCAGCGATCTCTTAGCTATACAGCTGCAAACCCTTTCTCTGCTGTTGTTTTCATCAAAGGTATTTGTGTAGCTGGAGAGACTGACCCTTTGGGGCTGACGTCAGAACCCCCTACATTCTCCTCAGGGAAGCTTCTGCCCATCACACAACTCAAGACTTACATGTCAGTCAAATTCTCTAGCCATAACTTTTTACTCCCACAATTCCTCAAAAATGAAAATTAATCCATCATAATTTTTTTGTAGTTTACTCTGAACTGTGGGATGGTGGGTATCTCTACCCTGCTTCTTTCTGTAGGGCCACTATTGGAGTGTGGGAGACCAAAGCAAAATATTTTGAAGGAGTCCCTTGGGTATATAAAGAATCCCACTCAGAATATTCTGTTAAGTGTTTAAAGACATTGGATGCTTTTCATTAAGCACTTAGAATGAAGGCTATAGGATGATAGTAGTTTGTATGTATTTGTTCCCTGTGGGACCAGGTGCTTTACAGGAGCCCCATCCACTTCTTCACTTCAGATTTGGCTTAATCTCCTCCGAATCTTCATCGTCAGATTTGCCCTTACTGCGTAATTTTGGGTCTTTAGCTGTGAGGAAGCATCACCAAGGCTGCCATTATGCAGGCCTAGTTTAGTTCCTGCCCTGAAGTTCTGCAAGGCTGTTGGTGTCACACTGCTCAATCTTTACCATGCATCATCCCTCCTGCTTCCAAAGCCATTTCCAAGGTTTTCCCTGTGTCTCTGAAGATAATCACAAATCCATAGTGTAGTCAGGAGAATGTAAACCACCATCTATGTTATGCTCATGACAAATTTAGCTTTGGAGCTTTACTGTATAAATATAGAACAAGGTGTCTTTTAAAACACATCTTTCTCTTTTTCATTGAAAATCATTTTTCTTCTGACCACAGTTTCCCATCCTGTATCTCCTTCTAGATTCTTTCCAGGTCACACTCATCCAATACCATGTCTCATGCGCCTTCCTCCCTATTTTATACAGGGTTTCTCTAAGTAGGCTTGGCTTCCCTGGAACTCCTTCTGTAGAAAGGCTGGCCTTGAACTTAGAGATATACTTACCTCTGCCTCCTAGGTCCTGAGATTGAAGACTTGTGCCACTACTGCCCAGCTTCATTTGATTGTTTCAAAGTGCTGTAACTTTGGCATGCTTTCTTCTAAACAAGAATACTGGGTGGTCATGAAGGTCTGAAGAGTTGAGGAAGAAGAAACACATGATCAAAATCTATTTATATTGTAAAAATATGTTTAGAGAACTATATAAAAATGAATGTCATAGCCCTTTGAGAAGTACCATTTGCTGTAGATTTGAAGGGTGATAAGACATGCTGATATATTTTGTACTTTATTTTCTATGAAAGGAGGAGTAAATGAATCAATAAATAGTGTCATCTTCAGCAAGTTACAACTTCTCTTTCTAAATAGAGATCCTCCTACCTCTCTCTCTCCAGTGCTAGGCTAAAGGCATGCAGCACCACTGCCAGGCTCTTCTGTCTCCTTAGAAAACAGACACAGACAAACCAGAATTAAAAAAAAAAAAAATCACAAAGAAATAGCACAAGAAACACACACACATACACACACACACACACCACAATTGGAAAGCATAACATACAAATAAAAGACCAGTAAAATAAAAAAAATAAAAACCAAGTAAAGCAATAGGAAACAAAACCAAAAACCAACCAAACAAAAAAACCAAAAAAAACCAAAAAACCAAAACACAACAACAAAGCGACATAAATACCACTGAATTCATTTTGAAGCACGTGTTTCTATTGTGCTTTTTCTTACCTCTCTAAGCTATAATATCTTTCTTATTATGTTATCTTTTTCTGTCATACCTGCAGCCCTGCTTTCCGTTCACCTGTATCAGCTGGGGTGGGGGAAGGGACTGTAGGTGAGGAGTGGTAGGTTGGGTTCTTGGGAGGGATTAATGAGCATCACCACATGTCTCAGCTTAGATAGGGGAACACAGAGGCCGCACAGCAACTGGTTCCAAGAATGAACCAGAAAGTCCAAGTCTTTTGGGGATATTGCTGAAGCTAACCTAATAGAGTTGGTACAAGCCTTCAGCAGGATGGGGAGACTGCCTTGCTTCCACTGAGATATTTTGTAGCTTTCAAGGAGAGTAACGGGTTCCCAAAGCAGGACAGGCTACAAGGCCACGTGCTTAGTCTCCCCTCATCAGTTTTCCCTCATGGCTTTCCACATGATTGCTGCCTTCGTCTTGTTAATGTTGGTTCACACTAAACACAAGCCTTTGCCTTCTTCCTTTTCACTGGGCCAGGTTATCACTCTTACGCACTTAGAAGTAGGGACACTTTGTAGGCAAGGGCCCCTCATGCACAATTGCCGCCGCATCTTACTGGTGGCTCTTTTCCAAGTTGCTAGCTCGGTACTTTTCAAATCCGCTGAATGGTTGTTTGGAACTTGTCTCTGCTGACTGCACTGGGCTCAGTTTCAAATCTCTTCTAATCCACTAATGAGTCTTTATTAAAGTGGGAGAGAGCAGTTGAATCAGTCTTTGGGCACATTACTCAAATGAAGTAGATGCAGCAGAAAGATCAAAAGAGCACGATAATGCAGGGATGCTTAGTCCCCCTGCCACCAAGTGCAGTCCCTGTAAAGCTGACTTTTTAAAGAGAGAAATGTCAGAATTCCTAGGTTAATTTTCATTAGTCTTTAACTTTGTTGTACTTTAAAATTTTGATTTTGTTTTTCTAAGAAGTCCATTCATTACCAAACATCTCATTTGCCCCAACGTCCTCGGAGATTTAAATGACCGAATGGGCAACACAACGCCAATCTGGAGGAATTATACATGGACCAAACAATAATTATGAACTTGTTAGACAGTCGCTACCGCCTTCATCTTCCAACTCCTGGGCCACCCACTCACAAGACCCCTGTGTTTTAGAACAAGCAGAATCTACAAAGACTTTGTACTGATCTGTGATGGAACCATCATGTACTGTTTTCAACCTCCCCCCCCCCCCCCCCCCCCCTTCCCCCCCCCCCCCCAGCCTTCTAGACCTCTGAGGCTGTTTTCACTGGGTCTCTGCTCCCTGCTCCATTACCACAGCCTTGAGCAATGAGCTTTCCCTTAGACTCAGAACCCAGGCTGCTGGAGTATGCATGAATCCCCAGCTCCTCAACAACTTGAATTTGTCCAAATCATTAATTACAAAAAAGTCAACGATTTTAGTCTCTAGGTTAAAAGAAAAAGACTGAAT
Organism: Rhynchomys soricoides; assembly: GCA_019843965.1. Classification (NCBI taxonomy): domain Eukaryota; kingdom Metazoa; phylum Chordata; class Mammalia; order Rodentia; family Muridae; genus Rhynchomys; species Rhynchomys soricoides. The sequence goes on from JADRCH010000241.1 coordinate 3,618,472, forward strand.
TAAGTAAAATGTTCTGACCGGCGCTTGGACTTGTCAGTTTCTATTTTCTTCATTACCTTTTTAAACTGGGGGTTGGGGGATGGGGCAGGTATCTTTAAATAAATCCATTCTCAAAGATAGCCATGGATGATCTGAATTTACCTTTATTTTTTCTCCCTTCCTTTCCCTTCCATATATATATGAGATATGCATAAGTAACATAAATAGCAAATGTGAATCACCGGTCTAAAATTAACATTCATCTATAGCTATCCCATATGTTATTTCTTTCTGCCCACAGGCAAATTCTCTAATTAAACCAATGATCTCTCCAAGCATACCTTAAATGATGCAGCCTCCGATCACTCCCAGAGAGCTTCTGTGATACATTGCCTTCAAGTAAGATAATGACAATAACAAGAGACCGGTGCTCCTTGGTTATCTATTTGAGGTCAGATTGAAGTAGGAAGAACGTATTTGTCTATTTTGTTAATTTGTCCTACTGTGCACCAGACATTAATTATTATGGATGGTCTGATTTAACATTGGGCAAAAGAAGGGAAAATTTATGAGCTTACCTGTTAGTGAAGGAGAAAAATAAAGAAATTAAATTATGCAGAATATATGATAGTCAATATTATACACGGGAGTAGAATGGCATGGGGTGCCGGTTGCGGAGGGTCCTGGCTTTTGAGTTCAGATAAGGAGCTCGGACAAGTGGCCCTGAGGAAGGGGTATCTGAGCGGAGGGTTAAGGAAGAAGAGAGAAGAGGCCAGGAAACAAGGTGAGGGAGGAATAGGAAATCCAACAGCGTCCGGGCAGTAAGCAGCCCGCGTCCTGAGAACCAGAGGCTGAGAATGGAACCGAGGGCTCACAGATGGTAGGCATGCTGGCTGCCCTAAGGTCTCAGGCTCTGGGTGTGACTTCCAAGCCCTTTGGGTGAATTTTAGGGGGAGAACGTAAGAATGCCTCTTGATTTATTTGCCTTTTAAAACAGATCATTCTGATAGATCTTTTAAAAAGATTGACAAAGCAAACAACGAACTTTGGGGGATGCGGGTGGATGCTAGGCAGGGATCATAGTGATAAATCTGTGTCCTGAGTATGTCTGTTGAGCAGGGACTTACGGTCTCAAGTCCTGTTTCCTAGCTGGGAAATTCCCATTGACTGATGGAAGGTCTTGCAGTGGTTAATGCTTATTTAAAAGGGAACTAAAAGTGAGCAGTTAGCGTTCATGTCTGAGCCAAGTTCTCGTTCCCTGACCTGCCAAGATCCCCTATTATTTTTCTGTTTCTCCAGTGGCAGAGGGTCTTCTCTCTCTGCTCTCCTCAGTCCCATCAGCTCCGTCTGGCCTCCTCACAGTATTTTAGCACATGCCAAGGAGAGGGTGGAGATAATGCCTATAGTAAACTCTGCATGTTTTCTGAGGTTCTAGGTTGCAACCTGTAACCAGTGTTTTCCAATAAAGCAGCTAGCACCAGGAGTTAGAGCTATTCTGGGATTTTAAAAGGTAGCTTGAACAGTTTAGCTACCGCAGGATTATTTAGCACTCATGTTGTGGCATAGAGGATGCGTGGCCCCGTCTGTGGTTTGGGGACAGAGGTATGGCAGTGCTCATGTGGACCCGTCCTGTTTTGCTTTCACTTCACTTTCACTACTTGGTTTGGAGTCTGCAAAATGCAGGCTGCGTGCGTTATGCTTTTATGAGCCTTGGGATGATTTACCATCAAGCTTGCCTGTACTCTAAAATATGTTTTCAGTTTCAAAAAACCCACAAACTATTTACCAAAAAAGGCAAGGAAATTGAGGTCACTGAGTTCATTTATTTCATAATGCTTAACTTCCTTTCAGAGTCATGACATCTCCCAGCAGGCTAGAGTGACATGGTTCTGGAAACAGGTTTGACAAGGAGAAGGAAAAGGTGAAGGGGGGTAAAAGTGACTAGCTTTTGTGTCTCGTTGCTTGTTTTTGATGTTTAATACCAGGAGTCAAAGCTGAAGCCGAGGATAGAAGATACAGAGAAAGCATCCCTTCCAGCCAAACTGTTTATGAACAGTTAAATAGTAGCTCTGGAGGAAACTCCACTTTGTGGGATGCTGCTCTTTAAGGTATGAGCAAAGCACTGAGCTAGAACCATCAAGTGAACGCTTGCAGAAGGGAAATCCCGTAGCAATACAGAAAATAATTCTCTGAAATATTAACTGGGGTCCCTGTCTTCCAAGACATTTTAAGGGTGACTTGGAATAATTTCCTTTAAGATAAGTCAAGGGTAACTAGGAGATACCGTTGAAACAATTAGAAAAGAGAGAAAAAAAAAACGCACAGGGGAAAGAGTCATAGTTTAGATTAACATCAAAGGACAGGGAAGCAGGGAACGGCATCTAGTTTGGAAAACTAATGGCTCAGCTATTTAAGGTGAAGCAGGGCAGAAGACATCATTGCTTAGAAAGTCAGGGATGTCAGAGCTGTAAACAGATAATTGTGCTGTATAGGTTTCCTTATGTCAAGAAAGCACCTTCACCTGGTGCTGAGACTCTCCCTCCTCCAAACATTGTTTTGTTCTTTCTTTAGGGCGTCAGGGAATGAGCTGTGCTGGCCTTATCTTGGAAGATCCCATGCGACACAGGGAGTGGTTATAGAGTCAGCAGAAACTCTTAGGGGGGACCTTAAAGTTTAGGTATTGAGCACTGTAGCCCAGAGATGCCAGATGTTCTACAGCATCAGCACGGTCTAATTAAATCAACAACAGGGCTCAGAGAGAGGGCAGATTGAGTGACAGCTGAGGGGTGGAGTTTGGGGAGAAGAATCCCTCTTGTGTGTATTTACAATTTCTGCTATAGAATAGTGTTCTAGAAATGGCTTCAAGCATATTATGAGAGTTTCTTTAATCCCTTTGTTTATAATTTTACTTGTTGTTTCCTCAAGTGATTGGCAGAAACAAAGACATAAAACAAACCTAGGGTAAAATGGACGTGCACCCTGGACTGCTGGATGGGTAGGAACATGTTGAAGGCTATGTCCCTTTTCATCTGTAGGTTTGGTGTCGGAGAGGTGGCTCAGTTTGGTGAGAGGGGACTTAGAAGGGAAGGGAGGAAGGGCTACAAGCTGATGTCCAGAGAGAAAGCCAAGCAGGAAGCCAGGCTGGTCTATTGGAATCTACAGCCTTCTGTGGTCAGTCCAGATGCCAGCTGTCTCCTATCTTTGGAAAGAAGGGAAATGAGTTAGTTGAAATGGATGAGAAATGGAGTTGAAGTGGACTGAAAATATGGGACATCCTAAAGCATGTTACATTAAATGAGACATTCTGGAGGCCCTGGTTAATAAGTAGGTTGTCTTTCACATCCGTTTATGATCTATAATGATAAGTTTGTCTCATCTCCACATTGATCTCTGTAATGAGTGGAGAAAAATGCCTGGTACTAGTAAGGGCTCAACCCCTTTTGACTTTTTGTCTCTAATTCTACTCATATCCTGTGCCTGACTCTCATTGTTAGGACACTACGCACAACTTTAGCCAGGCTTCCTGAAGCAAATGCCTCTATGAAGCAAAGATGGATATTCCAAACTCAGTTTTCTCAATTACTCGCTCAACATTTTAATTGGTTCATTTAGTCAGCCTCACAGATTCTTTTTAAAGTTGGTATCATTTACCTCCGTTAAAAAACAATTAGGAGCAAGAGGTTCACGTTCATTTCTAAGGTTAATATAATCTCCAAACAATAGGCAATTTATCTACCTTTTTACCTGTTCATTGTTTGGAATTAAATATCCCTTTATAATAAGCAGTGTCAAGAGATAACTCTGTGTGCATTTAAAACAAAGACTATGCACACTGACCACTTAGTCCATTGAAATCAAGTCCTTTGTCTTTCACAGTAGGATGATGAAACGCACATTATGATTTCCTTTGTATCTATACTGTGGATTTGTCTGAGATTCTTGCGTGTGAGGACTTTTAGAGTTTTGGGCAGCACTAATTAGACTCAGGAGTTATTAGCACCAAGGCATGAAAAAGTAAAACTAAACCACAAAGTTGGGAGGGGCAAGGGGTGAAGAACACCAGACACATTTGTAACTTGACATTAAATATTACCTGACCAACTTTGCTTCATTTCACTCTGATGGTGAGAGAAAGTTCCACCTAGCTGGCAAGACTATTGCAGGTAGAGCACTGAAGCACCTCTAGTAACAGCAGGCAACAGGATTTAAACCCAGGTCAATTGACTTCTTTATTTCTACCATCTAGTGTAAATCTCTTGGAGCTCAGAAGGGACAGATGGCTCTTGAGGAATGTTTCCTTACATCTGGCACATGGCTGAAAAATAAAGATTGTCCAAAATATTATGCGAGGAAATTTTACCTTTCCCCTCAATGTCCTTTAGGGGCTTGTCACTCACTAAGGAAAGGAAACTTATGTAACAGCTCAAGGACAGAAGGTCAGAGAGAGGGTCACTTGATATTGTGTGGGCTGAGGTGACCATCTTCTGACTGTGCAAGGCCTGTCTGTTGTGGAGATGACCTATCTGAATTGCACTTTCAAATTCTAATACATTCCTCTTTCTCCTTCAGATGTAACTATAGTCACGGGTGAGATACTCTGTCTCCCCACCACAGATCTATTTAGAGCAAACTTGATGAGTCTGGATGTCTGTTTGGGACAGGAGGGGATTCGTGGTGGAGAGGCTATGATAGTCTGTGAGGAGGGCAGCTTCATGGGAAGTGAGTCAGGAGGGCGGGTTTTCAGCCTTCCTGAGGGCAAGGATAAGTTGTACAGGGAAAAGCAAATGGTTTAATGCCATGCTATTTTCTGACAAAATTGAGTCACATAAATGATAAAGTAGCAGCAATTTTATAAGGATCAACCTGATTTTAATTAAAAATTAAATAATTTTTAGTAGTGCAAACTCTCTCTACTTAGTCATTTCTCACAAGAGTGGGGTCAATTCCAAGGAATGTGCTGTTAGGCAATGCTCCTATGGTGTGACTTTTATAAGGGGAAACTAGACAAAACAAGATGGTATAGCCCTTAGTTTGTGCATGTGCATATGCACGCACATGTGTGTGCGCGTGTGCATGTGTGTGTGTATGTGTGTGTAGGACTATATCTATTGCTTTGCAAAGTAAGCAAAATAACAAGAAATAAATCAAAATAAGAGGAAGTGATCCACTCGTGAGGCTGAATAAAAATGAGCTGTGTGAGGCTGTCCCTAGCATAACAAGACAATAATTTATGGTTAACTCTTCTTTTGTAGAAGGAATACATTAAAAAATAGCGATAAACTATTTTGTAGCCAATATATAAAAGTCATTCTTTATCAAGAGTTATATACTGCATATAATTTCATATGTAACTGGCTGGTTTGTTTTCAGTGTGTCGCCTGACCATGGATAGATAATAAGTCATGTATTACACTGCATGTCTTACATAGAGTGTTTTCAGCTTCATCATGACTCTATGGGCCCACAGTTGTAGTCACAGTCTACATCTGACTGCAGTGCTATTGTGGTCATGTGTGCTTTAGAAGGGCAATTTACAGCCCTTGAACATCAACGTGGTCCCAGGCTGGAGTCCAGATCAGTGTTGTCCAAATGGCCTTTGGTAGTAACTTGGGTCATGGACATCAAGAAAGACCCTGCTCCTGCAGGGTCATGTACCCAGACATGGCCCTCAGTGGCAGTATGGGTTGAGACCTCACTGTGGCCTCAGGTCACACACAGCACAGGCTACTCACAGCAGACTGTTCCTCACCACCTTCATGTCTCCAGTTCTGAAGAATCTCTTCACGGTATTGAAACCATTCAGCTTCTCTTTGTCTCCCATGTCTTCACCACATACTTGCACATCATAGTGGTGCCAAAGGTGGGTAGGCCACACAACAGCTGGCAGGCCTCTGGATAGTTTTTTTTTTTGCTGGCTCCTCACCTCCTGACTGTCTGAAGGACTCAGGAGAGCAACACCTCCCCACCTCCCCTGGGCAGCACAGTAGAACTGGTCCTGAGGGCAGGAGAGTAGAAGAGCTGACCCTACTCCTTGCCAACTGAGACACTTCAGTGATCTAGGTGATCTAGCCTGGGCACTGCTGGAAAGCTAGCCCTTATGGTGTAGATGCAGGAGAGCTGGTTGACCAACTCAGCTACCACCCAGGCTCAGATCCAGGGCTTTGAGTTGGCTCATCTCAACATCTACCCCATCTGTGACCTGCTAGAGCATGTGAAGGGGCCAGTCCTGCAGATCCAAAGCAGCAGGATTTCCATAACATGGGGTAACACGAGAACATCCAATTGTAGTCTGCTTGAGGATCTAGTATTGATAGGATAGCAGAAGCCAGAGGCCTCTAGCCAGACCAATGATTCACTGCAACTAACATTTGCAAGATGTTTGGACAAAAGAGTACACTGTGTGATACACCACGACACATTGCAGCTTCCGTAGTGAGGTTTTTAAAAACAATTTGATTTGTTTGTTTTTTTATTTGTTTGTTTGTTTTCTTCAGGGGAGTTTGGAAAAATGGAGGGAAGATTTGAAGGAACGGGGAAATGAGTGGGATTGGGGTACATAATGTGAAATTCACAAAGAATCAACAAAAAGCTAAGAAAACGTGCAATGCTCTATCTGTAACACAGAAGACACTTCAATACAGAAATGCTTGACCATGATGTTCCCTTTGTTGAGAATGTAACATAGGAGCCAGATGTTTGCTGCTATGTGAAGGCTACTCTTGGTGCCTGAAGTGTAGAAGTTGCCGGGGACACTACACTAGTGACTGAAGCAACATTAGCATTTTGCCATCTTAGAGCTATCTCTGGGCTAACTCATGTTTCCAGGTCTGCCTCCAGCCCTTTTCTCATTTCTGGTATCTGTACTACTCTTTTCCCTTGTGAGCTCTGGTGTGCATCTACAACCCACACAGCTTCATTTTAAGTAAAGTCTGTTTCTGCTGAAGGATCCAGGATGTGGCAGTTTGATGTAAAGTCAGTAGAGAAACCTTATGATAAAAGCTAAGCATGAAATAGCTTTTCCATAACGAAGCATTTCAAACATATTTGTAGAAAGCAAATGCAGAATTAAGAAACACATGAAACTATTTTTAAAATCATGATTTTTCAGATCCATGGAACAAGTTCTTAAAATCAAAATAAAAACTAAACACACATAAGGCCTCTTGTGTTCAGTCAAGAAGTTCAGAGATGGTTAGGTATCGCTTTTCTTTTTAATTCATTTTTTATTTTTATTTTAAAGAACAAATGTTTACCAGGGTAGAATGCTTTCCTTACCCTACACCTTTAAAAAGTAAACAGTGTTAGGTTACCATAACCTGTCTTAGGTCTCCTTTTCTCTCAAATTCATACACCATCAAATTACACTGTAATCCTTCCTTCGAGATGTCTGCAGTGCAGTGTTTATATAAACTAACCCAAGGCCCTGATTTTGTCTGTTGCTCTGGACAGCTGGTCGGAAATCAGATACCTCCTAAACACAGACATCTGATTTCATACAAATGAATTTCACTTGGATAGGTCTTTACACTACAGCGTCGGCTGGCTTCTCGGTAACTTGCCTTGCTAAGTAGATGGTAATGGGACTTATTCTTTCTAAGATGTGCTGGAGTTTCAAAGATCTTCAGGATAGGATTGCCAACACTTCTGTCTATAAGGAGTTCTGCTATTTGTAGCAGAACCTGGATCCCCCGCATCCTCCTCTGCGAGTTTATTTTCGGCATTCTGGAACTGCCACAGCCTTTGGGTGGTCATTCTTCTCCAGATTAATTTTTAAATTAAAAAAAAATTCAAGATAATGAATTGCAATTATTTTCACCCCCTATTCTGTTTTTTTCTTATATTGGATATTTTCTTTATTTACACTTCAAATGTTATTCCCTTTCCAGGTATCCCCTCTGGAACCCCTCCCTCCCCCTGCCTCTATGAGGGTACTCCCCCACCCACCCACCCACCCACTCCTGCCTTCCCACCCTGACATTCCCGTAAACTGGGGTATCGAACCCCCACAGGACCAAGGGCCACTCCTCCCACTGATGTCCAGCAAGGCCATCCTCTGCCACATATTCAGCCGGAGCTATGGGTCCCTCCATGCATACTCTTTGGTTGGTGTTCCAGTCCCCAGGAGCTCCAGGGGTCTGGCCGGTTGACACTGTTGCTCCCCTCATGGGGCTGCAAATCCTCTCAGCTACTTCAGTTCCTTCTCCAACTCCCCCATTGGGGACCCCATGCTCAGTCCAATGGTTGGCTGTGAGCATCAGCCTCTGTATTTGTCAAGCTCTGTCAGAATCTCACAGGAGACAGCCATATCACTGTCCCATTAGCAAGCACTTCCTGGCATCTGCAATACTGTCTGGTTTGGTGTCTGTATATGGTATGAATCCCCAGGTAGGACAGTTTCTGGATTGCCTTTCCTTGAGTCTCTGCTCCACACTTTGTCTCCATATTTCCTCCTGTGAGCATTTTGTTCCCCCTTCTAAGAAGGACTGAAGCATCCACATTTTGGTCTTCATTTTGTGATTCATATGGCCTGTGAATTGTATCTTGGGTATTCCGAACTTTTGGGCTAATATTCACTTATCAGTGACTGCATACCATGTGTGTTCTTTTGTGATTGGGTTACCTCACTCAGGATGATATTTTCAAGTTCCATCCATTTGTCTGTGAATTTCATGAAGTCATTGTTTTTAATAGCTGAGTAGTAGTCCATTGTGTAAATGTACCACATTTTCTATATCCATTCCTCTGTTGAGGGACATCTGGGTTGTTTCCAGCTTCTGGCTATTGTAAGTATGGCTGCTATGAACATAGTGGAGCATGTGTCTTTATTACATGTTGGAGCATCATCTGAGTATATGACCAGGAGTGGAATAGCTAGGTCCTCAGGTAGTATTATGTTTCTCTGAGGAACCATCAGACTGATTTTCAGAGTGGTTGTACCAGTTTGCAATCCCCCGCAGCAATGGAAAGTGTTCCTCTTTCTCCACATTCTTGCCAGCATCTGCTGTGACCTGAGTTTTTGATCTTAGCCATTCTGACTGGTGTGAGGTGGAATCTCAGGGTTGTTTTGATTTGCATTTCCCTGATGACTAAGGATGTTGAACATTTTTTTAGGTGCTTCTCAGCCCTTTGAGTTTCCTCAGTTGAGAATTCTCTGTTTAGCTCTGTTCCCCATTTTTAAAATAGGGTTATTTGGTTCTCTGGAGTCTAACTTCTTGAGTTCTTTGTATATATTGGGTATTAACCCTCTATTGGATGTAGGATGGGTAAAAATCTTTTACCAGTCTGTTGGTTGCTGTTACATCACTCCCTATTCTTTTATCTCATTTCCAACCTTCTCTTGCTGAAATGTGTCTTCTCAACAAGTTCTTCTACTTTTATGTCTTCTTTTTAGGAGAGGTCGCCACTGAGTTCAGTAAGAGTTGCTTGTCTGAGTGTAGATGAGAGGTTACTTAGTGGGCAGTGAACTTAGTGTATTTAGTGGGCTATGCACTGAAGAATATTATACTCCTTTTTTTGACAGCCCTTGATTGGAACAGTCCCTTGGGATATGTAGGACGCCCCAAACCCCTCCCCCATGCATGATGAAATGGTGCCAGGTCTAATTTTGTGTAGGTGTTGTACAGATGACCACAGCTGAAATGGGCTAATGAGTGCAATTACTATGTCATGCTCAGAAAACACCTTTCTGCCACATAACTTCCCAGTCTCTGTACGTCCATTCTTTCTGTTCTGGTATCCATGATATTCCCTGAGCCTTGGAAGATGTGGTGTCTTGAATAAGAATGACTACTACAGACTCATATATTTGAATACTAAGGATGACCCTATTTGAAAGGATTAGGAGGTATGGCCTTGATGGGGTAGGTGTGGCCTTGTTGGAGGAAGTACATCATGGAAGTGGGCTTTGGGATTTCAAAACACCAAGTCAATCCTAGAGCCTCTCTTTTCTAGCTTCCTGTGGATCCGTGTGTAGAACTCTCATCTTCTCCAGCACTAATCAGCCTGTGTGCCACCAGGCTTCCCACCATGCTGATAATGAATCAATTGTCTGAAACTATAACAAATCCCAATGAAATATTATCCTTTATGAGAGCTGCAGTGGTCATGGTACCTCTTCATAGCAATAGAATACTGACTAAGGCAGGGGGAGGAAGATAGCACCCCCATTTAGGGCTGAGATTTCTACTATCATGTGCTCTATGCACTTGACCAGTTATGCTGTCCTTCTGCAATAGACAACACTCCCCTGATGAACTCTGGGTGGAGCCCTATTCGATGGTATGAACACAAATCCTTAGAAGATTTTTGACGACGTGAAAATTTAGCAGATGTGGTGGTTTGAGTAAGAATGTCCATGATAAACTCATGTGTTTAAATGGTTGGCCCATAGGAAGTGGCACTTTGGGAGGTGTGGCCTTGTTAGAGGAAGTATGATGTCACTATGGGGGCGGGCTTTGAAGTCTTATATGCTCAAGCTACACTCAGTGTGGTACACAGTCTCCTTTTGCTACCTGCAGATCAAGATGTAGAACGTTCAGCTTTTACTCCAGCACCATGTGTGCCTGCATGCTGCTGTGCTTCAAACCTCTGAACCTGTAAGCCAGCCCAAATGAAATGTTTTCCTTTCCAAAAGTTGCCATAGTTATGGCGCCTCTTCACAGCAATGAAACCCTAACTGAGGTAGAAGAGCAATAGCAGTAGCTCCCATCCCCAGAGCCTATGGCCTCATTGGCTTCCCGAATAACAAGCTTTTAATTCTGTTTACAGAACCAGGTATGAATTTGCTCTTATGGAGAGGGTCTCAAATCTAATCTGAAAGTGGTCAGTTATTCTCATTACAGTCATGTGACATCATGCTTGGTAGGTCATTACTGTAGCTTGCAGGATAAACACCTGAGCAAGGATATTGATGTCCCCTCCCCTGCCCCCCGCCCCTCACCCCTTACTTCCAGCAGCCTTCTGGCACCTTCAGGTACTATGAGAGCTAGCCAGTAGGGGAGAAGCTGCATCTCAACTCCAGTGTGATTGCCCTGTGTCTGTGACTGAAGTGTGTGGGTGTCTTCAGAAATCATATCTTTCCACCAAGCTCTTGTGGGCAACCAAGAGCAGCAACAATAGCTCGTATTGTTTGGGTGACTTATGGGATCTTCTTAGGCAACAGCTTATAAAGGTTCTTTTTTGATAACCCATGGCTTTTGGGAGGAGCATTGTCCATCCCTGGAGGGTATATACTTTCAAATTTTTTTAGATTTCATTTTAAAGAATAAGGTCACATATTTTTCATCCCCACTGTTTCTCTTTATGCTGTCTGCTATAGAGAATGCTAAGCCTCTTGGCAAGTTCTCTTTTAGCTATATAATACTCAACAGACAACGTAGACCTTTAAAAAACCTATTAGACAGGAAGATCCCGTTTATAAAATTGTACTTTTTAAAAATTTTTTTGAAAAAAATAGATGTAATTTGTTTTGATGTTAGACAGAACTAAGTGTTCTTTTTGATTTAAGATTGTTTTCATAACACATAAATGCACTTATTAAAAAACTGTGTAAATGTGTAAATTTGCATGTTTGTTTATATGTGTGTATGGATTTTACCTCACATATTCCTATATGTCTGGCATGGTGCTAGGTGACTTATATGAGGACCATGGTAGCCATGGTTCTCTCCTCCACCAATTGCTAGGATAAAATAAATCTTCTAATTCAAATCTGCAATAGCATAATTACAATAAAGTAATTTGTGTATTTAAAGGGGAGTATATGATCCATATCGAATGGCGTAGCAAGGGAGCCCCATTTAGCTAAGAATACTGGGTAGCTCTTTTAAGAAAGTGATGTTAAATAAGACCTGTAGGATAATTGATCTGATGAAGTAAGGAGTGAACCTCTGGGAATAGAAAGTGCAGAGAGGTCAGTGCTTGTGCTAATGGGAAGAGCTTGGGTAGAAGATGGATGGAGAGTGATGTGATTGAATGGGTGTGGGGAGACATGTAGCAGGAATGGAGTAGGCTGCCAGAAGAGCTTAGGGGTGGGGTGCTGAACAGCGCTGCTGTGGAATGTCCTGGAGTGAGTTCCAGTGATGACTAAGTTCACTTAGGGCCATGGAAGTGGATGTATGAGAGGGACAGATGAAATTGTTAAGTATAAGGAAGGACTGGCTAAAATGTTGATGCACTCATGTGATACCGAATGCCAATGGTGGTATGCTACCCTGGTGACATACACTGGGTAAAAAGACTGAGTTGAGTGATAAATTTTCCATTTTCCTTCCTTCCTTCCCTTTGGTCTTACTCTGCTTTCTGTTGGTGTGATAAACACAATGTCTAAAAGCAACACGGGGGAGGAAAGGTCTTATTTCACTTTAAAGGTTATAGTTCATGATAAGGGAAGCCAGGGATAGAGCCTAATCAGTATCCTGGAGGCAGGAACTGAAGCAAAGATGACAGAGCAATGCTGCTTACTGGCTTGTTCCCTGGGCCTGCCTTTTTAATTCACCCAGGCCCACTTGCCTAGGGATGACAGCACCATGGTGGACTGAATCTCGCAATAATTAGCGATTAAGAAAATGACTCACAAACATGGTCACTGGTTAGTCTGGTCTAGGCAATGTCTAGGTTGATTTTCTCTCTTCTCAGCTGATTCAGTTGCGTCATGGTGACAGCTGACGCTGACTGTGACACTGTTCTAACTGTGGTTTCTGATGGTGTGACAAAACATTGACCAAACCCGACTGTAGAGGAAATGCTCTATTTGACTTATACTGCCCAGGCATAACACTCCATCACAGAGTGAAGTCAGGGTAAGAGTAGAGGCAGGAACCTGGAGTCAGGAACAGCAGCCGAGACCATGGAAGAGAGCTGCTCCTTTGCTCTCTATGGCTTGCTTAGCTAGCTTCTTATATGACAACTCTCTGGAGCAGTCTAATGAAGGAGAGAGCTCCATTTGTCTGCAGGGAGCACTCCATAGTCACAGAGACATTGCATTGATTCTGCTTCTGACATGGGATATTTAGAGTTGACAGAAACTATCTCTTGAGAGATAAAGCAGAATCCTTAAGGGACACAGGGTCTCAGCAAAGTTAAGTGTGCATGTGCGTGCATGTGTGCGTGCATATGTGTGCGCGCGTGCGTGTGTGCGCATGTGTGAGTGCTGAGTTAGATTCATACAGGTGAGGATATGAAGAGATGTCTTTACAACTCTAGCTCGCAGACATTCATCCAAAATTCGAATTTCTAGCAAAACACTCCCTCCCAAACGTGAGTGAAATGATCCAGCAACAGATAAATCACTACTTCCCAATCAAGCTGTTTCACTTTCATTGGTTTTTTCTGTCAGATAGAAAAGATGCAGAATATCAAAGACATTAGAACATTCTAACACTTTCTATGTAAGTGTGTAGAAGAAAGAGGGTGTGTGTGAGAAGGGTGGGAGGCTGAAAGGTTATTTTATTTACATTTTCAGAAAGTTATTTCAAGAATAAAAAACATATTCGTGTTTGAAAAGTACTTCAAAGCCAGAAGAAATGATTTTCCATACTTTTGACATGGTGGAAATTTTGACTATAGCCCATTTTCTGAATCAACTGGTAGTTACTGATTTTGTCTTTATTTTTCTGATTTAGACTGAAAATATTTCAGAATTTACACTCAAAAGAATGAGTATTTGCACTCAAAAGCAAATATAGTTTATTTGTAAATTTAATTATTATGTTATTATGTACGGGATATACAACTTAATCACATCCTGAAAATATACTTTATTTTTTTGGCTTTAGGATAAGCTATGGAGTTGAACATGTAATGAACATTCTCAGTGCCCTGCCTTGTTGTACCTGTAGCTAATACTGTACTAGATACCCAAATCTTTGTCCTATTTGGTAATAAATACAGTACATGCCTGAGAGATACTTATTTGCATCAGATTAAAACAGTTAAATTGTTTTAACAGATCTAAGTTTAATCTTTTAAAAATAATTTAAAATACTTTTATTATTTTTTGAAAATTTCATTCATTTTCTTTTGATTATATTTATTTCTCAACTCCCTATACGTCTACCTGGCTCTATATTCACGCCACTTTGTGTTCTCATGTTTTAAAGCTCATTGCATCTAATTTGTGCTGCCTTTATAACATGGGTGTATAGCCATCCACTGGTACTTGGTCAACGTAGCAGAGGCCATACCTCTAACAGAAAATAACACCCCCTCTCCTAGGAGCTATGAATTGACAATAGCTCTTTAGCTAGAGATAAGTCTTGTGACAACCTCCCACTTCCATGCTGGGATCTGTCTGATTTGAAATTTTATAGCTCTTGTACATGCTCTTAGAATCACTATGAATTTATATGTGGCTCTTTCAATCTTTATGTGCCCTCTTCCATGATGATGCCTAACCTTTTGGAGGAAGGGGCATGATATAGATTCCATATTTAGGGCAGAGCACTCTGCATTCTTTGAAGTTGGCCAGATGTGGATCTTTGCTTCAATTGGCATCTATTGTAAAAAGAAGCTTCTCTAGTAAAATTTGAGAGTTATATTAATCTATTAGTATAAGGATTAGTCATGAGAAGTAAGTTTAGTATCATGTTCATTTAGCAGAGTAACAGTAGTAGATTCTTCCCTAGAGTATAATGACATATACTCTACCTGTAGCCACAGGTTACTGGCATTAATAACAGGGCCAGGTATGAGCTTCATGCTGTGGAGCAGGCATTAAACCCAATCAGAAAATGCTTGGTTACAATGGTATTCCTGTTACTATTGTGCTAGAGAACGTGTCTAGTGAGGCTGGTCATTTTTATAGTTCCGAAATGAGGAATGTAGTCATGGGTTGTATTCTTAGTTGAGGATCTATTGGTAATTCATAGTTTGGGGAAGAAGGGGAGTAAACCATACGATAAAGAAGCATTTTCAGTGTGATCTCAGACTACATGGTGCCCTACTGCTCTGAGAGGCTCACCAAATCCTATAGCTGAAGTCTCAGGGTTGATCTAGGATCCATGGAAAATGTTCAGGTGACTCAAGTCATGGCAGCTTCTTCTCTGGGTCACTGACATATAACAGGGACATGCACTCAGGTAGTTTAAATATTAGAGAAAGATATGAAGCTGTTTTAAAAAATATTTTATTGTAAGATATATTTTTCTATTAGAAATTATTAAGAGTATAAAATAATTGTAAAAAATCAGAACTCATAATTACTAAGAAATTAAAAAATTCTTTGTTTACTATTTTCTTATTCTTTGTTTAAAGTAGTATTTTAATTTAAACAGTATTTCCTTTAAACTTTTTTTTTTTACAGTCTTGGTGATATTTAAGTCTAGGTTTTCATGCTGCTGGCCAATATTCATATATTTTCTAATTGAAAATATGTATTTATAAAACCAGGTACACTGAACTTAACACAAGAGAAAGTGGAGAATAACCTTGAACACATTGGTACAGGAGAAGATTTTCTGAACAGATTTCTGAACCATTAGCACAGAACTAATATCAATAATTAGTAAATGGGTCCTTCTGAAACTGAAAAGCTTCTGTAAGGCAAAGGACACTGCTATTTGGACAAAGAAGCAACTTTTTTTTTCTTTTTTACTAATTCCATATACAACAGAGGTCCAATATCCAAAATACATAAAGAACTCAAGGTACTTGATACCAAAAGTCAAATAACCCAATTAAAAATGGGCTACAGATCTAAATATAGAATTCTCAATAAAGGAAACTCAAATGGCAGAGAAACACTTAAAGAAACGTTCAACATCCTTGGCCACCACGGAAATGCAAATCAAGCTTATTTTGGTATTCCATCTTACATCTGTCAGAATGGATAGGATCAAAACCACAAGTGACAGCTCATGCTGCTGAGGATGTAGAGCAAGGGGAACATTTCTCCATTTCCGGTGGGAATGCAAAGTTGTAAAGTTACTATGAAAATAAGTATGGTGTTTCCTCAGAAAGATGAGAATCAGTCCAGCGCAAGCTCCAGCTACATCACTCTTGGGCATAGAGACAAGGGGTACTTCATCCTACCTCAGGGACGCTTGTTTAACTATGTTCATAGCAGCTCTATTCGTAATAGCCAGAAATTGGAAATAACCTAGATGTCCCTCAACAGAGGAATGGTTACAGAAAATGTGGTCCATTTGCACAATGAGTATTATTAAGTATTTCTCAGCTCCTAAAAACTAATGATATCATGAAATTTGTGGGCAAATGGCTGGAACTAGAAAAAAACATTCTGAGTTACCCCAGATCCAGAGAGATAAATATGATATGTATTTACTTTTTTTGTAGACATTGGCACTTAAATAACCAAGCTATAATCTGTAGACCCAGACAGGTTAGGCATAGAAAAAAGGACTTGAGGGGACACATGAATCTCTCTGGAAGGAGGAATAGAACAGATTTTATGGGTGGAGTGGACCAGGCTAGGGTTGGGGAATGAGAACAGGAGAATCAGGTGAGGGGAGATGGAATGGAGAGAGAGAGAGAGAGAGAGAGAGAGAGAGAGAGAGAGAGAGAGAGAGAGAGAGAGAGAGAGAGAGAGAATGAGGAGACAGACAGAATTGAGTGAGTCAAAAGTCCCTCTAGTCCATTAAGGTGGTCCTTATGGAGTCTCCAAATAATGAGGGAGGCAGAACCTTTACTGGCCATCGCCATCAAATTAAGCTTCAAGAGCCCGGACTGGGTTTCATCCAATTGGTAGTTGGTTGAAAAGGGAATCCCCAAGCAACCCAGGCTGTTGCCAAGACAATAGGTTGCTCTTCACAAACTGACAAGGCCCCATTGCTGAAGACAGCACTCATTGATCATGGAGATGCTGAGGTGGTGTCTACATAGAACCTTTACCCCATTTCTAGTATCTATAACTCAGAAAGTTACCCTTTAGGCTACCATAAAAAGACAAGTAAACATTAACCCAACCACAAAACCTTTGATCTACAATCTGCTCCTCTTGCAAAATATACTAAGCAATGGTAGCATAGACCTTATGCATGCAACCAACTGAAGTATGATTTGACTGAAGACCCATTCCCTGAGAATGAACTCATACTTCATGCTGCTTGTGTGACAGATAACCAGAGGGTTCAGAGACCTATGGTAAAACCAAATACTATTTGTCTAAAACCAACCAACCAACCAACAAACCCAAAACCAGAACAACAACAAAAAAATGACTTGTGGTTTGGTGCCTTATTGACCACCTTCAGAGACACCTCTCCCAGGACACGTGCCCAAGGAAAGGAAATCAGTGTTAGGAATCAGCAGTTTTCTCCTCATCAACAGGTGAGTAGAGGTGTAAAGAAAACGTAACACTCAGCATCACAAAAGGACATCTGTCATTCATGCTAACATAGATGAACTTTAATACTGAGAGAAGCAAATCAGACTCAGAAGGACAAGATACTGCATGGTAGAATGGTGGGGATCAGTAAGAGAAGAAATATTGGCTAAAGGATTGATTCCTAACATTGATTTCCTTTCCTTGGGCATGTGCCCCGTAAAGAGGATGTTAAATATTACTGGAGTTCAATTCCAGCTGCATATGATTTTCCAATATTGATAGTGCAGTTGATATCTTTGTGTCACTAGTGGACCTACTATGTAGTTGGCATAGTAAAAAAAATGTGCTAACACCTGAATAAAAACAGAATTGTTTTATATTAATATATTAATAAAACTGACAGGTGTGAGCAACTGGCTCAGTGTGAGGAGTTTATCAGGATGGTAGGATCAAGGATTACAGTGAGTTTTTGACAAGGGTTATTTAGCCAATGTGTGTGTGTGTGTGTGTGTGTGTGTGTGTGTGTGTGTGTGTGTATGTGTGGTGTGTGTGTGTGTGTGTGTAT